>BGZK01000555.1:0-358810 GCA_005406025.1 Eumeta japonica
TCGCTCTCGCGCATCGATCCTCGTAAAATTTTATGTGGAAGTGTTTTGCCCTTTTCGGATCGGTGATTTTTTCCTGGGTATTAATTAAAACGTAGACGGAAAAGTCGGCGCCGGAGGCGACTGCGGCGTCGATAATGATATTAATGAGCCGATTAAAATGTTATTTCAGATAACATATTTTAATGGGCGTACACATCTGACGGGTCATTGTCGCCGTCGCCGTTGTGATGTACAAAAAAAGAGGTTAAACGATCGGGCAAGATTTGAATTTTTTACGTGATTTGGAAAGATCGAGATTTATTCCGGACAAAACATGTGTTTTCGTTAATTTATTCCGCGCGACGGCATTCCGGGGCTGTTTATGGTCATGTGTATTAACATTTTGAAATGTTGGCCTTATTCGATCATTTATATCGTAAAATTGGTTGATCTAATTCGGTATTTAATATAAACAGCATACAAGTATATACGTTTTCTTAATTTTTTTTACAAGAATTTGCATAATTTTTAATCAAGTTTTGTAATAAACGCTTATATTATTGCCATCTTTGATTTAGGAAATCATAATTTCTTGAATCGGAAAGATTGATTTTTTGGATTACATATAGTAAAATAAAACATTTAAAATGTGCGACTTAGATTAGATCACTCTTCTTTTGCGGAAGTTTAAAAAACGTCCGGAGAGTTTTCTACTACAGAATCAGTCAACAATGGAACAACCATCATATAATTAAATATCAAAAATACTCAGCTCAGTGAGGGCCAGAAAAGATGTTTGTTGAATGTCTTACCAACATATAAGATAGGAAATTATATTGGGAGAGAGATGGTGGGTTTACGGGTGTGTTTGCATTTCGGTCATACGCCCGACACTTGGAGACGGCCTAAAGACAATTTTAAGTGACAAAAGTTAATTTTTAAGATCATCGGAAGCCATCATAGATCAATTAGGAAAATATTTTTAATCGTCATAATATTTGAATACGTACTTCATATTAAAGGATATAATAAAGGGAAATTAAAAAAAAAATCAGTATTGTAACTTGAAGAAAGTAATATAAAATTGTCCTTTCTACAGATGACTTTCACGCAAGTATTGGTTAATACCAAATATTGATTAAAAATTGAACTTTAAATGTTTATAAATTTAAAAAAGTGCCGTTATGAAAAGTGAAAAATGTTAAAGAGTATAATTTTTGAGATGATGGAGCGTTGAAGGTAAGTTTTAGAAGTTATGTTCGTAGAGCCAGAGAAAATTTGACAGGATGAAGGTAGTTGCGAAAGCGATACCGGCTTAGCGCTATTTTCTCGGTAATTGTCGTTATATCGCGCATTAGAACGACACGAAGAAGTAGGTACTGACACTATATTGATAAAGATATATCTTCATAAGTGCTTAAAATGAAATTTGAATGTGTTTGAAGTTCTGCACACTATATGGGAAAACTTTAAAGACATGAAGTAGGGTGTCGACCAGAGTCAGATTTATGTATGTCTTACATCGGCGAATTTCACTCGTAGGAGAAAACAGTGGTAGGACAACTAAAATATAGTCACAGAGTAATTTGGGCAAAAAGCTCAAGTATAATTTCCAGCCGCCTTTCAACACAATATATTATTTATTAAAGTCTTACTAAAATCAGATCGACATATAAAAGAGGAAAAACGATATCACACTTGTTATTGTTGTTGCGTCAGAATTCCATCAGCCCACTGCTTTTGCACAGCCCACAGCCCGCAACCCACCATCCCAGAATCTTTTAATTCCTTCAATTTTAGATTAGGGACATGAAGAAAAATACCTGTAACTCCCGATCTAAGCAAACGTAATTAGTTAATAATAAACGTTATAGAAGATCACGAATGGAAGGCCCTCGAGACTGACTCCATAACGGAGACGTCATTGGAGAGACCTTCAGATCTCACTTGCTCAATCGAGAATAAAAAGATTGAGGTAGGATTGTAGTTCAGGATCGGGGTAGAAAAAACCGGATAATAAACCAAAAAATATTTTGAAGTTAGGTCTCTTTTATAGTAGATTTGTATGTATTAAACCCTTTCAAAGATTGCAAGGTTAATAAAAATCTGTGTGGATACTTTTTTCTTTCATTACATTTCTTTTCATTAAATTTCGATAACACTCTTTTCATTAAGTTTTTTATCATCGCTCATTTGCTTATTTTTATTTATTGATTACACTAAAAAGTATTTAATTTTCAGCTTAGATGTGTATTTTCTTTCTTTTGACCTGTGAATTCCACCTTGTAATTCCTCTCGATTTTAAACTCTACTGAAACGTAATTTTAGTTTCATAAACAATTATCCGTTCTCGAAAACGTTAAAGGCGGCGAGTGCCGGCAGGTGCAGCCGACAAGTGGCCACGGTATTACTTCAATGAGCGGCCGAAAGCCGCGCGCGACCTCCCAATTGATTTATCGTGTGCCGGCGGTCGACTCGACGGCGACGGAGCGGACACGTCTCGAGATATGGCGATATTTCAATTGCTTATAACATTTCAGTAGTGTTACCAAACTTCTGCCAGAGCTAAACGAACGAAATATTCTTTTGTATTATTTTTTCTTGTGATATATAGCTTATTACTTAGCTTTCGCGTCTAAAAGTATCCCTTGACATAGGCATGAATATAAGGCATTTGTAGGTTTTTGTTACGCGACATTTAACACAAGTACGAATACAATTTGCTTCGTGTGCTTTGTAGCTATCAAAAAAAAATTGGTAGCTAAAAACGAGACACTGGCAAAAAAACCTGACGACGAATATGAGGTAGGTGTTAGAAACCGTATGCAAATATTCAAATTGCAGTTAAATGTTTACACAAAAAAAACATTTTGACGATCAGTCAAAAGAAGTTATTTATAATAAACACTCTTTCGCAGAGCTGTGTCGAAAAAGAGGTATCATCGAGATGCATATTAATAGAGACAGCATGTAAATCATGTGAGAGGTCCCACTTTATTCGGCTGCTTAATACGTACTCAGAAATTTTTGCGATATTACAAAAAATCCTACTACACATTATTATATTTTTATTATGTATTTCAAAAGACTCATCATTGTACTCGTCCATACAATACATACAATTAAATCAGTTTTCGGGACACATTTTCCAATCCGCATCGGACACCTCTTGAACCGTCTTCACAAATGCAACTAGTGCATCTTTGTGAAATTATTTTCTAATGCGTTGAAATTTAATTTCGAGGAAAGAACTATTATAACATACCAAAAGGGAACTATAGTGGTAATGGTCTATAAGCGTAACCGCTGTGTCGTCCACATAAGCATTTTCTCAAGTGACGTGTGCAAGGAGGCCTTATTATGAAGCGTTAGTCCACGGAGATCGGTGTTCGGTGGCGTGCTTTTCTCAGCACCAACTATTTCTGGCCAATCTTTGGTAATGTTGCACGGGGGTGATGATATCGTAACCAGATTACTTGTCAAAGAAAAAAAGAAACTTGTAGGCGTTGGTTCATTTCGAAGCCGTCACATGGTGGACTAACACTTCGTTTTTAGATCATACTGACAAATCCATCATTCATCGTCCGCAACGATACCGTATACGCACTGAGACGAACCTCTATGTAAATTAAAACGTTTTTAAGAGTTTGATATGTCTCGATTCTCTCGAATTCGTTGAATGAGGATTCATATTGTACGAACAGATTCAAGGGTCAACGGTAGGTTGTATTCTGCATGTTACTGCATGGCACAGGCACAGGTTTGATCCTGAATTTCCGCGAAATAACACCATATACAATAGAATACAATATCCTCTTTTGTTTGAGGCACGTACATTCATCTCAATTCTGTTGCAAGATCTAATCTGACGTCCGAAAGTAACTAACGGCGCTGTAGTGGCATGCGCAGTAGAAAACTTGCATTGTTTCTTATGTTGTAGCTTTCCACGGTAGCCTAGAGACTATGAAAATGTTTAATTTTATTGTTATATATTTATGGACATTCACATTAAATTTCTGAAATAGTGAATAGAGAAAGATTTTTGGTAATACGAGCATTAGTTCACGGCTATTGAGTTGAGTTTTACGATTAAACCGTAGACGTATCATATTTTCGTACGGAATGCTGGTTGTGTGTTGTTTCTGCGACCGGTAAGGATTTTGAAAAAAAAAACCTTTTAATGAAAAATTTCATCATATGAAATAATGAAACGTTTCGTTCCAGAACCATCGTCAGACATGTTCCACCGGAAAAAACGCGGTGCACATAACCGCCTGAAACGCGGTGATCGAACCGAAATGGTGGAGTCGAGCAATGGGCGGCGTGAAGGACGAAATTGAAGAACGATAAGCGGCGAAGCGGACGCACGGCATATATTGTGCATATGTTGTGGTGAATATACATGCCACTACGGAAGTCGTCGCCGGCTACCAATAGTCAGTGCATATATGTCAATAAGAGTCTGTCTGTTTACTTGTCCGGCTAATCTCTGAAACAGTTTAACAGATTTTGATCAAATTTTGAAGAGAAGTCGATTATCTTCTCAATTAAGAAATAGTGCAATACTAATATATTTTATGTAACTTTACTTACTATTTTTTTTAAATTTCGTCACAAATATTTTTATTCATGATGCATCTAATCTATACTTATCATTTTTAAGTTTTTATTCTATTATTTCGGTAATTTTTATTCTATATATCTCGAAAAATTTTAATGAATATATCTTGATAAAGTGACAGTTTATTGGTCCGAATTAATATCCAAAAATGCTGAATCGATTGTATTCAAATTTTGCATAGGGTTAGACAATCTTCAATAAGTATGTATTCTGAAAACTTCTTTATTAATAAGAAGCTCCATAAGTAAAATAAGCTATTAAGGCGTATCCTTGGTTTTATCTCCATTTTGTGCCATTAGAGATCCCTAAAATTCTTTCATTCATAAAAATCTATACTGTCACCTAGTAATATGGCCTACATTTTATTTCGACGCTTTTATTTAACCCGGTTTGGTCTAAATCGAAACTGTTACTGGTAGAGAATCGAAATTGTAAGCGGGAAGGGCAGCAGAGTTGAATGTCAAGAACAAGAGCGGAATCGATTACCAGAGTACGGTCTAAATGGAATGTAAGACCAAAATAAAAATTATAGGCATCACGGAATTGAGAACGGGATAGCGATCAGAATTCTAACTAAGAACGTGATCGATCGATATACAAGATGAAGAGCTCTGTCCACGCGGGCGGAGCCGCGAGCGAAAGCCAGTCTGAATATACAAATATTGCGATGATGGTGTTTGTGTGGTATCGGTGTCGCTTACGAATCATAAAGTAACGACTTCTGACCCTGAGAGTTAGTCCAGTTATGCAATGTCATCGCGTTGCCTACCATGTAGGTTCGTTAAGGGCTCCCAACGAGCTCAGGATCGACGCGCAGGGCTCACAGGCCCTAGCTCTTCAATTTGAAATAACAAGATTGTGAGAAAGAAGTGTACCTGCAGTGGAGTGACAAAAACAAAACGCAAAGTCGTACAAAAGGAAATAATTCGAATTGTGTATTACGTAAGACGGATCGGGAACAGTTATTTACGACATAACAAAAAAAATGATATTACGAGCAGTAAACTGTAATGTCTAATACTTCAATTGAGATGTGCTTACAAAAGCTACTCCATTTCCAACATGACGTGCATAATACAGTGGGATACGATTGGTGTTAAATACAAACAAAATCGTGTGCTATTTACCTGGTCACACATTTGAGTACATCCAGGGTTTAAAACAAAATTAATAAAAGCGAATAGCAGTTAGTAATAAATTAATACCACCCGCAAGCCTGCAGAATCCAACTTGGAATTTATTGTCTAACTTCTTATATGAATACAGTTTTTATTACAAAAACGCTTTGTATATAATTTACTGGTAATATGTTCAAGAGAACAAAGGTTTACGAACAACAAAGAATAACAACAACATTTAAAATGGCGGCAACGTATTAGTAACTCCTCTGGATGGTTGTGGATGTCCGTGGGCTGCGATGACATTGCTACTCTATACTAACCCACACGCTCGATTGAACGTACGGGACCGTTGAATCTATGCGTTTCATTAATAGAACGCACTTGTACTGCAGAATGAATTCGGACACTTTTCTTGCATTTCGCCCTTTGCGACGGGGAAGGACGAAAAAACCCATTATGGGCTGTCCGTGCGCCCGGGAGCATGAGGTGCGTCCGACTCGCACGGACTAAAAACCCCCTGAAGCAGGATACGGCCATGCCGTTAGCCCGAAGGTTTTGGCGTCTTCGCCGGACGCGGCCTGATAGGCATGGAGATACGGTCGGCGCGTGACCCGGCCACTCAATGTACTTTGTTTTATAAAACTTTTGAAAATTCCTTAAAACAAAGCGGATATAAGCTCGGAGAGTTCACTTTTTCACATATATTTCAACTAAAGTCAATTCGAACAAATAACATGTTCTAAGAATAAAAAAAAAACTATAACGTTAATATCTAACGATAGATAGATATTTTATTTTATTCATGAGAATAAAAAACCGTGAAGCATAAATAATATAAAATGTTATTTATGCCAGCACAACCCTGCAGCGAATTCATTTTATGGCGCTTGGTTCAAGGTCATGTCGCGTGCTAATAAAACGAAAAATTAAAAAAAAAAGGAATAGAATGACATATTAATAACAACGAAACAGTTCCAGCCGTAACAGTGCATCGAGGGTTCCGTAGAATGAGTATGAAAACGTAACACACGGAACGTATTTTTTTTACAACACAGTATAAGTGCTTATAAAACGGTAAAAGTGCAGTTGGAGAGATTGAGCAGTTAAATGTTGATGTAGGAGACACACCGTCTCCCGTTATGGCGCTAAAGCTTGTCAACCCTTAATCAAACAGATGGATGTAATGTCAAATTATGTTGTTTATTTCATTGTTATTCAATGTCAAAAAATTGTGTTGTCGTTTAATTGATGAAGTCCGCATCGATACAAAATGTTTTGCTCTGATGTGGTCTCGTCCGTCCAGCGCCGTTTAACAGACTCCTCGTCGTGTCAATTTAGATGTTTTTATTATTTTTCATTCATTTGATATTGTAATTATTGGTCATCACTAAATACGATGTGTGAAAATGTCGAAAAACGAACTGTCTCTGTCTATAAGTCAAGTGTGACCGACTTACTGACAGACAGCAATAGGATTTCGTTAAATACTTCGTGTATATACCCCTAAAAATTTACGCCGCGTAATTTGTAAAAATATAAATGTAAAGAGGCATTAGTATGTGAAATAAATATTTCGCGTAGAGCGATTGAAGTGTGCCCTTAAATATATTTTTGCGCAAAGGCAATATTGAATTTATAACATTTACAATGACACCATTACGTTACCTACAAGGACACGTTTTTAGATTTAAATTTGCTAACCTGATACCGATAGGCACGTTACTAAATATACATATTATTATTGTATTTCACAAATGTTAATCTCCTAACATTGAATAAATAAAAAAGCTAGTATATTAATTTAATCTAGAGACATAAATTTAGAGTTCACGTCAGTGTCAATCGAAAAGAATATCTGCTTAGGGAGGTCGCCTTTAAAACTTATCCGACGTATTACGATTCTCTCGAGTGATACGCCAAATTTTATACTCAATAAAAGCGCTGTTTGCGCGCGCGCATTATGTTAACGAGTTGTAAAAACGCACTTAAAAGTCTGAGATGACTCAAATGATCTCGTCCGGGTGTGTTAAATTTTAGATATACAAAAATTTATGTACATCCGTCTGCGTGTCCGTCGTTATAGATAAAGAACGATTTTTTTAATATATTTTATGAATAATTTTGTGTTGTTGTCGATGTTGTTTTGGCTGTTTTAGAAAAAAAAATCAATAAATGCCACAAATTAAATAAAAATAAACTATCCTCAACTAAATTAAAACGAAGTATAAATGCCACGGAAAAAGTAAATTTCCAACAGTTCCCCTAATTTATAATAGTAGTCACCAAAAATTACTACTAGTTAATGCGTTCTTAACGCTTCACTATAAAAAATAAACAGCTAAAAGTGATATATGAATGTAATGCATTTTCTAAGCATATTCTAGGGTTCCGACCCAAACCGGCCATAGGTCACAGACATTTAACTTAAAAACTATAAGATGTATATTAATGAAGTTCGCAGTACAGGTGTCTTGTATAAGCCGCTTCTTAGTTTGAAAAAAAAATTCTAGGGGTACTTCATACAGGTAGCAAGCTAACAAAATTTTTTTTCAGCAAACATACACGTGTGGCATATATTTCGACAGTTCTTTTAAAAACATTTTGAGCTTTGTAAGCATTTCTTGTTTGATTATTTGAATATTTTCGGTAACAATCGCTCCAATAGTAGCAGAAATTGTCTCTTCTCAGTTTATTTCTTAAGTCGTATGTCCAAAAGAACGTAAAAAAATGCAAAGGTAACATTTATCAAATATTTTTATCGAAAATAATTTTAAGCATGATCGAATATACCATTTTTGAGTTATTGCAGATCAATTGCGCTTTGCAACAAGAGGACGTAAGTACCTTGAAGATACGTTGTTTTGCTGGAGCATTTTAGTTTATACTCGTTTAAGAATAATAATCGACATACCTACTTGTTTCTCTAGTTACAGGCGACTAAAGTGCTTATACCTAATCTATGCAGGACACATGGAAAAAACGTAATAACGTAGTTTTTTTTATCTGTAGTGAATTTCTTTGCAATAACAGCTTTGAAACCCCACAGTGAGCATGGTCCGACATGCTCTTGACCTTTTTTTTTATATCCGAAGAACTGCATCACTCCCATTTCTGACCGGGTCATCTCGGGTCTCTATTATCCCTCAGAAGTGTATACCTTCTATCTATTTTCTTTTCAATTCAGATCGAATTTTAATTTTTCTTATGACAATACGATCGCATTTTGATATCACACTCATATCAAAATGCGATCGTATTTCGGATCTATGTAAAGTAGGATTTTTTAAAGTGTATTTATAAGCTGAACAAATACATTGTCTGTGGCAGAAACCTTTGTAGGTTAGTTCAATAGTTTTTATAAAAAAGAAGCGAGGCTAATAAAACATGTATCTTTGTTAATTTCAGTACACAGTATCACAAAGTAAAACAAGACAAAGATAAGAAAATAAAAAAAAAAACTTATTCTTAATATAAGTCATTAGGAAGGAAATATCGTTCTATATAAAGTAAATAGAAATCTGTTACATGTGACTCGGATTGGTTTTGCTACATTGGAATACAAATTTTTCATTAGAATACGAGTGAAAGTAAAATAATAAGAAAGACTCGATATTTATACTTAAGAAGATTTATTTATAAATTCATGAATCCAAATGTAAACCAAGTTTTTTCTTGCATTGTGTCTGTTTATCTGCTTTAATGGAATGGGATTTAGAAGAAAATTAATCAGTTATGATTTGACGTAGAGACAAATGGTCTGAGGATAGTAGAGTACCTCCTATTTCGATATAAATACCATATTAATTCCAGTTCCGACGCAACTACGATCGTGGTTTCGTTAGCAGTTTCGGTCTTGATCTGTACCACTTGTCTATTGTGTTACGCACAATGTAGGTCTTACCTACTTATTTTATATGTAATCACATATCAGCGCACTGAATATCTAACATATTTGAATCGTGCTGTTTACACCACTAATAATGTAAACTCAACATACCGCTACATTTTAAAGGAGTTGAGAATGCTTTGGTAGGTACTTAAAAAAAATTTAACGTTTCACTGGTCCATTCCAATTATTTTTTTGTCAAATAATGAAAACCTTTTAATGTCCAATGAACGTCTAAAAATATGTCAACGTTTTTTATATAAAGGTGAGTGACATATAAAGGTTGTAATGGGATCTTGATCGCTATGCTTAAGTACAGTAGTGAAAGCTGGGAAAGGAGAAAAAGGAAAGCAGAATTGATGCGGTGGAGATGCGATCTCTGCGTGGTATGAGTGGAGTGTCTCGGAAAGATAGATGTAGAAACAGGGATGCTAGAGAGCGGTGTGGTTTGAAGGAAGATGTAGTGAGTAGAGTAGATAGAGGTGTGTTGCGGCGGTTGGGCCAACTGGAAAGGATGAATGAAAGTAGACTGACAAAACAAGTTTATAGAGCGAATGTTTGTGATGGAAAGGCCGAGAAGGAATTGATCTAGAAATTTCTATGCAAACCATGTTGGTGGCATATTAAAAAAAGGCCAAAGTTTAAGCCCCCGAAACCGACGAGTGTGCATAAAAATATTGATGGATATCAGTGATGCAAGATGGTAACATGTGCAAACCTATAGTCTCTGTCCACCCTTCTGGGAAATAGGTGTGAGTTTATATTATTATTATTATTACTACTATCAAAGCATGTAAATATTTTAAAAATCAAAATTGTTGCCCTCATTCATTTTAATCAATACTATTTAAGACTATAGAGAAGTTGGACAGCTTTTAAAAGCAGATATTAGATTTTCAAATGTTGCAAGCGTTTCGTTAACATTTTTCAACTGCATAAGGCAATCTGCACAAACAATTATAATAAAATAACACAGTATGCAAAGCAAACAGAATTAAAAAAAACAGATCAATATTTATATTCGAACGGTTTACGTGTGCGACAACATCACTTTATTAACATCTGAACGAGTATTATGGACTAAATAATATTTATTGACATGTTTGTCTCGACTGTAAATACTGACAGGATTATCTGTTTTTCTAGTTATTTACGTGTTGTGTTACTCTACTATAATTATTTTTGTAGATTGCCTGATGAAGTTTAAAAACTTCAACAAAACGTTACAACATTTCAAAACGTAATATCTCTTTATTTTAACGTATGGAAGCTTCCAATCATTTTAAACGGCATTTTGGAAATAAATTATTACACACATTCACATCGATATAAAAACCTTCTCATATGAAACAAATTCATATACAGATATACACAAGTAAGAATCAGTTGTCCATAAAGGATGAAAATATGTACAACTAAGAGGATGAGTGTTCTTTTTGAGCGTATTAGTTTCTGCATTAATCCTACGCAAAAACTCATAAAATTATTTTACCTTCAAAAAGCTTAATTTTACCAGAACGCTGAAATATCTTAATTTCTAACCGCTATTTAGACAAAACCTTAAAAATCCAATATGGATTTTTAAGGTTTTGTTAATTCAAAAACAACGGCACCTCCACATATTAAATAATTTACGTCTTATAAATCCGTACGGGACAAACTAAAAATCCATCTTTATCGTTGGCTTATATGATATAAATAGCCTCAGTGTAATATTTTAATACATTTCATTACTAAAATTTTACTGTTTTGAAACAAACATTAATATTATTAGTAACAGAAACTACTTTGCACATTAAAATAAGCAATTATTTGGGTTATTATCCTGAAGATAAGTACTTACTATAACGATTATAACAATAAAACCTATTTGTGATATTAATTAATTCATGTTACAGAAAATATTATTTACAATAATTTATAATGTATGCCTAAAAATAAACAAAAAATAACTGCCTCAATAGACCATCAAATGGTGATAAATCTAGCTAACTTTTGCTAAGTGTGGTGACTCGAAAATCTTTACTTGCGATGAAAAAGGATGCTAAGACTCCAAAGCGAAAAGCCGAGGTTTGACTTTTGGTTAAGTTTAAACCTAACTCAGTTAGGAACTAAAGGGATGTTATACATGTCACTTAAGTAAGTTGAATGTAACTCATACATTTGATTTTACTTCATAATTTTACGCCTTTTTGCACGGCAGCAAACTCCACGTTTTTGCTGTAACGTATGTGATTTCTGAAGGGAAGGTGGAGTTAGTGACGTGCAAAAGACCGAGTGTAAGACATTTACATAGTACTCACTTAAGTAATACCTATAAAAGTTCTATTGTTACGAAATAATTTAATTAAAAGTCTAAACACGAAAGTCAATAAACTTTTGATTTTCGAGTTGAAAGGAATCTTGGTGTGTCGATACGTTTTGAAAATGTTACTGTTTGAAGAACATATATACGTTTGTCTTATTTAAGTTTCTATTTATAAAAAATAGTACAAAATAAGTGTTTTTCTTGAACTGTTCCTGCCAGATATATCACATTATTAAAATCATTAATACTATTCGAATGAAACGACAAGAATTATATTTTTCCATTTTGTCTTTGATAAAAAATGCGTTTTTAAATACAGGTTTTATGTTTTTTTTTATGATACAAGCTCATATAACCAAATCAATTCACATTCATTCAATTTCCTTTAATATTATTACAAATAAAGTATTTCACTCTGTAATAGCTTTATTCGTATTTCGTTTTAGAAATCGGATCGCAAGTAATTCTCGATGTCTTCTGAAAAATGTTCACGTACATTGTTGAAATATATTAAAGCGGAGAAGTGAATCCATAAAAACATCGGACACGAAATCTCGTCGCGCATCGCGCGGGCGCGGGCGCGGCTCGGCACGCTCTGACCTCTACCGTTTTTAATGCGCGTGCGCATTTTACTCACTTTTACGGTTTGCCCTTATATTGAAGAAGCGTACTGGTCACATTGTTTTGAGTACACCTACAAGATATACGAAAACATATATCGAGACCTCGATGTTGTATCTTTATTTCACATACTTCCATTTAGTTCGCAATAATAGTGAAGGGTGAGCTTTTGAGTTGAAAATTCCTTTGTAATAAATAACAGTTTCGTAAAAAAAATCGTTTAAAAATATTTAGGTATAAATCATATTTACAATTTATTCAAATGTCAGAAAGACTAAAATTTATGAGATTGCACTAAATGTCCAGCGGTACTGAATTTGTTTTATTAACTTTTTTCAATAATTATATAATAACAATTAGTCCGTGCAAAGAACCGTTTATTTGATGTTAAACCAAAAAAGTCCTTTATTTAAAAAAATACGCGTGAAGTATCACCTTTTACTAAAAAGCTGTTTTAATTTTTCAATATATGTTAAACATAAACGTTGTAGTATACGTCAATATTGTGAATATTTCTCATATGTTCCATATATAAGAAATAATCGACAAAATTATGGTACATTATTGGGTCTGTGAGTAAATCTGGATATAATTGCTCTTCCATTATTTGCCTAATATGATATGTTTTGAAGTGTGTGCACATTAAATTCAGGTACTCGTGTAGTTAGTTGTATTGGTTATAGAAAACTATATTGCGCGTGCTCCGAGAACATAGCATATAAGCTTGGCTTGTTTTTTCTGTTTTACATTTTATAACAATACAATTTCACGCTAGATAGTTATCTAATTTATTGATTAGAAATCACAAGAATTGCTATAGAATTTTGTAAGATTTATATACCAAGTTCTTTTTTTTGCTTTTATCCAAACAAGTTTTGTGGTTTTGCATATTGCAGTAGTTCTAAAACTGACTAACAATGTTAATTGTGAATTTATAGACAGTTTTAAGGTATTGTTTTATATTTTGACAAATTAATAAAGGCAAATAATGCAATTTAAAAAGCTAATGTTAAAATAATGCGTTATCACAAGACTAAGAAAGTTTTGTTTTATTAAAATTACAGGTATATATAAGTTTAATAAACGCTTGTACATAAATGTCTCTCAATAAAATGCTCTATTTTTGGCCGTTCAAGCTAGAGTGACACTGAACTCACCATTATTCAATATATATATATATATATATATATATATATATATATATATATATATATATATATATATATATATATATATATATATATTTCGTTATACAATTTGTTCTATAAAAAAATGTTCACTAAAAAATCATAATGGAACCTATCTACTTAAATTTTAGTATTCTTTTAATTAGCTATCCTAAATAAGTACAAGTTCTTTGAATTGTCCAGTTATTAGAAAACATTTGCAGCAAATAATGCAAATCCGCATTTTCTTTTTTGATGAATCGCATTTTCAAAAATTTTCCATTTCGTAATCCTATGTTTTATTGATGGTATTACCATATTTATGTATTTAGATTATTCATTGTGACCTTTGAAATAAATCTACCGAACGAAACTAATTTATTTTATTTATCTATGATTCTGACGAGAGTGGTCCAAGTGCGTACGCCCACTGAATTATTTAACGCCGCATAAATCGGTAAAGGGGAATGCTCTCCAAACATATATATTTCGCTTGTCGTACTTTCTCTCGCGTTCAAGTATGGCTGACTTTTTTTGGCCGCAGCCTCATTGTGTGACAACTGACTTCAGGTTACAAAAATAAAGGAAAACGAGAGAATCTTGTTTTTTTATACAATATCGAAATCGATTTACATACAAATGCAGTCCGCAAGTTTAGTGCTTAAACTTCAGATAGACGTTGCTTTAAATTTGCGTTTCCGAAATAAAATTGAAAAATACTTTAATTTTGAGGGGCGGAAAATGTTCAAAAGAATACCTCGAAGCTCTATTGTCAGTTTTGAAGTCTTCTCATTTCGGTATTAATCTCATAATGAGAAATATTATTCTTTTATCGTTTCAGAGTTTTATCACTCATATCACACAGCCCTTTTATTTCATATTTATAAGGGTCTTGTACTATTGGCTATCCACGGTAGCCTAGTACACGTTTGGAGCTGCCAGCGCATCTGTGGCAGGGTCCGACAACTTAATTTAATCTAACTTTAAAACTAATCTACCACAGCATCAGTGGTCAAGATTCAAACCCAGTGCCTTCAGTATAGAAAGTAATGCGCTGACCTTCGTTCATCGTCGCACTCCTTGTGTCGTTGATGTCCTGTTAACGACTGATGATTCTTGAATATTTGCAATACACCTATACATTAGAATACCTTTATTAGGCTACGTAACTAGAAATTAAAAATGGAATACTTACGGTGATACTTCGGAATCTGTCTGTACTTTTGTCGGTATGTCGCAACAGTTCGTTTCAAAATTATTTTTTTTTTTACTATTTCTAGTAAAAGATATAATTTATTTACTAATACGTGTATTTAAAATAAAGAATATTTTAAGAACTTGAAATACATTTTTTGGTGTAATTTTTGTGCTGCATGGATACAGAATGTGTCAGAAATCGCAAAGACGTTTTGAGGACTGAAGTATATATTATAATTATTCTTTTTATTTGGTTTACTTTATTGTACCTGAAATATCTAGTCTAAAATCTGTAAATATATTCGCAATGTATTATTTAAAAAACGTGTTATATTACAGGAAAAATAAAATAATTTATTTTTATAATTTTTAGGTTTTTAGTTTAGTTTTTTTAGTTCTTGTCTAACTTAAATTAAACTATTCATTTCGCGCCTAAGTTTTCAAACATCATAATATGGCTCTTCGGTGCTTAAGTCTGACTGGTTCTTGAACAATTTTTATTATACGTTATACGAAAATAATATTTTTATTCGTAAACATATTGTGTGAACTTTTATGTGATGTATTGAGATTTATGGTAGTATATTTAAAATGTATTGTTTCCTTAATCTAACCAATTTTGATGTTAAGCTTCTGGAACAAGAAAAAAAATTCTAATCCCTTTCAACCGTATCTACATTCATTAAGTATTTTGGACATGTTTCACTATAACAATATTAATTGAAATTTATGTGCCTTTAAATAAATTATGAACATCGAGAAATTTAGAAAAAAAAACCTTCGATTATTAATCGTCTATCGGCCAATTCAATCTATACAATATTTAACGTTTCATATTCATGTTTATATATTATATATTTTTTACTTTTCTTTAGTTGGAACCGACACCAAAAAATAACTGATTAGTTGTTTTTGAAGTCTGTTTAAGTAAGTATTTAAAAGGGTTGTTGAATGCGGTTTTCATTATACATATATATATACTTTAGTTATCAAGTAATTATAACTTTATAATTCCTTTAGCTACTTTGCATGTACATTAAGCCATGGTCAATTAAATCGGTCAGGGATCGCTTTCAATTTTGTATGGAGCGAGTGAAAAACAGTTTCAATCTTGAATTTATTGTTCACTGTTAATTATTCCAGACTTTTTACATTCTTAATTGGAGTGCAATTACCAAATTATTTATATGAATTATGCTTATTCTTTATAGTATAAAAGGTCTAGAATTCGTACAGATTACATTTTCATTCACTTTCATATTAAATTAACTCATTCTGTATATTCTGTTGCATATTAATTGCACATTTGCGTATCTACCGTACACGCACACACACCACTTACACAAGCATGCGCCCAAACCCACAAGCACGCAGCAGATTGAAAACTATACATAGACTACTCTCACAGCGATCGAGGGTTATTTGTTGCTGTTTAGTTATTAAAGAATTCCACTGTCTCTGAAGATCACCAAATCCTAATGAGTACACTAAAACCTTTTCTGAAAAAACACACTTTTAATGAAAGAATTCCATTCAAATCGGTCCAGTAGTTTTTGAAGAAAATCGTTGACATACAAACAAACTTATATATGGATCGAATACAGAACCTTCTTTTTTGAAGACGCTTAAAAAGAATTTTGATTTTTCCAATGGCCTGGCCTGACCAATGGCGATATAGTGGGGCTGGTTCCCGGCAAAGTCTTACATGAGGTGAGATCACAATATTAAATATGTGAAAAAAAATAATTTATTTGCAAAAAATTGATGCCCTGGTACGAAACAATGGGCTTTCGAGTCCGATTAACATCTGGCTGTATTTAGGTAATAAATTCAATTTGAAATATAATTTCATGTTCAATCGGGAGTACACAGCTTTGAAAATACAAGTTTTATGGACGTATCCATTAACTTCCCTTCACTAAGTAAAAATAATCCTAAAGGAAACATATGAAACAATCCAACACTCGACACACTACTCTGTTGTTAATTTGACTAATTAAAATCCAACAGGTCGCAACAGATTCGAAGTTCTAGGTTGCAAAAGATTGTCATCTGGTAAGAATATGGCTACAACCAATATAGATGTGCATATTGACGTGCCGCTTACATACATGCTAGCGATACTATTAGGGATACTATTTAATACTTTTAAGACTTTAGTGTTGATGAGTTGGAAATGAAGAGGTATATACGTACACGATGATTCGAATATAGACAATCGTTACAATAATCGCGTAAGATTTTTATCACACCACTTCAGGAACGCTACTCTCCGATAATATTACTTTTTTTAATCGAAGGCTCCGGATCTTAAGAATTCTATGATGGCCCAGTGAGCGTTCGGGTGTTAGGATACGATAAAATACGGTGCTAATACTGCAGCAAATAGCTTGGACATTATTTAAACTCAGTGTTAAATATTTTTTGAATTGAATACTGTCTGTAACATCATACTTCGTTTACAAATAATGAAACTCTAATTTATTTTTAATAAATGGCCCCGTCGTTTATTTAAATTAAATATTTTACTTCAGACGCTGTCAAAACTTTTAAAGCTCATTTGTGTAACACAATCATTAGTATAAAATATCTTACGCCTTAGGCGGATACAATACATTTGATATAGTTATAAGACAATATATTAGACGTAATCACGGAAAGTAATTAATGTTCAATGTTTAAATGCATATTAATAAATGGTACCAGATTACCATATTAATTAATGAGAAACGAAATAATTGTTATGGTCATTAGTTGAACTTTCGTGGCTACCTCACGGTTACTTCAAATAAATGTTTAGTGCTTATTCCCGTTTGGACGCACAATTTATTTCAAATTGCTATGTCCGTATTATTTTATTAACGGAACATTCATTAAGTTCTTACGGTAATTATCAAAGAATCTCTTTTTGGTCTTATCATGGTAGCGTTGCTATTTAATAAAGAGAAAAACGCACGGGTTACTCGCCAATACAAATATATGCTGTTGAACAATTTAAACATTTTTTTTAATTTTTTCATTACATATTGTACAACGCATTGACTTATTTCATTATTAATAAAACACATTTCTCGGGTAAATAAAAAAATAAATTATTATGAGTTTCAGTTTGCAAAGATGCGATATATTAAAAAACAAACACTTACATGATGAGTCAAAATTTTTAAACATAAGCATTATTTGTTGAGCTAAAATTAAATTTGAATGCAGATCTTTCATAAATTCATAGTTTAGCTATATACATTAGGCAAGCGCATAAAATATAAACGAATACCACTTACTGATTATGACAAATGATCTATATCATAAGAAATACGGCGTTTCACAAAACGTTTCCGTACATATTACGGTATTAATTCTATCAAATAATTTTAAAAAGATAGTTATTTGTTTTCAATTGTCAAATAAGTAACAAAATAAGGGTATGTATATAGTTTGCGCTGAAACTTGTAACTTTTTATGGGAAATATCACTGAAATGGGGGTTCAGTGATTCAATGGGTTTTTAAGTAATTATTATTCAATCATATAATCTTGCAACTTCATATTAAAAATTGTATTATTATCCCTTGTACAAAAAAAATGAAAAGTCTATATATACTAGATAATTTGAAATGAACGAATAATTCAAAATCAGCGCCCTCTCAAGCCAATATATTTACATCGCTCTTGGCAAGTTTCTTGTGCGTTCTCGTCGTCATAACCGAACTCGTAAATTATTCAACATCAACATTTCGGGGTCTCGTAAAAATGCGCGGCCGGTCGGTTCACTCGTTTAATAAATGACGGAATTCAATTAAAGGCATGTCCTTGTGGGCGTCATGATTATTTAGGTCGACGGTGAAAAACTTTCAGTTATTAATAAAGTTCTTCTTGCTGTCAAAAAGAATTTATAGAGGTGGAAAAGATGCAAATTGTGCAATAATCGTGCGAGTTTATTAAAAAGAAAATAAAAGATCAAATGAAGAGTATTTTTTTAGACCAATTTCGATTCACTCGAGTCATTACGCAAGTTCGATTCGAAAAAAACTTTCACCGAAGAATGCACTCAGGCGCATTTTCGCGCCTAGGCGAGAACCGTTTCCAAGTTTTGCAACCGGTAACCTCATCATATCCCTTATATAGGCTTAGCGAGTTACTTGGGACTGATCTTAATTAAAGCCGTTTTGGCGTAATGAGCCAACAATGTCCCGACGCTTAGGGAGGCTTCGCGGAAGCTCCGTGCGAAAGTTCAATTGTATGCCGGGGATCTAATTACAGCTCGGACTCAGTCTAGGTTTTGTGACTAAGGCTTAATGATTCCAGCTAACAAAAAGTCGTTTAGAACGTCCTTAGTTAACTAACCGGATTGTCTCATTAACTTGCAGGCAGGTCGGACGTGTCCGCGTTGGGGCGTGCACTTGCGATGCGACTGGTGATGATTGTCCAAGCAAAAGCGAACGCGAGACAACTTTTTAAAATGCTTACTGTTCAAAGAATTGAACAAAAAATTATTAAACACGAAAATAGTTTTATTATTTATTTAAAGATATTTGCGGTAATAAAATTTAGTTTCTATGTTGAACATCATTAGTATTTCCTTGAAGTCACTCTAAAATAAGCTGCTTAGTCACAAGTATAACGTATAGCAATGTCTTATAAACTACACAATATCTACTAAACGATCATAGAAATCACAAATTGTATATTATTGTCAGTTTTAGCTCCTATACGTGCATTGCGTGCTCACATATTTACACATAGTGTTATTTTATTCATACATCATTTATTTTGTTTTCAAAAAACGGATTTTTTTTATATTTCTATTATAAAAAGAGAAAACTAACCCAAAAAAAAAGTGACCATCGCCATCCAGGAATAGAGTCGTCAACTAGTCGTCGCTCTTTTGATAATATATGTGTACACTCTTATTTAAGATTCTACTAGTCCAGTAAACGTCTGAAAACGTAACTGAAGAAAATTCATCTTACAGTTTGGATGTGGTAAAAAGCTGTGCTTACAAAACGACCTCGGTGCCTTTTCATCGCCGACGAGGTAAATGTGAAACCGAAGGACACCGGCGTGCTTTCCGACACTGCTCGACTGTTATATATAAATTTTTATGAGATCCTCTGTGGGTTTTGAATTAGAAATGATACTGGGCTTCGTGTGGGATCTAACTCCATCAATTATGGTCCTCTATCATTGAATTATTTACTATTTGATATTGGCTTTCTACCAGTAAACTCCCCCGCGTGAACATGGATTAAATTATTTCATCTTTTAAACTGATCGATCTTGCTGTCAATACGATACTCACCGCGCTTCTTATCCTGACCCCGGAACTGCGCATTTACTCTAAGTCCCCCCTCCCCCCCCGCCGGCTCCAAGCCTTTTACGATTCATGTGGATCCTGCTCTCCACACGTATAATTCTGCTACCTTTTTATAAAATTATGCGTGTGAACATTTTATTAATTTTTCCTTTCATTATCTCAAAATTATGCCTTCCAATTTCACGATGTTAACCGCAAATACTATCTGGGTAAAATTTCCTCGGTACCGTCGGGGAAATGAACATAATTAATTTTCTTAAGGATTCGTAACATACATAAAATGTTTATAAATTATCACAAGCAATTTATTCTATTTTCAAAACGACATTCACATTTGAGATGAATTTATTCGTTTGTTGATAAAAATTTTGAAAATGCTAATCCTGTCGGTTTCGCGATAGTACATGGTACTTGCAGGTGATGTACACCTGTTTACTTGTAAAGTTGAATAAATAAGTCGTTCAATAAGACGTACAATTAGAAATCGGTAAAAGAACAAAAGCAACGATGACCCTTTAGATGAGACTGAGGCGCTCAGATCTCGAACTCGTCGCGCTGCTCTAGGGCGACTTGAAGATTGGTAACGGCGGGTGTCACCAACGCGATAACACCATCCGGGGCCAGCATAATACGTTATTTGAGGCACGGAGCGTGTGGCGTAAATTTAAGTCAAAGACTCGTTACACAATTCGTCAGAATCGAACCCAATACTTCCCGATTTGACGGCAACGCACTTGACCGCTAAGCCATCGGCGCCCGAACAGTGGAGGCGTTAAACTGACCGTGTAATATACGACAAAATATATAAGTATTTTAAGTCTGTGATCAACAAGAAGGAGTTGCTTACTGTTACGGTATTGTTTCTTACACCGAAATGATCTCATAGTCATTACTCCACGCTCGTTAGAACGAAAAAAGCCTCAAACATGGTATTTTAACAAATGTCATTGCATGATATCGTAATGACATTTTGTCACGGTTTCAAAATTTAGTGTTTCTCTTGGCACGTCCAAAGATTACAAACGTCCCAAATAAACTATAAAAGTATGAAGATGTTCCGTATAAGAAATATACTTTATTATTATTTTAAGTTCATGAACACGAAAGAATATTAATGTCTGCGCTCGCGCAAAGCGAGAGGGAAATAAATCATTTTTGAAATCGCTATAAATCCGATCATCACCTTGTATTTTGAATGTCACTGTCGAACCTTGCCCGACAAAAGTAAACCGGCGACGATACAACGATCTATAGATCATGATCTATAAAGATCGAGGACATGAGAAACGATCCGCCATTGTTTGGTCATATTACCTCACCTACCGGAACCGATTTTTTCCCATGATAAATTATTCATAGTAAGTGGTTTCGCTTTGTTTGTCTATTTAAAGCTCTTTCGACGAAATGACTCAACGATATAACTGTTATATTTCAATTTTTTCAATAGTGTGCTTAATTTTCAGGCAGTAATAATTTTAAAGAGTTATACTAAATTAATTGGATTTATAAATTATCCTAATAATTTTGAAATCTGTTTAAAGTGTTTTATACATATAAATAGAATACATATTGTGTTTCTGTCCCAATCAGTACGTTAACAACGTACTTATTAACTAATTATTTTTTTAAACCTCACTTGTTTTTTACATGGTAATTCAAAAGAAATAATCGCATTACCTATTATGCTTTATTGGAATCTGATTTGAATTGTTTTGTGAGCACTAGAATTAAAATAAACATTACAATAAAAAACAAATAGCTTTACGAAATAGAAAAAAAACAAGTAGGATAGGATTTGAATTCAAACAGTTCATATACTACATGGGGTACCGTAAGCACTGGACCTATTGAGTTTATTAGTCCCTGTGAAAGTAAGCAACATACTTTATAAGCATTTCCTTTCGTGAGTATTTTGTAGTTTTATAAAAATTTAAGCACTTAACATTTTCCTTCATTATTATTTCATGAATTTACTATATTGTTCTTCTACATTTTAAACTTATTTTAAACTAACTACATTTTAAACTTCAATAAGTCGAGGGGGATAAATGATTTCCTTATATATTTTTAACAGCTCTAAAGTGCGCATTTTCAATTGCAAAAGAGCATTATGTATTAATATTCCTCATATTTATATATATTTATCCGTTTATTAGGTGCAACATGTAATAATATAAAACAAACGAGTTTATTATGAGGAATATTAGATTTCTCTCCAAAATGTACTTCTGAAATAACAGTCAAATTTCAACCTTATGTTCATAATTAGGTCAATTAATTCCGCACATATACCAAATAGTAAATTTTAGATTAGCATATACGAAAAAAATGGACTTTAAAAGATGGATATACAGATAGATAAATATTAAAGTGATCTTATAAGTATTTCGTTTCTTTATGTGCAGAGGAAGTTTCAACAAGGGAACCGGCGGTGATGATGATTTATCTAACTAGCGAAAGTTCTTTGACGTCCTGCCGTGCTCGGCGGGCCACCCTAAGACGCCTTTAGCACTATAGTGACGCTTGGGCAAAACGCGGGCATCGATCGTCGGTGTACATGTTACGTGTGTAGATGTACCATTGTATACAAGTACAATAAATTAATTGAATGGCCCCATTTGTTCTCTCGCGTCACTTTAGATACTAATCTTTGGACGTCTATCGCGTCGATAATATTACATAGCACGTGTGGCGTTAAGAGGTGTCTTCTAAGTAACTAATAGCTTACATGTGGGTCGAAAAAATGGCTTGTAAGCCTATTGATTTCGATATTTCGAATTGCATGTGAGTTAAAAAAAATATAAAGAGGCATAAGTTTGTGAGCGACTCTAACTCCTGTATGCCTAGTCGCACTTATTAATCGCGTGATTTGAAATTAGTCAATTTAAGAGTTCAGGAAATAGTCAATCGCAATTATAGCGGTTGAAATTATTCAGGCGGAGTGAAGAATAGTCGTTTAAGAAAAGGATTCTACTCGTTAACTGGGATCGGGTGGAGGTATATGGAAAAGCAATCATTAGTAAAACATTGTTCCATTGATTCCTCAATGTGAAACTGTAATTCAACTCCATTAAAAAGTATGAATGAAAGTAGACTGACAAAACAAAGAGGCCGACGACGCATTGGTGATTCCCTTACAGTTGCGAGTGTCAACTCCAATCGCAGGTGTCAATTCTATGCGCGACCGTGAATCTAACTCTCCAATGGCCCGTATGCTCGTTTGTCCTTTATAATTTCCATAAAAAAAGTTTAAAGTAGACAAGGGACGCTATAGAAAGACTAACCAGATTGGCGGTGTATAAAATAGGCCAAATTTTAAGTACCGAAATCCGACAAGATCGCAAAATATATAGATATAGTTTTTAATATCTATTTTTGTATAATCTTTAACGTGCCGCGTCTAAGACTGTGATTTCTTTCTTCTTTTCTGCAAAATAAGCGTAGGTTATATTATTACTTTTGTCTAGTACATTCAATTAAAACAAATAACGTTCTATATATATATATATATATATATATATATATATATATATATAGAACGTTATTATATTAATCAATAAATACATATCTAGAACGGAATGTTTCGTTTTATAAAATATTTCCTGAATCTTTCTTGTTCCTTTTATCGGTCGTGAATACTATTAAACGTCAACATATCTCCGAGGCTTAGTGCGGCTGCGTAAACTATTTTTATGTTCCAACGCAGCGTGTACTTTATACGAGCGTGAACATAACCGATCATGTTAATAAGGCAATATAATTTATATATGCCGTTCGACGATATCAAGAGCAAAGCCACTCGAATCTGTACGAACCTAAGAACTTTTTCAGCTGCCATATTGATTATCTGTGAATCCTATGAAAGCTAGTTAGGTTTAAACTGAAAAAATCTGACACGTCACCACGAATGAGCGGTGTTGACGAGCGGTCAGCTTTGAAGTCAAAAGGTCAAGGGTTGTGATCGTTGTATACGGACGAATTGATGTAGGAGTGTTTGAACTTAAGCCATAAAACTTATTCCGTGTCTCGGTGACCGTGTCAAACGTTGGACTCAGACCTCGTGTCCGTATCGACGGTAATGTCTATTAGCGCCCCCGTCTTCTGTAGACGACGAAAGCCTCAAACTCCTCAATTGAAAAGGTTATGCGAAGATATGCCTCTTCAGTATAATTATGAAAACCTGGCACAATAAACCCATTTTATTTTAGGAAGAATGGTAGTTTGCACAATGTGTTTTTAATTAAGGACAAAATAGTAAGTAGTCCCTATAAGTTCTGCTTAAATTAAAAGGAGACACATTACAATTACATTACATTCACTTCGTAAATAAAATGCATGTACTCGTAGCAATTAAAACGCATTCTATGACTTCCTAAAACATGAATGAATGTTTTGCACGACACAATGCGAAGTGTTTGAGTGTGCTTTACTATATATCGAAAAAGATTTTCACTTCTTGGCAGCAACTATTTCTATCGCTGTACTCTCCTTAGTACATAAAAATGGGAAAGAATGCATACTATTGCACAGATAATTTAATGAAGAATAAAATTGCAGGTTTTAAAAAATGATTTAATGTGATAGAAACTAAAGTAACACCGAAATAGTTTACAAAACCTTTCCCGTTAATCAAGTCTGTAGAACAAAAAATATAGTTTGATTTAATCAAGTAATTTAGCATTTTCTTATTTAACTTAATAACTAAAACAAGTAGAGTTTCTTATTGAAAATGACTGTCTAATTCCGTGTCGCTAAATTGAAATTAATAAAGAGGTTTTATTTCTTTTGATCGTATTTTAAATCTTTTTTTTATTCAAAATCTCACAATATTTATTTTAAAATTTACTCATTGAAGTATAAAATTGCCAAAATTGTCAACACGTAAGCAACATGCGACTGTTAATTAAATACTCATAAGCGAATGCACATTAAAACGAAGTGTAATTTATATAAAATTACTTTACAGTATGCAGCCATTGAGGCATTGCCTAACAAGAGCCATCCGATTGCTAGAGGCTGTGTATTTATTAAAATAAAAAATGAATCTACTAATTTATGACAAAATCAGAATCCCCACCGGATCGAATCCACAATAACAGATTAATCTAGAGATGAGCCGCCGTAAGCGCGCGTGGGCGGCGCCCGACGTTAATGGCGCATTTTTTACAAAAACAATCCAATTAATTATCATCTCGTGCGTCGATTGAGTTCTTTGGGTTTCTCAAATTTATGACACGTGATGAAATTTATAGATCAATTCAAGGAAGAGACAGTAAATCGATTAAATAATATTACATCTCCATTTTATAATTGAGATAATTAATACTTTAAATAGGTACAGCTATTGCCATGAAAATTAAAATAGGTGTACGATGTGATCGTGCTTGCGCAGTACCAGATTAGCTTGTGAGGCAACTACTGCGCAGGTGTGACCATATGATGCACCGGGTTCAAATTGTGTCACTAACCGTATGTAACGAAAGTATAATAAAATGAAACATCATAAGTATGAATATATACCCATGTATATAACTATATCATATGCTCACCAATTATTATACATCTATTGACGATGAATAATGCACATGTAATACCTGTCTGTATAATTCATAAATGAATAGTAAAACCGACCAAGAACGTGTCGGATTCGCGCGCCGAGGGTTCTGTACCACCACGCTATGGTGTGTCACGTAACATGTGTTACGTAATAAAAAAAAATCTTATAGTTCGGTATTGCGAATGCGTCTTCTTCTTTAACGGTTATTTATTATCAGTTGTTTTACTTTGAAGTACACTCTGTAATTACACCGAGTTTGAATGCTTTACTGTTTTACGGTAAAGTAAAAACCGGTATATTTATGTATGTATTTTATAAAACGGTCTCCGAGTTTTCATTAAATATTTTTAATCATATATATCCTATTTGTCTAAATGAAATTATTTCTATAAATAATGCAAGTATATACAGAGAAATTTTATTGAAAATCCAACGGAGATTTATTTCGATAATAAGATCAGACGGTATAGGTGTGCGCGAGCGCAGGACGTGCGGGGCGGGCGGCGCGCTCAGGGGCGGTTCGTGCACTGAATGTTTCATGGCGCGCGGCCGCTTTTTGCCGTCGCCGCGTTTAATTTGTCTGTTATTTGCCGCGGCCTCTGTGATACGCCGCACAACTTGATTAACGCACCAGCCGCTTAGATTGTTTGCTGACTTAACAAAAATCACTGTACTTCTAAGTACTTATGTTGATTTACGGAAATTAAATAAGAAAATGATCAAGATTCTGAGATCATTGAAGAGAAAAAGCTATTTCGAAATTTAAATTTATTTTCTCGACAATTGCTCAGAAGTTCCTATGCACACAGTTTAAGATATGTCACAAAAGCATTGAGTTAATACGTCACCTTAAGGTGATGCCGGTGTAGAAATTGATTCTGAGCAATATAAGAATATCTTTTTACTGTATATTTTCTCGACTGCATGCCTTAAACCTGACTTTCAGAGTTGCGATTAAGTCGTTGTACATGACGACGCAAAGCTTTCAAAGTTAAACTTAAATATCTAATGCCTATGTATTGGGAATATAAGAAAACAGCTTCAGCTGTGTTGTGTCAAAAACCAAAACCACAAAAATGTATTAAATTTATTATATATATATATATAAATAATTACTGCGGTAAATTACCAGACTGAATGAAAACATTATTAAAATTGGTATATCCAAGTTATTAGGGAATTGGTAGGTATAACATATTTATTTTTAAAGTAACTTTACCTATAACGTTTAACAGTTGCAGTTAACTGATTAGATAGTTTATTTTAATATTGAATTCCTATTAGTATCACTTGTGCGAATTTAGATGATACGAGTGATACAGCTCATTATAAACAATAATACGCATTGATGTTAGATCAAGTTACAACAACTAAACAATTTACTATCGGTAATGCATTTAAACTAACTGCAGTATTCCTCATACAATTGATAAGTTTTAAATGAACACTCTTCTCTCATCTTTCTTCTGGCACATGTATTGACATTTTAAAAATTTCATTTATTTCAGCGATTAATAATATTTTTATCTCGTGATGGCATTGATTTTGTCAACGGGTTGTATTAAAGAGTTACAACCCATGTTTGTTTTATACAACTTTCGCTACGGACGCGATTCCACCGAAATAATTTGCGGTGAGCGGTGGACGGGCAGCCGTAGTCGAGCAGTGGATGGGCGGCTACCTGGACGTCCCTAGTGGTTTTTGTAGGGCGGCGGGTCCGCGGCGGCGCGCTCATTCATTAGGCAAATGTCGTAGGCTCGGCGGCCCCCAGCCCTGTTGGGAGAAATAAACTGTTTTGACTGATGGCTACATTCAACTCCGAGCAGATAGGACGTGCCAGATAACGTCGCGGCGATAGCTCGGCGTGCGTCTAGAGCGAGCCGCGCACGCTCACGGACCGACTGGATCTGGGATAAAATCACTTAGTAAGAATTGCTAAATCGATGATTCAAAACGAAATATCTAAATTTGTTGGCTGATGAATTAATTTTCTATAGTTTTCGATGCCGATACAAAATTAAACTATATAAAATAATTGTTAAAACGCCAAACTAACATAAAAAAAAACTATTTCCTGGTACGGAATTAATTTATTAAATTACGGAAAAGCGTAAAAAAATTTTATTATACAAAATAAGAAGCAAATATAATCTAAAATATAACGTTTTGTAAGTAAAAAGTTGATAAAAAAGTCGACCAAGTGCGAGTTGGACTCGCATAGAGACTTTTAATATTTTTACTTGATTTATCATGTAATAGTGCCCTAGAAAAATTGACAGTGAATATAGATTCTGGTGTGATTAGAATGAAGTAGAGAAAATCGTATGTTTGACAGAATATGTACAGAATATACAGAAATAATAGCGATACGTTTTTTAGAAATGTCCATTGCTTACGACTCATAAACACAAACGGGGTCATGAGCTTGTAAATCCCGGGAAAGCGTCATCAAACACATTAATGCGTCGCGCCGTCTCGGCTAAAAAGTCGGGCAAACAGCAATATCATTAAAGTTGGAGTCGGCTACTTGAGTGGCGGTGCGCCTGCGCACTAAGTGTTTCTGTCAACTTCTTTGTCCGAACGCAAACTGAATTAGTAAAGTAAAATTTTATTTGTTCGCGAGTCCGCGCCAGCGCGGTCGGCCGGCGCGCGGGACCACACACGACGTGCTAACGCTACTTGTTATTATACAAAAATTACGCTTTCCGAATATTAATTAATGGTCTTATGACATGATTTTTTGACTTTGGTTTATTCATATCGCGACCCGTTCTCGACGCCATTTCAAATATTTGTCGGTGCGCCTGTGTTTGTCAAGGCGCCCGAAACACATGTATATGTGCCTTTGGCGTGTTTGCAGTGAGATTTATGAAAGTGTCGATTAACTCCGTATATATTATCTGTAACACGCATACCGGGGATAACTTCTTGTCTGATTTCGGAATATAAATGATTTTTTTAGATGAAATAATTTCGATGTTATTACAATGCGTTTCACGAGAGAGGCCACCCGCGGCTGGGCACGCGCAGTTCTCATCGTAAAAAAATACTTAAATGTTTCACAAAATGTCGTAGACTTGAAATAGAGTCTTCGTTTCAATAAAGCACGTCGCCATTCCGATGTTGAAACTGTTTATGGCGATTTCAAATTTCCCCTCGACGTGTGTATACCATTATATATCATTATTTATCTTTGTTTATGTGATGTATTTGCATTATTACATAAATCGATGCTCATAAAACCCTTTTTCTCATAGTTTACCGATCACTGAATGTATTATGTATACAGTACAAATTTAAGAGAAATCATTGCGAGTCTTTTTCCACAATTGAAATAAGTCCGATTTCATACAGTCAATATTTTTCTTATTCATTCGATTTTTGGTATTAATTATAAAATTAAATATTTAAGAAAAATATATTTGTAAAAATTATACGAAAAAAAATTTGTGCAAAAGTTTTTAGAGCTTGAGTGTTTTTCTGCTCCAAAAAGTTGGAGTCCTTTTACGTTTCGCGCACCGAACAACTTGTTCTTTGAAGCTTAAACGAAAACATCACCGGAAATAACTTACCGCTCGCTGAAGATTTATCGTTAACGAGAGCAGGCGCACGAGCACTTACGCCGCGTTCAATACAATACGGTGCGTCGTTATATATACTTTGACAATTGCCACTTTATACTTACCGTGTATATTCGGGTCTGAGATATTTATATTAGATGTTATTATAGCGATTATTACACTACATTAGTAGTGAAAACCTACCGAACAGACTCATAAAATTATAAATTTTACTGTAACTGCATCGTTTATTAGGCTCAGTTACGCCACTTCGTCGATCGAAAATAAAATTGGTAGAAAAACAACGTGGTTTTCGGGAATCGATACGGTGTATTTTTCAGCTCTTTGAACGTATGTTTTTGAATAGTTAGAAATATGTAAATGACTATGTTTATTTATACCGTAAGTTCGACATTAGAACCTACGATACGTAGAGAATCAATTTTGTTTTATTTTCGGTTTTCTATTTGTGATAGGTACTTGAAAAAACTTCATTCTACTGCTGCTCGACAGACCGTCGCTGTATATATGTTTGACAAGCAACAACCTAAGCTTGAATTGCATATTTTTTACGAAATTTTATTTCATTGCTGATCAATGGTGTTTGTTGAAAGAACAAATATACGTACGCATAGAAAACACAGGTATAATTGACATCGATTCTAGGACTTTCAAGTCGCCTGCAGGCGAACGTCTTAGCACTGTGCTGCAACCACTTTTATTATCTAATTAACGTTCGTTAATAAAACTCTCTACTAATAATCAGTGATTTTATAATCTGATTTAGAATGAGAGAAAAAGGAAAAAGTCAAATGTATCTCACAATTGTTTAGCGAACAAACACTCAAGCGACCAAGAAATGGGACAGTCATGATATCATTGCGCGGGAGTTCTTGTGTGAAACTAAATAACACAAAGCTTCCATAACATTTCCACGCAAATCCGTAGATCTAAAGTAGTTTTATTCTTAACGGTATTTCAATGGAATTTCCGAGAGTTTTTTTGCACTTTCATTTTTCAGATATTAATAAGAATTAAACTGTTACGTTTATTGTAATTTGTGCAAAATGCAAACACTTCTCTAAATTAATATAAAGGAATTTCAATGACAATAAAGCACAATATTTATTTAGTGTAACGTTCTACAATCTCTTTGACACATTAAATTGATTTTTAAACCAATTTTTTCCTCAAAGTAAACTGGGTGAGTTAACAACGTTTATAACTTACTTCAGCTAGCGTGAAAATTAAATTTTTGGTTACCAATTATTTCGAATATATATAAATCGATATTCAATTTATCTGAACAACCGAACGACTTTCGTAGTGTATAGGTTTTGCTACTTGATATGTTTGTTGTTGTTGCAATGAATATTGCAATAATGAAAATAAATGGAAAATAAGATAGATATATTTTCTAAATACTACAAATGCAGAAATTGCAGTGTCAAAAAGTTGGTCATATTGAGCTTTCCCAATTTCAATGTAATCACAACTAATATTTACCATGCGTTGCTAGTCGAGTTCGGACACATAGGCAAACTCGTTTTTTAAGTAAAGATAAGCTAACTCTTAACACGCCGTTTGTGAAGTAGGATACGTTATCATTATTTAAGGGCCGGCTCAACTAGAGAATTTTTTAATAAAGGACTATGTTAAAAAATTGAATTCTTGCCATTCTGTGCGACATTCCCGCGAATAGGGAAAGTTAAGAAATGGAACGTGATGTGGCATATATTAATTGTAAATGATCAATTGATGAGATTGATTCGACCGCGCACGAGCAGCCGTCAGCGCCTCTTAAACATCATTTCTGGGTTTGGCTGCTGCTATAATGTCTTCCGGACCACAGCCAGCACCGCATCCACACTCATATAAGGAGATAGCCTTCAGATAGAGCGCAGGTTGATCATCATGCGGCCGAACTACTGGTGACCGCGTCCAAGTTCAGTGATAGATCGAAAGAACAAATTCACTATCACAAGATATATTCCTGATTCCAGTGTGTCTCTCCGCTGCAGTTGTTCGAGATGTGCCTTTTGTAATTTGTTTTATTTGCAATCCTTGTATTGTGTGGTTATAGGGTAGTTTAGTAAGAGCTTAAAATTTTTTGCAAACAATTATCTATGTATTTTCATCTTAACTATCTCAATGATAGAAAAAAAAAATTTGAATTCCTTATGTTCCTTCTATCATTTTTTTTTTATATAAAATATAGTTTTACTACTTTATGCAAGCAAGTCTAATATGATGTTTTTCTGTCTGATTTTTCAACATTACATCTTTATGCCTTTCGAAAAACATATGTACGTAAACTTTACGAATATACTTCATTCTGATGTCATATTCACATCATTGCCACATCTAAGAGACCCTTATAAGGACCTTCAACCTTATCGTATACAGTAAACAGCAAACAGCAAATATTATATCCTAAATTAACAGGGTTTGATTGTAACAGCACTAATTAAATAACCTTGTTGCGTATAAGAACACAGCGCAGTTTTTTTACAAGCTTTTATTTAGTTTCACCTGTCCCGTTGTCTGTAATCAAATCTTGCAAGTTTAATTTGATCCACTTCCCGGTTTCCGATTGAGCTCAAATTTTGCATGCGTGTATAAATCGGATGATAATGCAATATCATTATGAGATAGAGCTGATCTGACAATGGAGCTGGAAGGTGGCCATAGAAGCTCCGTAATCAAGCGGCACAACCCCATCGAGTATGTGCTCATTTGATTTGTCTTGACGAATACTTTGATACTATATGGTAACCAGGGTCTGACAATGGAGCTGGAAGTTGGCCATAGAAGCTCCGTAATCAAGCGGCACAACCCCATCGAGTTTGGGCTCCTTTGATTCGTCTTGACGAGTACCTTGGTTGGCGCGAACTCCAACAAATTTGGGAAAAAAGTTCGTTCTGTTTGTTATGAATGTGGATCATGTCTGGTTGGTTAGATGGATGTCCCAATGCCAAGGTGAGCAGGTGCCGAGGGCTGAATAGTATGAGGGTGTATAAACATTTCATATCGCTAACGTTGTGCCTCAGGGTACCAGGAAAAACCCTGTTGTACTGAAGCCCTTATCCCTCTACAATGGACCTCTGTGGGGGGATGGACCGCTTTTGTCCTATACTCGTGAGAACAACATCAACAAAAAAAAAAACTACTACACAAAAAAAGGACCTTTAGAGAAGACGAAATTGAAGGGACAGGAGAAGATTGCTAATGAAAGCCATATCCACAAGTGGCAACGCTTAGAAAAAATAAGGTTAGCAATATCTAAACATAGAGAAAACGATTTGTTAGAACAACGCACAAATAGGCAAGATACCGATAGAATATATACACAAGAGAGAAGAAAAAACTCGAATTAAAAATACCAAAAAGTTAAAAATAAAATTAAGGAAAAAAAACCTTTTTTTAAAACAAGCTTTTATTATTTGTTAATAAAATGAACTAAAAAGTTAAAAATAAATTAACTCTAATAAGAAATATAATACTTTATAAGTTCATTGTAACCTTTAATGATAATTAAGCTCCTTCGTCTACTACAAAATAATTCCATATCGTACATAATTACATATTTTTAACACTGACTTTACACCTTAATTATTAAATCTTCCCGTTTTTATCTCAGTCCCATTTTTATAAATAAAAGCGTGTTACATTTTGATAGTAAGAGAAAAAACAAGGTGCTAAATGTTCTTAAATATACCATCAAAATGTAAGACGCTTTTATTTATAAACTAGATGAAAACCCGGTTTCGCTCGGGTGAAATACGATCATAACACATGTAGGCACAAAATGTAGGTAGATATTTTTGTAATTATCGGTTCTCAAGGAATATTAAAGGCATAGATTCTTATAGCATCGTTCAATGTGTTTAATAAATATAGTCAATTAAAACTGCAAAAGTTTTTACATAAATAATTTTAATTTTAAATCAATTTTCAAAATAAACTAACATAAATTTACAAAACAAATAGCTTTTAAGGTTTATTCTTTGTGAACCTCTCTATTTTAAGCACTCAGTCTTTTTCTTTACTTTGGTAGGTAAGTAAGTACTTTTGAAAATAAAAAATGTAAATGTTTTTCTATATACAAATTGGCTAAATCAAAAGTAATATTAATATTTTTTTTATTCGCTCAATGTTTGCGGCAAGACGTTTCGTTTACAGTCACATGAGTCACAGTTTTGGTTTTAAAATGAATAGCGCGACGTGCTGAGTGGCGAGGCGTATGTGCGCTCAACATCCCACATTTATTAATCTATTCAAGACGTCATTCGGTGTCGGTGACGTTTCGCTAGAGTGGCCAATATGGCAACTGCGATTTGTCTGTCAGCGTCATTAGAATTTAATAAAATACTCGACAATCCGAATTTTGCGGATATATGTTGTCGACTCGAAATATTTATTTTTTTTATGTTTTATTCAGGTAAGGTTTCGATCGAGTCTACCGTACCCCTTGACGAAATTATTAATATAGAAATGGGACTGTGACAAAAACGGGAATATTTAATAATTAAGGTGTAAAGTTTCAGTGTTAAAAATATGTAATTATGTACGATATGGAATTATTTTGTCGTAGACGAAGGAGCTTAATTATCGTTAAAGGTTACAATGAACTTATAGTGTTATATTTCTTATTAGAGTTAATTTATTTTTAACTTTTTAGTTCATTTTATTGAGAAATAATAAAAGCTTGTTTTTAAAAAAAGGTTTTTTTTATTTATATATGCAGTTTAAAAATACGTTAATAAATAAAAAAACTGCTCTCAGTCTTTTTATACGCAACAAAGGTATTCAATTAGTTTTATCTCACTTCCTGGTGTACATTTTTTCTATTTTCTTTTTTCTATTATGGAATTTCATTTATTGAAGTTTTAGAACCATGAAGTTCGTCGGCCGCCATCGAATATGCCTTACGAACGCAACCAAAATGTACGACAGGGCAAAGATGTCAATACGCGGCGAGCGATATTAGCGTCGGCGCTCAAATCGTGCGCCGACGAGTGCCGCGCGGCACGTCGGCGACCCGCGCCCGGCTTTCAATGAGGCGGCGCCGCCTGTCCCTACGTACGCCCATTGTCATTGTCCAAGTTATCGTTTCAGTACTACATCGTTCACGTACTGTACGGCTCGTTCCTCTATGTGCACATACATCGCATCGCCACGGCTTTTCTCGTTTCTAATAACAATTTACCTAAGAGACTTACGATTACTTCTAAAGTATCGCAAGTTCGATTATAGTTAAATTTTTTGTATCTACGATTTCACCACCTCCGTTATGATTTAAAGCCTTCGGACACCTTCGCGTCTTTGTCCAAACATCACCGTTCTATTCGTCATCGACGTTGCATCGCCTCTATAGATCAAAATTTAATGCAAACCATCTTACTTGGATGTTATTGAAAATATTCCTTGACTTACAAAGCAATTTACTAATTATACAGATCGACGACCTAAAATTTTTTAAGTGTTTATAGTAATCTGGAACAAACTTACGTGATGAGTTAGTTTTTTTTTATAACATTGCAATGTTTAAAAAGTGTATGTAAAACCCTTCTTTTCTGACATTAGATTTTATTGACATATGGAAAAAACTGCATTTATTATACAAAGTATTTTTGGTAGCAGAGCGCACAAATGTAAGTACGAATATTAATTTTTTCTTCGACAAATACATAATTATTTCATTTTATCCTTAAAATGAGGAGCATTTCAAATTACCAGCTTCATTTGCAAGTTGTACTAAATCATGAATGAAGTTTAAGTCATAAATATAAAATATAAGATAAATCTTTCTGAACACAATATTGATATATTTATGTATTTAGTGATATTGCAAAACATTACAATTTGAAAAAAAAAATGTATAAAATGAAGTGAATTATGTTAGACATTAATAATCTCATTCTTAGTCCAAAAAAACATATTTAAAATAATATACTGCATAGTATTACATTATACACAATTGTATTCTTATAATCGTTCACTACACAATACTCAACCAACCAAATTATTACAAAAATTACCTCTAATATAACTATATTTCAACTCTGTACTTTCTTCTTGTCTCCAACCATCAACAACAGCACTGGGTAAGAATTATGATGCGATAGATCCGTTTTATACCCAAATTTTTATCACCAAATTAAAAAGTGAAGTAAAAAATTATTCAAGACTTTTTTTCGCTGACCTGTGTTATCGCTATTATTTACACATTTTTTTTCACTTACCTGTGTCATCGCTATTATTTGCACATTTTTTTTAAATTCTGTTATGACGTATAATTTCCATTCAAGTTACTATAAAAGTTGTAAAAATCCGTTCAGCTCGTCGCTCCGCTATCCTTCCATAAACGTCAACGTGAGCACGTAGCGGTGGCGAACGGTAGGTACGTTCGGGAGCGTCGCGAATTTCAACGTCGCATTACACGAGCACGGACGCTCCACTTGAATAGTGACATTTCAGATATGATTCATGGGCGAACCCGAACGCGAAATGTGTCTATAAATACACACTCAGATCCGTTAACAATATTGAAGCTACAGTATTATTCGTTGTTCGTTCCATAATGATACTTTCAAGAATTTCTTCTCGTTTAATCTGTTAAAATAAGCTCTACGCTTTATTTAATGTTTGCCTTTCTTGGTGAACATATTTCCATAAAACATCTCAACACGTTAAGATTTTAAATATTGAAAACAAACTTTCGTATATGAGAATATTGACGTTAATTAGAATATATGTTGTAGTTTTAGATATCTGTGAAAATTTTTAAAAATAATAACCATTGACAGCACTTTCTTTTATAATTTAATTTTAAAGGTTCACATATTTCTGATAACATATTAATTTACAATAAACCAAATTAACTAAAACATGAAATAATGTGAGGATAAACGGGAAATCTGCACGATTACTAAGCTTGTCGAAATTTTGAAATCATCAGTACTGAATTAGTCCAATAAATTATTATATTATATTTTATTACTGTAAACTGACATGTTGTATAAAATCTCTACAAATGCAAATACTATGGTAAAGAGCATATTACAAAGAAAATTAAAGTAGATGTTTTGCAGCAATACGACCTGAAAAAAAAGCGCTGGTGAAAATAAAAATATGCTAAATGTCGCATTTCTTCTAATATTAGTTTTTCACAAGCATAAATAAACTTAAACGCTAGCTTTTTTAAGTCCCTAAACAAAAATTTGGCAGTTAGTACAAAGGGCATATTTATGAAATGATGTCACGACGACAGTTGCGTATGCGCAAGTCTCGTCTCGGTATCCGACGGACCTTTCCGTAAGTAGTTTCACATATTAAGAAGCCCTTGTGTAAGCATATTGAGAGGTATAAGTTTGAATTACCACTTTGCTTTTATTATGTCGCGTTAGAATACCGGGCGAACCACAAATAAGGATTGAGTGCATTACGTACCTTATGCAAATGACTACTAACGAACCAATTTAAAATTACTTACGAAACAATACTGGATAGCATAATAAAGAGAACAAGTATTGCAAAATATAATTTCGTATTGTGTATGGAACCGATGTTAACGAGTTTTCTAACAAACCACTTTTTTATGCAAAATCCATATCTGACGATTTGAATCTTATCCTATGAATACATTCCTTATAAGCGCAATGTGCAATACGATAACGCCTAGAACTTAAACTAAGTTTTACTATTTACTCATGCAACTTCAAAGGCAACGAATTATTTTGTTTATTAAAAAGACATTGCAAAACACAAGTTATGGTGTCTTCTTCTTAAAAGAAAATCTTAAAGGCTTTTAGTCCAAATAACTATATAATTCTTAATCTCGAAATTAAAAAGCATGTAAATACGCACCGACGCGCTGGAAGCTGATCGAATTTTAATGAAATCACACCCTTTTGTTGCTCCAATTAAATATCATCAATCACTCAGCCGCTGAATGCGGTTGCGCTCGCCGCATGCCCTTAATAAATTCATGTTTTTTTTTCTTACTATTGCCCGGCGATCACGTTACGTTATAGGAGCGACGTGACCCTGTTTTATATCGCGATTCGATAGATTTTTAGTGACGGCTAACGAGGAATTGCAATGATTTCAAAATGATCCAGTGAGTGAATGACTATAAGTCATATAACTTGCCCTCTCAAATAGTGAATTTCGTACGCGTAGAACGCGCAAATACAAATCACTCACTGCCTCAATCCATTTCATATCTACAGTCGAACTTCTTCAAGTGGAATATGAAGGGAGACGCCAAAAAATACGATGTCGACTTAGGCGGATTTTGATTTGACTTGTAGAGGTTACGATTTATTTTAATTAATTTTGAGTTAGAAAGGTGAAGTAAGTCAAAATTCAGGTTACAGAGGTACCAAGCATATTTATCCATACATATATATTATAAACTAGCTGTCCCGCCCGCTTCGCTGGATAATTTTTATTATAAATTAAATGGCGAAGGATTTACGGAATTCAATAAATGAGTAGCCTAGAACCATCTGCAAATCATCCCGCATCGAATGGTCCCAGTTCCATATCTACATGTTTAGTAGTTTTTACGTGATTGGCGAACAAAGACAACCTATTTTCATTATATATGTATAGATAAACATTATTTCAAAATATCTTTAGTATTATATATATATATATATATGTACATACACATTTAAAAAGTCAGTTTTTTTTTTGCTTTAAATAATCCGATTGTTCCCTATCTATAGCACTGTCTAAGGTATACAGAGCAAACAATTATTGTTATTTCGAATTGCTAGTTTTCCCTATAAAATTTTATTAAAGTATTCAATGCTGTTCTTGCTTTTTTGAAGAGAACCTATGAAGCGCATATTGTATTTATTCGAGTCTTTTATGTCATCTGAATCATTATTGGCGGTAAAACCAAAACTACTTCAGACAACTTTTCAATCGACAGCAAATGATTTGCTTCGGTAAAGTTCAAATGAAATCAATAATAATAGTAAGTACGCAAAATACAACACCTGGCACCGAGCGAGCACCGAATTAACGTCAGTCTTAAATTCCTTTATCATTTCTTGAGAATTGGTAATCATATTTATTGTACACTCCTAAATTTATTTCTAAAAAATAAAGGTGTGCATTGTGGGTAAATTCTTAAAGACGATAACTTATTTTTCATTGAACAATTGAGATAATAAATTTCAAATAATCAAGCTGTAAAATAAAACATTTGCTATGTTCGAGATATAGAAGTTCAATTTATTTTATTGAGTTTTAGGGGGAAAATATGTATCAAAATGCCTTGTAGGGAGTCACTGATTATTTTGACTAATAAAGGGTGACGATTTCACGTAATGGAGGTTTTGTGGCTTAAAGGCAAGGGAACGAGACTTTCGCTCCAGTTTTGGTGGTTTTCGATTTATCGACTTTCGACTTAAAGAGGTTCGACTATATATCTTATTTTTATACTTATCACGAAGGCACTCGTAGCGGGCTTTTGTAAAGTCCATGACAATCGTCCAAGACTGATGAGGCTCGTTGAATGCCGCGAAGATAGCTTACGGGATCGAAGTTGAAAACGTGAACATCCAGTTGTATGAGCTTAAAAAAATCATTTTTCGGGCAGAGACGCGACGCTGTGTGACGAGCCACGTCCGGCCGACCCGTAGTGGCGTCCACAAGGCGATAACAAGTAACGCCCTAGCGCCGCCCGGCACGAGTTTTAGTTTCTTCGATAACGCCATGGTCAGAGTATTTGCGGTTGTCGTTTCTGTAGTACCACCGGCGAAATGTTTCCCATAAATTAACCGCAACTCGCGCTCGACCGTTCTCAGAGATGTGCAAGCAGTTGATTACAAATGCCACAGATGGTGTGTTCGGTATCGGTTTGTGAATTATTTCTAATGAGCAAAGGATGTTTTCGTTTAATTTTGTACGAAAATGTATGTATTTTTTTTTCAAAAGTAAGTCTCGACCGATGTATAGCTTATCGAGATTGATTCAGAAACAAAAAATTAAAATTTGATAGCATAAAAATTATACTAAGATAAAAATCAAGGTTCAAGTTATTACTTTCTGTATATAACAGTAGAAACCGAACTTTAGAGTCGTATGTAGTGCTTAGTTAAAAGAAATATTTGTATCCATGATCTTTCATTACCAAAAAAAAGGTCTTACTAATAACCTCAAGGATCAACAGTAACCACAAGAGGGAACAAGATACTGTGTGAACATAAAAATTCAAATAATACATTACCAACAAAATTCATTTAAAACGAAAAGTTAAAAGTTGTAAATTGGCAAATTAAAAAAAATGCGAAATTCGCTTAAAACATGATTTTACCAGTATTGATTTTATCTCAAACAAAATACAATGTATGACCAACTAAATCTCATCTTGCTGTCTATATATTACCTTTTTAATGACAGCACTCTGAAGCTACATATTATCGGTAGCTTATTGTATAAAAATGCAAAACGATAAGCACCACAACGTATTACAAAGGCAGTGTTCGCAACTTATGGGAGATTTTATAAGATATTTTTGTATAAATAGAGGCATCATTGAAAAATCATTGATTTTCTTATAGAAGTGGCTAAAAAATGATGTCAAAAAAAAAGTACAGCGTTTCAAAATGGAATCTTCGTTCCGGTATTGTAAATCGGTGATATTAGAACCTATAAAACTAGATACTACAAAGTCATAAAAAACGTAGCGTTTTCGTTTCGATTCAGAGCGAATCATCACATTTGTGCTACACGCATAAATTTGATAATTCGCTGACTTCACGAAACTATCGCCACCAGAGGCCCCACCGGCAAATTTGCTTACAAAAATACATTTCCCAACTTAATTTACGAATATCTTCGTGTAGAAAATTATACTAATACATTCGTTGACACTAGAAAATATTGCCGACGTACATAAATATTCTGCGTCGGTTTGTAGCTCGTTAATTCGATAAGCCGTTTTTGCGGCCGGCACGCAAAAAATGTCAAACGCTCGCGACCTTACAACTATATATGTAAATCTGCATCAAGCACGCGACGGCAGCCACCGGAAAAAACGCACACTCAGACGGATAACTCTCGTGGCATAAACGCGAGCGCATAGCTGGACCCTTATCGGTGGGGAACATTAGCTCCGAGAAAAACCTATCTCGCCAAATAGGTAAATGAAATGCCACACTGGTCCGCAGTTGACACGCGGCCGCAACCAGCCCGGCCGCCCGGGCTACACGCCGCGGCAAGGAAATATCACGCCAGGTCGGTAATGACACAGCGAGAGGAACCACTGCCTCGTGTCCGGGGAACGCGCTCTGCCCGACGTGTGAATGAGTTATGCATTTAATCGTTCATGATTATGGCTTATCACATCACTGTTGAGGCATGCTATCGTATTTCATTTTTATTTAAAATCGATATGTTTGGATTTTGATGATCATCGTTTGGTTTTCATACAAGTCATTATTATCAACATGTATGATCATTATCCATATTACACATAAAACCTCACTGCCGACCATGGATCTCTTTTAAAATCAAAGCATGAGGCCATTTTGCTTGCGTCGGCGCAACTTTTCGTGCCCTTCAAAATTCTGGTGATCCTTCTAGGTTACATAAAGACGTTTTCCATAACCCTGAAAATGGATCGGTATTGATACATCATTATTGACATTTGAGAGCTAGGGCTAGTACGTGCAATAGAAGTACACGTTGACAACCTAAAGCCCTACTATCGAACATCTAAAAAGTGCAAAACATGTTGTTGTTCATCAATGAAAAAATAAGCACCCAATTAATTATCTAACACCATATTCGGGATTTCACATTTATGTATTTTTTAAATTTACTACTTATGAGTATTCAGACTGCTATAAAAAAACTGTGAATTTAAGACCGATCAAATAAACACCCTGTTCGTTGTCGTTGCGTCATATCTTTTATCATTCCGCTGCGAAGATATATCTTCCCACAATCTTTTTATTCGAGATTGAGGGACGCGGACCTTAAGCCCAACACGCTCCTCCGATTGGGGACTACCAGTCATTGCTGTCACCGATGTGGTGATAATGTCTTGGATCGGCGGTCCAACATCCTCTTTAAGATATGGAGAAAGTGTAAAATAGTAAAAACTTCATTATAATTGTCAATAGGTACCAAAGGATGCCAAAATAAAATTTTAAAATTATTTAATTGGAACAGTAGCCTAATAAAAATAAATTTCTAATGTAAATAATTACTAAAATGTATTGTTTTCGTTTAATTAAAGCCGTTAATAATAAAAAAAATAGCTAAGTAGATTTGAATGAACGCATAAAACATGGCACGTTTTTAATGAACTGCAGTAAACCGAAGTCAATCCCTATAGTTTACGCTACCATGATATTCTAAGTTCATAAGGAACAAATTCCTTTCTTCTTCTAAATGTGTATTCGAATTTAATATCCATCATCATGGAATCTTAATTCTCTTATTTCTGGACGATAAATTACAACATATTTTGGACGCCCTAACGAGTACAATAAAAAACTAGCCGATGACGCACAGCCTTAAGACGTACAAGTCTATCAAACCTTATCTAACCCAAAAAAGCCTCATATGTTCGATTCGATTAAATAGTTATTGAAATACACATCGCATCCTCATACTAACGCACGCAAAGACATAGACACAAACGTAAATTCAGAATGCCCAATTTTAATCCACCTTTTTGACTGCACCAGCTGTAGGTCATTAATTATAACATAACGAAATACGGTGTACCATAACAATTGGTGTTGCTTCTTTATAAACCGTTTTAAATATCGTTTCTCAATAAAAACTTGATGATAGAGGTAGAACTTATTATTTTTCAAAATGCATCTATAATTAATTATTTTTATAATAAAAACAAATACAATCTAAACTCTTTATAAATTGTTAATTCGCAAAACATTTCAAAAAGAGATCAAAAACGTCGTTCATATAAGTGTATAAAAATACATATGACGCAATATTCAATATTTGCTTTAAAATGTGAAAAAAAAACAAGAATAATAATAAAGAAAGAAAACACTCAAATAGTGTTTGTAAATATGATCGAAGTAGTCTAGGAATACACCAACTTTTCTAGATCACACGTCTACGTATAAATCACGACATACCAAATGCAGCGGCCGGCTGTCGGCGCGCGCGCCGCATTACAGAATGACACGCGACCTCTTGAGTTCAAATACGATATTAGAGTTAGCATTTAACTTCGATTATTAAAAATTGTTATTTAAATAATTTCAACAAATACGAAATAAAAATATTGATAATACAAAAAAAAATAAGTAAAGAATGTAATTTTCATGTAAACATTATTGTTTCGATAACGGCAGCCTTTCTCTGTACGTAGGCTGTGCATTCACTTCATTTGATGTTTAACGATTGAATAACTTTAAACAGAATATACAATTGCTTTATAAAAATGTTTTTATTTAAAACATATTATATAAAAAAAAGCAATAACATTAATTAATAATTACGCGTGTATTCTATATAATTGTCTTAAATACACAAGTTTTATATAATTAAAAATCATCTCGCTAGCGTCTCCAGTTCATCGCCTTTTATGAACACCCTACTTTGAGCGCGGGCGTGACGTCCACTGTGTGAGGTGGAGGGGAGGGGCATGCTCTTCCGTACACCTCGACACAGTGTGGTGTAGAAATGAGCTCAGGAGGGATGCAGCAATTTTAGGGCCAAAAATGTTTCCGAACTGCCTTTGAATTTCTGGCTAGCCTTAACGACTGGCACGACATCGGCTAGAACCAGCCGCCGAACGTGTCTTCTTAAACACAAAAAAGGTAGAAATGGATGTCATATGGCATATATGACATCCATTAAACTAAGACTAAACTTGGACCTGGCCGCTACAAAATCCCGCTATAAACCGCGGTTCTCGTCACCGATTCGTTATTGTCTCGAAATCACAACCGCCTCACCGACCATTTTATCGCGTTTGATTTTAAAATTGATGAACGAATATAATTATCATTCTACCTAAATTAGTATCAATTTATAAAAATCAAGTCGATCGTTAATAATATAGACGTAAAAATCGCCAATAATAATTTCGCTAATAGTACAAAATATTTTTCTTAACTACTATAATAAACAATCAAACGCACCCATTTAAAAAAAAACCCACAATACGATATTTACAATAATCAATATTCAAAACACAGCCTCAAAGCCATCCCGGGCCGGGTGAGCTCACGACGCGTTGAACTCTTTCACACGGCGCGGTCCCATTAAGAAAATTCTGAATTGCCCCGCGGCACGCCACCGCGCCGCCGGCTCGGGGGAATTCACGGCGCATAAGCATTTCGAATAGGAGAATTTATTTTATTTATGTAACGGTACCGAACACAATCTTTGACTTGTGGTCGGTTTGGGAATAAATGTGGTACGAGAAATATTTTAGCACGACTGTCGATGTCCAGCATCGGAAACTATTCGGGTATTATTAACGGCGAAGTCGAACGAGCTACTAAATAACATAAATTAGAAAACGATTAAAATGTTTGGAATTTTAAAATTAATTGTTTTTATATTATGTATACACAAAAATAAATTTATTATTATAGATAAGTTCGTATATTGTATATGTACATAATTGTATAAATTTTAGTGCTCTCGGTAAAATGCGACTGTGTAATTTATTATTGACTAAGTCATGATGGCTGTTTAGTTAAAATTTCATAAACAGGCTGATTGTGACACTTCGCGGCTAAATCGTGTAGATTTCTTGATTGCATTCGTTAAACTTTTCTGTTGTTCTCTCCTTTATGTTCCAGCTTGGTTATATATTTTATTATCCTTTTTCAATACTGCCATAGGCATATGGCAGTATTGTGTGCCACTATGCACAGATCACTATCTGTGCATAGTGGCACCTTGTACGTATTCATTTATATGCCTACATACATGGACAAAGTATGTAGGCATATAAACATTTAATAATGCTTAATCAACATTTTTAGAAATACGAATACTTAGGAAAAGTATAGCTTTCTATAAATGACATAAATTATAAGATCAGTCAGTACAGTACTCCTAATTCTGTAATACCATATGGAAAAGGTAGTAGTTCTATAGTTCACACCCTGCATACAACAAACAAATACCTCCTAGTATATTAACATAAATTGTATCAGTAAATATAACTCAAAAAACAACTTATTTATGTCTTGCATTTTATGGTTGTAGAATAATCATTTATTTATGTATTTATTGTATACATTTATGATTATCATAATTTATGTATGTATTATATTTCAAATGATGTTTTATCATTACATATAATAAACAATAACTAAAACGATTTCTTCAGATTCACATAAATATTTTACGACAACGAAAACATACAAGTATTATATATTTATGCATGGTTGAGCAACTCGCCCCTACGCCGGTGGACATCAATTAAACGTGGCGGAGAGGGCGGGGCGGGGCGGGGGCGGGCGCGTCTCGCGCGTGACTACTGTTTGAATATTTAATACGGGCACGATGTCATGCCATGCCGTACGCATTTGTTGTACTTTTTACTTAGGAGCATAAGACTTATTTTGTTGTCCTTCACCATTACAATAAATTAAAAAAATATATAATGACTCTGACTAGACCGTGTTTTAGTATCAGCTTGTAATTGCCAGTATGTCAAGTGGGTAGAATTAAAATTTAATGGGTCTATACTACTTCTTGTGTAGTACTTGGATCTATTCAAATAGGTAATCACACTTTACAATGGGAGACTGTATATTGTTTTTACAGTTATAACAAATTGCGGTCCTTAGAACTCAATAACTACATATTCATCTGAAAGTATTTGTTTAAAGTGCCGACGTCTCTGTTTTTAAATTCTATAAAACACTTAAAAATTTTATTGGCTAGCATGACATTTGCATTATTACTGTAAAGGGTTTTGCCTTAATATCGTATCAAACAAAGTGATTTATTGACGTACGATATACTAGTTTCGTATTGGCGACAGAAATTATTTTGGTATTTATCAAATAAACACGCCATTTCAACTACATACATTAAAAGCCACTTCACCAAGTGTGTACACACAGCGAGCTAGGTGCGAAGCTATGATAACATCGACCGTCGCGTACACGATTTATGAGTGGGGACACGCTCTTGGCGCTGTGGACCTCGAAAAACGCCAACCATGCGACCTGCGCCGGCGCAGCCCGCGACACGGTTAAGCAACCGAACGTGTAACGCTAATAAAACATCTTCGAGGTATTCATAGATAGCTCTTGAAACTGCTTTGTTTTGTATTTTTCATAGTTTATTTCGGTGTTGAATATACATGAGCGAAAACACGACTGTGTGTTTAGATAATAATTAAAAACTTCATTTTTTGTTCGGAGGCAGATATCCATTAAAATCTTTCTGAATGGTTAAATTTTGTTGTTCTTATGTTAAATGATAAATCATCTTGTTAAAAGAAACTGTCTTATTTAAAATAAAACAAGTGCATGCTTAAATATAATAATTATGTGCATTTTTTTTGTCGTATATTGATAGATCTACATTTACTAGTTATCGAAGTTATTAAACAAACTGTTTAGTGCTGTTTCAAATATCACACGTTATATATAGCCGCAATCAAATGAAACGAAAATAAACGTATTTCGGATATCTGTTTTTTGATAAGACAATTTTTTTATGGTATTTAAAAAGCGATATAATAAATAACTGCAGAATGTTGAAACGCCCAACGCAATCCCAAACCGGCGGGTTCATATGCAAACGCGCCGGACAAAATTACATAATCGTTCCGCGTCTAGAATATTTATGGCTCAATTTTGACCAAAGACAATACGGCGCGCGCGCCCGGTCCGCGACTTAACATTAATTACGGCGACGACTTTTTGCAGCGCCCCCTCCCGTTCAATTATGCGAAGGCTGTATTTGTTATTTACGATCGCTACTTTTTCGTCGTCGTGTCGACTTCATACACGCGGCCGGCTATTTGCGAGTATCGCGACTTTTATGGGACTTTATTTTCGCCCGCGAATGTGGTTTCTGTCCTAATTGAGAGGTCGACTCTTGTGAAGATGTGACGGCAAAAGAAAATATATCGCCAGAACAAAAAGTGGGGGGTGCGGGATATCGATGGGAATATTAAATAAAATGATGTTCGGTTTTAAACCGATTAGTTATGGTATATTGAAGCAGTCCTGGCACTCCTTAGTGACGTAGGTTATAATGACTAACTTGAATTTTCAGGCGATATACGTTTTACGGTATTAATTTTGAGTGATGCATGTAACAATTTTTTGTTTTGAATTATAAACCAACAGTAACTGTGTCTTTATTCGCTAGTAGAAGAGAAAGCTCCCGCGTCGACTATTTGCGACGTTGAATACCTTCTTCTTCTTGTCTTTAATCACCGATGTCAATTAAATCGAGCTTAAAAATCACATGTAATTTACAGGAGCAAAAGTTAAAGGTGCGTCTACATTTTGATAGATAGACCCACCAAATATGCAAATAAGCCCCCTTAGACGAGTTGTGCCTAACAATTTAATGCTCGGTCAAAGCGCAATATGTGTCTAAATATTTTAAATATGGCACACCGCGAACTTTTTTTGACTATTTCTGTATCATGTCGTGATTTTCTTACTAAAAATGAGTTTTATGAGACTTCATGCAATAGGCATTATAGCTTTATGGTAATTCTTGAGATGATAGGAAAAACGAGAGTAGCGTACTACAACTACGACAGTCCTTTAGCATTGGTCATGTACACATTAGTGGTTTGTGCTACCCCGTATTCAGATCTAAGTCGCTGGTTACTTTAGATGTCGATTGTTATTCAGCTGAAAATTAGGCAATCGGCGACTATTGTCTGACTCTCGCAAGATACTACAATTCGACGTAATATTTTATTTCGGGAACAGGTAATAATATTCACTAATATCTTCTAGTTTTAATATTGTGCGTTATGTTATGTAAAAACTGTCCATACAGCAATACGCATATAAAAAACTTTACCTTTTACGTGCTTTAAATTAATATAATGAAACACATCGCGACGGCTACAGTAGTTTGAACTACTATTAAAACAGTTTTTATGATATATTTCAGTCAAACACATCGTTTAAATTCGTTTTTGAATTAAACATCGAAAAATAATTAAATTATACTCGATGTTGATACATGTTATTAAATTCTTTTATTAAATCTATAGTAAAGACAACTCTTTATTCAAAACGTTTTCGAGTGTTTTATGTTAATTCTGTAGTACAATCTTTTGGATTATCTTACAACAAATTATTTTAATGAAATTCCTTTAATTTTGATATAAAATTCTTTTAAAAATACAACCATTAAAATTACGCAACCGAAACATTTCAATCGTCACTCGGCGTTTCCCAACAGAGTAGATACTTATTTTTTCCGCACAGCACTAGGTAAAAGCGGCGGCCGCCCGCCGCCCGCGCGCCGCCCGCCGGGCTGTTCCGAACCGTCCCCGACCCGATGATTTACGATAGCGACACGTGGTTTTTGCGCGCGCGCCTCGATCTCGCGGAAACGATTTCGCATCACTTATGCCGGCCGCCTGGGCGCTCGCGCCCAAATACGGCGCGGGCGCGGCGGCCGTGTTTTGTCGAAACTCGTATTAATTTTCATGAGGCGCGCCGCAAAGGGCGTGCTCCAATTTTTTCCGTCGCCGGCCGACGTTCCGCGATTTCGATCCTCGTAAAATTTTATGGCACCTGTCCCGCGCCCCGGCCCCGCGCGCCGCCGGCGACCCTGGCGCTGCTCGCGTCCGGTCGACTGTGGAAAACTGCGGATTGATGACTCTAGTTACCGTTAAGAGTGCGGAACGATTAATATCAATAGAGCTACTTAATTTAATAGTTAACTATATACTAAAATTATCGAAAATTTAACACATGCTATAAATTAAATTGAGGCAATAACTAGTACACAGTAAACATATTTCTAAAACGCCTTATGTAAATTTATAAAGTATTAATGATTCTAAAAAAACATTAAATGTTTCATTGCGAAGCTAATGAATTGTTATTGTTATTGAATTGTAATGTCATGGATATAGTCCATTTTTTGGGATATAAGACCTTATTCAGTGATTTATGATCAAAAAACTAAACACTCTCTATGTGGTTCACGATTCAGTAAGTATTACTTCTCAACCAGCTTGTTCTATAATTTTTATTTAATTTCTCCATGTCGGATTTTAATGAATCTTAGCTTATAATTGTCGCATTTGAATCTTTTCACAAAGATGTATATGAAACTGCTATTGTCTAGTGTCTGTATCTGAGGAAGTATTAGACAAGAAGTCAACCGTATTCAACGGTTCATATATAATTTTGTACACATTTATGTACAAATACTATATTTACATATATATAATATATATATATATATATAGTTATACCGTTGACAGTTATTTTTGAATGTCTTTTATATTTAAGAAAGGTATACTTTCTTTAAATTAATTAAAGTTAACGCAAACAGATATCTTTCGAGACTTAATATTTTCATGCGGATGAGACTTTTTAAATATTTCTTTCACGAGCAAGAGAAGTCCTGCCTCCCGCTCGTGACGTCACGCGTCACCGCCGCCAGCGCAATTCATTAAACAATTAATCAGCTAATTGCGAGATGATTTGTTTTTTGGAGAGCGTGCCCGCGGCGAGTTTTAAATCAATTTGTACTTGCGAATTCGACCAAATCGAGACGAGTGCTTTCAGTGAGACGCGCTAAGTGCTTTTTGCTATACATTTTAAAGTATCATTTTTCTTCTCTGCGGCTGAGGGATGCTCGTTCTCTTTTTGCGTGAATTTTATTTATTCAGTGTGGAATTAACGCTTTATGTTTAACTGCAGGTGCTTTATTTACTGTTTTATCATTTTGAAATTGCGGAATTATATTCGGAATCGAAAAGCTACGACCAATGAAATAGGCTACAATACACGTTTTCGAAATTTGGTCGCATCTTACTTATTACGATATTGTTTGATGTGATATCGCTGTAACCACGAAAGATTAGAGTCCTGAATAATCTCCCTCCACTCTGACCGAATGCGGACCCAGAGGGCGCTGGCGACTGCGGCGTGCGTCTGGGACGGACGACTCAGAGCGGTCGCTGAGGCACGCAGCGAGTACTTTGAGGTCGAACCGTACCCGCTACCGTCTTATTTTTGTGTCGAACACCTTGAAGAGTTAAAAATATTTCAGTGTATTTTGTAAGCTCGTGGTACACATTCGTGTATGAACGTGGCGTGGGAGCGGCAAAAAGTGAATCAAAAACTCGATCTTGTGAAAAATATATAGAAAAGAGAAAAAAATTAAGAAATATTAAAGAAATGGCATTTTTTAATAAAGAAGCCTTTTCATATGCATTAATTGCTATAAATTGTTATTGTTATACATGCAATAAAAGCGTAATCAAATAATACCAACATACTAGATAAGCACTAAAAACAATTTTAAACAAAACTCATCTGCAATCAACAAACTGATTTAAATACCGATTCTTTTAGATTTTCACTTAAATGCAATCCGGGACAATACTCTAAACATTTCGTTTTGTACACATAATTTTCTAAGTCTAATCGCAAACAACACACAGTGTACAAGTGTGTGTAGTGTATTAATATGTTGGAGAAATTAAATAAAAATGAGTCTATAATGTCCAAGAATAGCGTTGATTTATGATAATTTTGTCATTTAAACGATACGCCACCAACGCCAAAAACATTTTATACGCACCGCAAGCGTTATTTTACGGCAGCAATTCAAATTCCAGCTAAAAGCTTCATATATTTTGTGATGTGGAGGCATTTGTTAACATAGAGCTGCTGAGTGTAGCTGTCCGCAATCCGCATTAAATTCACTAATATAATATATGTTTTGAATAAAGCACTACTGCGAAGTTCAGTTGTAGTAAATGTGTATGTGTTGAATTACTTACATTTAGTACTAAATCTTACTAAGCATAGAACATGAATGGGTCACGAGTGTTAACTAATAAATCTAAATCGGTTAAAATCGTGCTGTTAGACAACGCTCTAGGAAAATATAAGTATATGATATAAATTCAAAATGTATACCTTTGATTTTATTTGTGTGATGAAATCAATTTATTGTAACCGACAGCCTCGTGAAAACTCATTCAAAGGAATCTTAAAGTTTGTATATGTACATACACAAACTTTTAAATCTTAAGTATTTTGTTATTTAACTCGTTTGATACTTCGTTATTCATTACAAAAGAACACCATAACGATCTACTGAAAGTAACAAAGGTATGATAGTATATAAAAATTACAAGTGACTGTAATGCTATTCCCAGTATCTTCTCAGACCATGAAATAAAAAACCAACCGACTAAGAAGGGGGCTTGTTGTTTGATACTATAAACCTATTAATTAAGTTTACGGTTTAACGGCTAATAACGACTAAAAAATATTTACACTTAGGACGGGTACTAAGGAGGTTATGATTTTGTATTTCCATAATTTTACATAGTTCATAAACTTATATTTACTAAATTTTACACAACCAACAACGTCATCTAAGTGATTTTCAATGGAGTTTGTACAAAATAATGCAAGTACGTTTTATGAATTAATCAACTGTAATTCGTTAAATGGTAAAGGTTACTTAGCTGTGATAGTTTTTCTTTTAAGTTCATTATAATATTTGTGGCAGTAGAATGTACTTATATACTTATACACTAGTTCCACGAATTTATTCACATGCCCAAGAACAACCATTTACGTGCTGGAAGGGGGAACACTTGACTCTAAGAAAATTTAGCATCTTAAAGCTTAACATTGCACAAACAGATTCCATAGAACCACAATGATTTTGAATGAGCCATCCAAAAATAACACACACCATTGGATAAACAAGAAAAAAAAATTATCCCTACGTTACTTTTAAGGGAGGTCTCTTGAAAAAATTTTTTTCAAAATTTTATTCTGTTACTTTGTCGGGTTGATTAACATATATACCTATGCCAAATTACAGCTTTCTAGTACTAATAGTTTCTGATCTACGTCGTAGACAGACAGAAAGACAGACGGGCGGACAGACTGACATGGTGAAACTATAATATTAAGTTTCTTGATGGATACGGTATCCTAAAAAGTGGAACATATAGGATTGCCAAAATTGACATTTTAATTTTCATCCTCATATCGATGCACATCACTGTTTTATCCTTATCTTATTAACTATGAAAGTTATAGCTCTTATTTGTAGGCTATAAAACGGGCTCGTCCTACAAGGATGATAACGCTAGGTGTAAATTATATAAACCTTTAATGAGGGCTGCTTAAGGGCGGACTTGTAAACGAGGTACGAACCCAGTTTGCTGCAGGGAAATGGCAGTTTAGTGTCATGTCGTGCGGCGTAAGCCTTAAATCATATCGATACCATAAAAAGTATAATGAAAAAGTACCTAACAAGAGTAACGCACTTCAATCCTTCATCTTATCATGGAAATAAAGTGATTTTGATAAACCTGGATTTCAGAATCATTGCCATTATATTAAAAGTAATTTTATACACAGAGCCGCGGTGGCTCAGCGGTTAAGAGCGTCGTTTTCTGATGAGGAGGTACTGGATGTGTAACCGATCGCGGCCGAATTAGTCAATGAGTCTTTAACTTAAGTAACGTATCAAGTCATTCGATCCGGGCGTCGCTGAGTACGTCCAGCAGTCGGCTTAGGTCGTTATTGCCACATCGGTAACCAATACCTTGAGCGGTCTCACAACCTTCATCGAGCGATCGTAGATAGCTAAGGTACAATCCTTCAATCTGATAGAAAAATTGTGGGAGCGCATGCATCACTAGTCAAGTGATTACAACCTCACATACTCTTGTTATATGTGTAATGCAATTTCATATTTTAGACTAGCTTCCGCTCGTGGTTCCGTTCGCGTGGACATCGAACGAATATTTTTATGTTGTGTACTGACCCATCACGTTATCACCCATGATCCCGGGCCTGTTTCTGCTTTCGCTTACAATCCTGGCCGCGGTTTTGATTTCGATTCTGACCTCAAAAGCCTATTTTGTAAATAAAGTAATAGTGAAAAGAGAGATATTTTTTAAATCAGGCCCTTAGAAGCTGAAAATAAACCTAAAAATCGATATGGGTTTTGTTATTGAGTTTTCTTGGGACATTGATTAGAGAAATGGCATTTATTTTGGGGAGTGATTTAAGTCTTTTTGTGAATTAGGGCTTAGAATATATTTCGACTAACATTTTGTTCACTTTTTCGTTTCTATAAAATTGCTTTTTACATACAAGTTTTTAGGAAACATGAAGGAATGGAACTCGTTCTATATTCAGTTCCTTAAAGAAAACCAATCTTGACAATATTTAAAATCAGATGGAATTCGTTATCACATACAATATAGATTACTGTTTATTTTTCTCTTTATCTTTATCTATTTGACTTATTATAACTAGAACATTTAAAAGCCCTTAATTTTATTTTATTTTGTAGGCCGTGCGTGCTGGTTGCTTTTTTTATAGAAGGAGCAATGTCAGAGTATGCGATAAAGATCGAGAAACACAGGGGAGAGAAGAAGTGGTACGGAATAAAGTAGACAATGTGGTATAATTTTGTTGTGAAATTTTCAATTTTATTTACACATTTATTACTCCATTATGTCGAAAGATTTCTCGAACTTCGAAAGGAATTTTATTTCCCAAATTGCACTATTTGGATCTAGGGGCTTCCGTGCTGACTCAGCACGTGTGACTGACCTCTGTCACCGATGCAGTGACGACATCAGGGACACCTTGACGCGTTCACTTTCCGAGGCACAGAATCAATGGTTTGACTTTGTTTAAATGAATAATTATTTTATACGATTTCGCAGCCCACAAGGAGCCAGTCCGTCCATCTGTCCGTTTGTTTGTCTTTCCGCGGCTTAAGTTAAAAAATTTTCGTACTATAAAGCTGTAATTTGGTACAAGTATATATATTAATCATGCCGACAAAGTAATGAGATAAAATTTTGAAAATAAAAATTATCTTCGAGTCCTTTTCCCTACATTTCAAGTGGGAATTAATTTTTATTCTCATTTATCTCATGACGTAGGGTATCGTTTAATAGTTTATTAGTAAAAAATGCGGTTCTGTAAAAACCATTTTTGGTTTTAAGAAATCGATTGCAAAATATTAAGCTTTAAATGACAATTTTTTGTTGGAATCAAGTGTCCCCTTCCCTACCAAATAAATGGTTATCTTTGGACATGTGAAAAAATTCACAGCAGTGGTATATATATAATGAAGTTAAAAGGAAACATTTATCAAAGCTAAATAGGCTTTACAAGTTAAGGAGTAGTAGTCGACCAACTTATACCATGCATTTAGAGAGTAAAAGGCAAACTTTCGACAGACTTCATTGGAAAATACTTATATGCAAAGGCGGATATATCCTTCGATCCAGCAGGGGTCACACATACGATTTCCGGTCAGTACTGGCTCTAATTAGAGTAAAATAGTAAGACAAATACCCATACCAGAAGAGTGATAACCTCCATGACCCCCTCATGTATCCGCCATTGCTTAGATGAAGTTATTGGTTTTGTAAAATAGGTAGTAAATACAAATTTATGATCCTTGTAACATTATGGAAAAATGAAACAATAACACGGTAACACCCGTCCTATGCGCTACGTTAGCCTGTTTTAGACGTTATAAGCCATTAAATCGTAAAGGAATTTAATAGGTTCATAGTATCATATAAATAGCCCTCTTCCAAGTCTGCATATCATGACGGACAACCACGGAATCTTATACTGCGCGTGGCTCGACACACACTTGACGATTTTTTGCCCGTGGTAAAGTTTCACGTTTGGTTGTCTTATTCGAAGGCAAAGCGCCGAGCACTCGGCTGAGGCCGCGGGTTCTGAAATCAAAAAATTGTTAGACAATATACATATACAGTGCACGCATATCCTATGCAGGTGCAGCGGCACGACAGAAACGAAAATCAAAGTACGGAGCGATCGCTAAGGCCACTATACGTTAGTGTGTGTGTACGGTTGTAGCCAGTGTTACTTCTTTAAAACTGCCAAGTAAACACAATAAAACGTCAAGTCGATTGATACAGTTTTGTAAGCGATCGCCACCCTGCCGCAGAGGGCACAAGTCGCCGAGCTAAGTATAGATGGCAAGGATAATACGTGTTTGAGAGCGCTCGTGATCGGCCGCCCCGTCGGCGCTCCCGAGCCGCGGCGCTGCGGGACAACATTTGGTTTGAAAATTATTTTATATACATAGTTAAAAACGGCTACTTATCGATACTGTAACATACAAAAAATACTGCAACCAAAATAAACTGATTCGATCGTTTACATTATATGGAGAATGATTTATTTATTATGCTTTTAGATTGCTTTTAAATTTTAACCATATCACTTCAATGCCAATATCAAAATTGGCTTTTGAGGTCTCCGTTTTAAATTAAATACATTTCTTAGCATTTTTAAAAATTTGGCCAAAAGGGGTCAAATAGGGGAGTAAAATTTTAATTAAGATTCCTTTAGTTTTAAGGCCACATTATTCTTACATTTTGGACCTATAGTTGTACAGATGAATGATGTATTCCATGGAACGAATCGAATGCGATACCGAGATTGCAATCTAGAGAAGGATAACAACTGTTAAAAATGAGAGTGGGCTTGAGATTGAAATCGAGAACGAGATCGGGATCGAATGCGAGAGCGACACCGGCGGTGAACAGAGAGCGGGATTTGGACCGAGACCGAGACCGACGAAAGGATATATCGATATAACATATAAACAAATTTATTCTATACTCATGCGAGCAAAGCTGTAGGCTAAAACTAGTTTCCTTACGATTGAAATACACGTTGTGACAAATCAATTAAAGTCATCATTAATTGTTCAATTATAAAATCCTTTGATGCCTGACAAGAAGCAACTTTTCTTAAATAGAGACGAGTGTTGGAGCCCCAGAGACCCGCCAGACAGTATCTTCCTTTTATTTCAGATTGAACTTAGACTTCGCACCTTCTATGTTGCTGGCCTAATTTGCTTGCGTTAATAATTAATAATACGAACACTGTAGACTATATTCGAAGGCTTTAATATATTTTTGGGAGTTATTTAAAAATAAAGTTAATTCAAGAATGCCCACGAACCAAATGTTGCAGACCGAAGCAGCTACTGCGCACCGCCGCTCGTGCACCAACTTAATTTTCGCGGGAATCGATCCCGAGACCGTATATTACGACATTATTCATAGTTGCATTCGCCGGCAATCGCATCGAGAGATATGAAATGAAATCGTTAGTTTACCACTCTATACGTATGGTAAGCATCTGTAAGTTATATGCGAAGAAAAATCGCATTTAAGACAATTCAAAGGGGTGACACGAGTAAAACTAGCTTTTAGAAATATTTCTTTATATAGAGCTTTGAAAGCACAAAAAGGTTTTGACACAACTGTTTCCAAGGTTAATAAATAAGATCGCTTGCACGTCTTTTAAGTCGAGTTTCGGGTAAATATAAATGCGATCCAAATCTCGTGCTCGTTTTTCTATTTCCATTCTCATTTCCATCTAGATTCTTATTCTGATTTTTATTAAACACCATTAAATCCAGGGTTAAATCAATGTTAGTATTGACCACGATTCTTTTCTGGTTCTAATCCCGATCCCGCTTTCGATTTGTTTTTGCTTCAAAATTCTCCATGGAAAGTCCATGGAGAAATCTCATTCGAATTGCTTTCTAGTTTTTACTGAATCATATTTTTATGTGGAACACAAAATACTAAGAACTTTAGTTGTCACTTTGGGTATAGTTAATCGATCGAAATGAAACTTGTTTGTGATCAATCAAAGTTGTATAATAAAAAAAATCATTGAAATCCACCCAGCTGTGTGATGTGTTGCGCAAGCAAAGAGGCAGATGAGTATACTACCAGGCAACAATTCTAAACGTCTTTGACTTGGTTTTTAGTCAGTTTCAAATATCCTTCAAAATACATGTTTCAAAAAAGCCTTAAGACGCAAGCTCAGCCCCCTTTATTATATCGATTATGGTTATGGGAATAATCGCCAAGTCTCATTTCATATTAATGCAGTATATTAACAGTCAAATCTTTTAATTACACATGTACTTCAAACACATTTACAATAAATTTACCATTTTAGACTCTACAATTTTGTTTAAGCACAATAATTATTTAGGGTGGCACAATTTTCTTATAAATATTATAGTACTTTATTTTCCATTATTCTCTATCGGCAGTATCCGCATGATAGACTGTTTAATTATATTATTTTATAAAAAAAAATCATATACAACTCATTACATTGTAGATGTATGTGTAAAAAGTAGGTGTGATTAAAAATAATTGTAACGAAATTGTTTTTAGCATTCAGGTAATTATTTTATCAAAACAGAAATCAAGATATAAGATATTACTCTCTGAGATAGCATCATTAAAAACTTCTAATACAAGGAATTAGATGAAGTCTTATTGTCCTCATAAATGCTAAAAGAATAATACTTGGCTGCCTTCTACAGAAATTCATTGCGGTTTTACTCTATCTATTTAATTGAATTAGCGTACTTTGTTTTTTAAATATAATCCTTAAGTCAGTACTTACTGTTTGAAAGTCACAAAAATTATTGGTAGTGTCAAAGCAGAAACGTAAAGATAATAAATGTATGATATTTTGAAAGACAGTTTTTAGTATACATCAAGACATTTTTATTTGTCGAGCTTTGGGTTAATTGTGTATCATTTTTTGAATTATCAGAGTCGTCATCGGCTACTGCCTGTTAGGGGATATCTGATGGGAGCGAGCAATCAATATCATCGTCGCTGAGACATGTCACAGCCTCGGTTGATAATCTTAAGGATGTGCTCTTTTTCATTCGGAGAAAATCGATTTTTTATTTTAAATTAAGTGCTTGATCGAAAATACTGTTTTTTGTTCCAATATGTATGTAAGTTCGGAGAAAAAGTTTTTTCACATAATATAAGCAAAAAGTTGCAGTAAAATCTCATTAGTTTGTGTGTTTGGCAAGTTTTGATACCATTAAATAGATGATATTTTAAAAAAAGAAAATAAAAGTAAAGACGGTGTCCCGTCATTTTTCTGTTTTTCTGTTCACCAAAATGGGTGAATCTAACATAGAAATTCGACACATTTTGAAGTTTTATTGCAAAAAAAGGGGAAACTGCGATGCAAGCCGCGAAAACATTTGTGATGTTTATGGACCTAATGCAGGGTCCGTAAGAGAAGCTCGACACCGGTTCAAGCGTTTTCAATCCGGTTATTTTGATGTGAAAGATGAACCTCGTTTCGGTCGACCTGTTACGGATAAAGTCGATGCCATTTCGGGAAAAGTAGAGCAAGATCGGCATATAAGCTCTTACGTCATAGTTGAAGAGCTGGAGATAGACCACAAAACAGTTTTGATCCATTTAAAAAAAGATATATAAACAAAAGAGCTTGTGCGCTTCACACGAACTCACTGCAAGAAATCTAATGAATCGTGTACTCATTTGCGATTCTCTATTGAAACGTAACTAAACCGAACTGTGAACAAAATTACATACATGTATCGTAATAAATGTGAATTCAATATGATAAAAAATTATCTTGAATTTATATACACAATACGAAAAAACCTTTTGCCCCACCTTATATGTATATAATAAGTCCTATTAATTACTAGTTAGCAAAAATAAAATCAAGACATAAATGCGTTTCTCTGTAAAAACAAAAGATTGTAAATACCAACATAATTATATTATATTATCAGGTAATAATCAATTATTATATTATAAATAAGAATATTATGTCTAAAATGAAAATAAATAATTGCCTGTAAAAACAAAGAAACGGCGAAATTTAAAGCCCATATTTCAGATCTCGTTATTTCTTTAGAAACAGTTCACTGATCACAATTTGCATACTCCTTCATACTCCGTCAAATGCCATTACTCTCGAGTCGTCTCTCTCGTGCCTCCAGTCTGTACGCTCCGCCGATGACACAAATTCAACCTTTTAAGAAAAACGAAACACAAGTATATCAGTGAGGCGATTATCTTTATATGAATATTAACCCTTTTTCGTTATTTATATTTATTGTTTGTTTGATTTTCAAATTAATAATAAATTAAATTAACCTCGTTCTTTCAAACTTAACCAGGTTTATACTTAATCTGTACATGCACACTTTCTTTTTCATGCAAAACCCAAAAATTTTAGAATAATTATTCAATATCAGGAACTGTTTTCAAAATTACAAAATTCATGATTTTAATTAAAAATTCTACTAAAGGTGCAATTTAAAAATTATTCATTTAAATAATATTAACGACTTAATAGGTCAAAGGCAGAGTTGCTTAATTTGCCAAAAAATACAGAACCGGGCGAGCTTTTTCCAATTGCATCTGCATAGGCACTTATTCAAGACATAGCTTCACGGTGTTTTAACAATTCAAAAATTAAGACGATAACCCGCCTATTACTTCACGGTTCAATTAATTTCGTCTTTCTTTGTAATCGTCCATAACATAACCGGTATTATAAAATAGTCCTTGACACAAATAAAAAATTTAATAACTGTTAAAATTTATTCAATCAGATTAGTCACCTTTAGCTTTATTAATAAATATACGATTACACTACACTTATGTTCTAATTTATGTATGTAAAATATGTATATAATATAATTTTAAGCTATTACCTATATGTTATTTACAATATACCATTTTCTTTAGTATACCATCTTACAATATACCATTCTTTCAGAATTACTATTCGGAAATAAATAAACAGGACTGGAAACTACATAAATAATATGCAATAAGACAATATTTAGGCAGTAGTGCATCGGCCAACATAAGATATTTTAAAACTTTAAAATTACTTAATCCAAACAAAATTTAATATAAAAGAGATCCAAGGCGATGGAAACTGTTTATTCAGAGCAACAGTGTAACAAAGTAATGAATTAGTTTAATCACATTCAAATTTTCCATTTTTAGAAGTGATTTGGATAGCCAAATTCGTGCATAGGTACGTTTATGGACAAGTCAGGAAAATAAAAATAGTGAGCAAATTCTTTTCACACTGATGAATAATTGTGGTACATAGCCTGTATAAGTCAAGAGAGAGTAACCCTGACGTATTTTATGTACATTATTATTCTTATTAATAAAAGAAAGATCACCTGTAGTCGAATAAAAAAATTACAGGTACGGTTCTTATATCTCAATCAAAGCGAAAAATCATAATTACGTCAACTTGCAAAAGGTCACATATAACGCTGAGAATTTTACGTTTCATCCACAAAAAAAATATGAAAATAAAATTAATTAGACGATCATCGGATGTATGTAGCAAATAGTAATATCTTTTTCCATAACTTAGGGCCTAAATTAATATGTGTGACAGTTTGGTAACAGTTCTTATCAAAGCAAATCAAACGAGACTAACACAATATGAGGACCATTTAAAAAACAATATGGTTACGTTTGTTAAAAATTCAGAAAATACTTCAAGAAATAACCATAACCAAACGTTCAAACGCTAGATGAATCTGTCACTATGGAGACTTGACGCGTGAACAGCAAGAAAGCTTCATGCTATATTGTGCATAGAGCAGGAATATAAAAACATTCTATATTCACTTGAACAAATGCACTTAATCAAGAAATATACCATTACAAACGTAGACCTCGGAGCTGGATCAGGCCAGCAAGACATAGAAAATACACGAAGAACGCGGCAGCTAGGATATTTCAAATCCCAGGCAACAAAACCATGCTTCGAATGTTTACTAACGATGTAACGTAGCTTAATCCTCTCATAGTCTAAATTTACACCATTTGACATTTCCTATACGCCGTATAGTGACACTGTGTGTATACCATTTACCGGTCTCCCCCTCAAGCTATACGTCACGAGTAAGCCGTTGGCCATAAAATCTTCTCACTCTTCTTCCGAGTTCTAGAGAAACTGACATTCTTTCCCATAACCACTATTCTTTCGGCGCATCGGAACTTCATCTCTTTCAGTCGCACGACTGGTTGAATGCGAAACGGAGATTATAATTATGAGCTTTGTTGGTAACACCTCGTCAGGGATAACGGTAAGCCAAATATGGTCCTAAAACTAGTGAGGTAGTAAAGGTAGTAGAGTTATAATTATAGCATTGTTGAAAAAGGAAAAAAGGATTTTCCTTAGACAGGATTTTCCTTAGATAGGATTTTCCTTGGATAGTGTATACTTCACCTTTACTTATACAACTTTCATGTATTGAAAGTAATATTAAGTTTCCCACCGTTCCGGATGCACGAGACACTACTTACGTGCGTAATCGTTACTGCTGTTAAATGTGCATTAACAAAGTGATAGCATTTTTCGTCAACTAATTTGAATGCATTTTAATGAATACAGTCATCTATAAAGGAAACTAAGACCTCGATAGTGTGTATGTACCTCGTAATTTCAGGCGTTTATTCAGCCATTTATTCCGTTTGCATAGTACTTCTAACAAAAGCACTTATTGGAAAAGTTTAATGTTAAATATATATTTTTTGTTTTTCATTTTTTACTTTATGCGAGCACGTTTCTGTTGATTAAAGTTGTTATACTGAAAAGAAAATCAAATTACTATTTAAAAATATATTTACGAGGTAAATAGTTTAATTTACTCATTAAGTTAAAGCTAGTGCTAAATAGAATTTAGCTGAAAAATTATCTGACCTGCATATCTATGTATACCTTCACTTTTCAATTAGTCATCAGTTTCGTGACGTACCCGCTCACAAAACTGATCTGTGTGTAATACGTTGTTATTGGATATTCTTTTTGAATATATCGAAGGTTCTTAAATATTTTTTTTGTCCATCTCTTTTATTCAGTTTATTACTTTCAAAAGTTATTAATCTCGTATTTTCCCCATTAATTTATTTTAGATATTTTCTCTCAAGGAAACCTCTTTTAGATATATGCAATTTTAAGTTTCCAATACTAATAATATTAACATTCATTTATTTGGCCAAACGCGAAAAAATAGTTTCGGTAAGCATTCATAGTACAAAAGTCTTATATGACACCTGTTTGACTTAACTTAGTGCAGTTTCAAATTTTATTTGAAACGGAAACCTAAATACGGAAGGCTGACTCTGACAACATTTTAAACGACATATTTTACGGACCTTCAACACGCAAGAATAAATCGCACTTGATGCGGTTTTTTTTTTAATCCAAACGGGTGATACTAAATTAAAACAAACTCGTTTAGTGCTTCGCTCACGCGCAACAGCCTCATTACGATTACATTAAAGACTTAGATAACAGTGGAGCGTATCTAATGTAACCAGTTCGCCTTACTTATTAAGTAATCAATAAAATCGCTACAACTTAAAAAATCACTTCCGACCGCGACTGTGGGAAGAGATTGAAATTAGAGATCATACTGACGCGGTCTGCGGACAGACCACGACTGTTACTTTCGAAGAATTTGTCTGACGTCTCGCGATAATTAAACGGCGATAATTAATGTGCCCACTTTAGGAACAGTAGAAGCTCGATTCGTTAAAGCAATCAATGAGTAAATAAGATTTTTTAGTTTGTATTGAACGCCGTTGATCGATTGTCGTAATTAATTTTTCTTCTCCATTAAACTACTTCAGCAGACTTTGCCGCCGACTGCGCTGCGAAAGTAGCGTTCGTTTTCACGTGCAATCGGCCCGGTGAAGCACTGGTCACAGATGTCGCACGCGCCGACGACCGGTCACACCGTGCGATATCGGCGTGTGAGTGGTCTGACGAAGCAAATAAATATATCGTATACGACAGTACACGAAATGAAAAAAATATGAATGTCGGTCAATTAAAATAGGTACGTATATAAGGTTCACCCCGAGAAGCGATCTGTGATTTAACCTTATCTAATTTTTATATTATATTATAGAAATTAACATCGAATTATGTGTAAATCTGTATATAATTTTCATACTCAAATTTAATGTAATTATAATAAACAAATTTATAACATAATTAGCGAAATATATACATTTTTTTTTTGATATTATAGGAAATACCTTAAGGTCCGATTCACGATCAAATCGAGGCCGCCAAAAGGTCGGTGCCGACGATGGCACGAGCCGCTCACGTGCAGAGGTAGGGTTGTGCTTCGGCTAAAGTTGGTGTGCGAAGTTGACGTTGAGTTCGACAATAACTTTCTAAACAAGCAGCCATCAACTTCAAGTCGACTATTCGACTACGGCTCGCATATTTTGAAAATGTTTGTCAACGAAAACTTAGAAATTCTAATTTATTTTTCTGTTTTATTTAATTAATCAATTCATAGAATAATATTACATAATTTTTTAAACAATTGTGAAAAACTTACATTAATTTTTTTCCCATTGACGTTTGAAATGAGACTACTCTTTTTTCTTTTAAAACACTCCTCTTTGTAAAAAAGGATATTACTAGTTTTCGTTTTCAATTTTAATGAACTTTCCAATGTTTATTACGATACGAAACTTGTGTTAAATTTATAATAAGAAATGATATTGAAAATTTAGTATTAATAGTGGTAAAAAGTGCTTTATTTAAAGATTATTTATATAGTTATTATTTATTACCTTTCGTATTTATTTCGTAAGTTATAACAAAATATTTTGGTTATAACTTACGAAAATTGGGAAGTAATTATCAACATCAATTAACGCAAAATGACATAAATCCATAAGCCAATTGTTTACAAATACTTAAGTAAGCAGAGAGAATAAAGTCACTACTTCAAAGTAATGACAATATAGGGAGAGAAATAAAATAACAACACACTTTTTCTATTTGGACTTATTTTTCTTATAACGACTGCAAAAAAATAAAACATCATAATAATATAATTGACAAGCACGCTCTTGACAAAAGTTGTACACTTTTTTCATGTTTATAAAAAAAAAGTCTAACAATGGGCTTTAATAGAAGTTAATTTTTTTAGAATCTGCTTCTGTATTAGTCGACATACGTACGAAGTTTATGTAAATTAAATGTCTGTCTGTTTGTTCGGGCTAATCTCTAAAACGGCGGAATGTATCGTGGTCGAAAAATATTTCTCTGCTCCCACACATTATTCGTCTAAGAACCGAAAGTGACGAAAAATCGTTATCTACATTCCGTAGTGATTATATACCTTAAAATTCGGTGAGAGTAACAGATACTTCTGATGATTTATTTATTACCAAAAAACTGTAATGCTTTTGTGGTTATAATAAAATTAAATCTGTTTTACAAACACATTGAAATTTCAAAAAGACAAATCTTTACCTAAGTAAGAATGATATTAATAAAACAATATTTACTTATTTACGCAACTAATTTTAATACTCAATTTAAATCATATTTACAAATTTCTAAATATTATTGCCAGATTTTCTACACACTTATATACGTATGTATATCTGAAGATTGCCGCAATATACCACAGCATTTAATATCTGTATTTATTAAGTGTGGAAATACGTAAAGATGACTCCAGTGTAATTCGGTCTCGATCTGGTTCAGCCGCGCTGTGGTCAACTTGGCTGCAGAACTGGCTTATCTGGCCGACTGGCTGATTGGCTGCATCAGATATCCTGTTCCTATCCAAGAGGTTCGCAACGCACTGGTGACTACTTTGGAGTTGCGAGTGTTCGTGAGCGGCGGTAGCCACCTGCTGTCTGGTGGATCGCATTCTAGTTTGTTTCTTTAGTGTTAAAAGAAAATTAGAGAATGGTCTGTTTAATTCAGTTAAACGAAAATTTTCTTTAAAATATTTTTGTTTTTTCATTTCATATATTTTGTGTAGTAACACATGTTCAAATTTCTGAAGGGTAATAAAATAACACTGTCGGATCCAAAGAGAATATAATTCATATAGTTACTTTTATTAACAAATATAAGGTGCATAGAAAATACTTTAAACAATGCCATTATAAATTTTAAACTTCTCAATTCTTATGTAACTATGCACAAAAAACAAAAATTACACCGAGAACGCTACAAAGAAACAGCATGGTGGTATTTTTATCAACTGCATAAATGCGAAACATTTAAATTATGTTATGTGATCTTGTTTACTTTTAGTCTAACAGAACAGTTGTTAGTCAGAAATATTGAATCATGTTAACTCTCTCACTGGCTTCATATCAAATCGGTTACTGTTCATTTTATATCTATTAATCAGCATTTCGAAAACTCAATTAGAAGTAATTAAAATAATAAATGTATTTCACTAAGATAATGAAAAAAGATTATATAATTAATGATGACTGCTTGAACAGTAAAATCAACGATATTTATTTATTGTTTGCAATCAAATTGATTCTGATTTTTAGTTCTACTTTTCATATCAAATGCCAACTCAATAGTTTCAGCTATTATAGTGTCAGATTGGATCTGTGTTTAATATAATAGTAGCGCTGAAACAGAAGTGTCCTTTACATTTAAAACATATTAAGTACGCTGAACATTTCTGTAAATATCAAACTTGTACCGATTCGTTGTCCTTTGTCCTTTTCAGAGAAATAGATTATCTACTGGAATATGAAACAGGAGCCTTTTTATATACAAAACAGTGTAAAATCAGAAAAATAATCGCGATAGTCAAGGAAGGATCAATATCGGTATTAGGACCGGCCTTAGAATAGAGAGCAGGTCCACAATCGAAATTGAGGGCGGAGTTTGGATCAGAAACGATCATTACTAAATTGTAATTTACGCACGGCGTAGCGAATGGAGAAAACGGCTAATACAAGAATAAGTTTGTCGAAAATTATCGATATCGATACCAATTAAACATCGTTAGAGCCTTACCGTATAACCTAAAAGCGAATTATATTTTGTATGAAATATCGGAATTTACTGGTTTTTTGTTACGAAGAAATGTTCACACATAATTTTAATATTAAAAAGTAATTATTGTTATCATTGACAACATGTTGCTAACACAAAAAATTACTCATGTATTCTTAAAGACATTTTTATTTTGAGACTTATGTATTCGATAACGTTTTGCATCCGTCCTGAATTAAAGTTTTTTTTATGTACTCTGGCCATGCCAGGCCGTGATCGCCATGCAGCGGGGCCAGCCGCTGCATGGCGATCACGGCCTTTTTATACTTTTTCTCAGGTTCAGAGATCATCTTTTCTACATCTCACGCATACCGGGGATGATAAGGTAGGGTTATTATAGCTACATTCTTTTTTATTTATTTTATTTTCATCTTTTTTCTTTTATTTGCTTTTATCGTTATTTTCTTTCATTTAGTTCTATCATTTTTTAGTTTTTTTTATAACCCTTTTTATGTTTCACTTAACTATGAAATTATACTTATGCTATGTATTACTTCTTTATTACAATATTTCTTATACCTAATTACATATTATTTACTTATATCTATATTTATTTTAATACATATTTTAAATAAATATTTAATTTCTTTTTATTTCTAAGTACAAATTTTTCCCTACCATCCTAGGCCTATATATTTCTACTATATGTATATCAACTGACATTCAGTTAATTATCTTATTATATACTTTCATTGCGTCTTTATAATACGTTCTCATCTAATTCTACATTAGATCACATCGATTATTTATTCATCCTACTACAACATTCGATAACCTTGCCGCAGAAATCTAGAGACACTTTCATCTTAGTTATATTTTCCATTATTACCGGGAAGTTTTATCTCACAATCCGGACGTTGATCTCCATTTCTAACGCCGCACGTTCCCGAAAGAACATATCGCATTCCTCGAGAACGTACAGCACATCCTAAATTTTGGAGGGGTCACTGGCGCAATAGGTTGAGTTCCGCAGCTTAAACCTACACAGGTCGGGCGAGAATCCGCAGTGACCCGGTAGGGTTTGCGCTACTTGAGACGTCATTTGGATCTGTATGAGGACCCTATACGCTTGCTACACCCGGGGGAAGAAGCACTTGGTGGTTTCATCCATGCTTATCTTGGCATATCGTTTTTACCACTCCTCTAGGCTGGCCGCTCTAATCACCTTCTTCGTGGGCGACAGCGGAAACAGATAGTTATCCGCTGTCGTCTTCTCAGTGAGGGCGGCCCGCCTGGCGAGCTCGTCTGCACGATCGTTTTCCGCGATTCCAGCATGCGCTCTAACTAAGTACACAGCTCTACCTTCCGCACCGATCTCGGAGACGTCGAGCATGATACCGAGCGTGATAGGTTTTCGGGTTGATCAATACGTCCAGGGAAGACTTGGAATAACTGAATATGTTTTTACCAGCCCGTCTTTACCCTTTTTCACATTCTGTATCGTTCTTTGCAGCGCAACCATCTTCGTCTGAAAGACCGTGCAGAAGGGATCGAGTCGTAGCGTCAAGTGCCATGTCTTCTCTCCATATAAGACTGTAATATATGTAAGATAAGATTTTTATATATGTAAGACTGTAAATTATTTTTTTACTTATTGAAGGATTATTCATCGATTATTCAAAAAAGTATAATTTATTGAATATAACTAAAAGAGTAAGCCATCAATATTTTTATAATTATTTTTACAACGTCATTATATTCTCCGCTTAAATTCCATGAACAAAGAATCAAGGGAGTGAACAAACTGACGCGGTTGTACTTGAGACAATGAGCGAGTTTGAGCTCAAAATAATGTCGATGCAAATGACAGTAAGTAATGAATAGTAACGACGAAAATTTATGTGTATCCAAATGGATGGATGATTAAAATAGTACAATTAAAAAATAATAATAATGCATACCAAAAAATGTTTTAAAATATTGTTCAAAATAAAGATAGTTTTTAGAAGGCTCTTTTTTAAGTTTTTAAAATACGTTGTTGAAAAGTTAACCATAATATTGTGCGCCATAAAGCAAGTTCTTTGGAAGTTATTAAATTGCAAAATGAGCGCTTTAAAAAAAAAAGTAACTTAAATATGTTTTATACGTTTGTAAAGACCTTTTTAACGGTACACCAAAAACGAAGGAGATGTACGGAAAAAATTTACTAAAAATTTAATAAAAATTAATAAAAAACCTAATTCATGTAACGAAATACTAATTCTATCGGTCTGTGTAAAGCGCCTGACTGTACAAAAATTGAAATCAATAAAAACTGACTTGTAAGGCTTTGACTTATGGACATACGGAGATGGAGAAACTATAAGATTCTGTTCATTTTGCGGTTGAGTACGAAATCTTAAAAACACATTACGACTAAACCGAGTTAGCACTTGGAAATAATTAAAAAGTAACTTACGAATGCATCTCGACAAAAATGAAAACGTGAACCAAGCAAGTGCGGCGGTGGCCATCAAAGCGTGTCAGCGCCGTGGATCCATCAGTCACGGCCCAGCACCGCTGCGTGTGAGCCGGGGCGACAGTTTCGTAATTAGATGCCTTTATAGCGCTCTGTGGCGATACATCGGCGGCAATCGTTCAATATTGATGCGCCGACGAGTGATAATTAACTGGCCTCTCGATGCGACTTGGCGCGTTCGTGCGTAAGCAGGTAATAACCACCGTCCATGGACACCCGCAAAACCCAGAAAAGTCACTACAGTGGAACCGGCCTGTTAGAGAGAAATAGGGTCTTTTATTTAAGAATGCTTGTCGTGATCCATTGAGAATACCGCGTATGGTAAATCTTTACAGACATTTACTGTACTTTCCAGAAAAATGCGAATAAAACGTACGGTAGTAGAATGCTAGCCAACAAGATGGTAACGATGGTGTTACCGATTCCCGACGAGCGGAACGAAGAGGGAATGCAGCGGCAAAAATAACGTTGAAAATACTTCCCCTACTTAAAATATGCAATAAAGTATGCTCCATCTTTTTTCAATGCCAACATTGGAGTTGGCCAGATACTGCAAGAGCGCCGACGATTCCAAACACGTCATCCGATGTGGTCCCGAGGTAAAGTTGATACTCAGGTGTCTTAGCCCAGAGATGACAACAGTATTCCGGAAGTGATCGGACCTCCGTCTTATGAATTATGAGGCGGTAATCCAGCTTTAAGCATGCTCTATTGAGCATCGCAAGCTTTTTTAGAACCTGGTTTGACGTTGCTCTTCAGATGATTGAACACTTTTCGATATGTTGGCATTAAGAATCTCAGTACTCGATGTGAAACTAACTACTTAGTAGTTTTTTTTCTCTTTTAAATAGAGCCTAAAAACAAAAATAGTTATTTTGCGGCAAAAGCGTAAAATTGTATATTTTTAGAATCGTGACAATGTTCAGTGTACCCCATTCCAAAACTGATTTTGATAATTTTTCGATTTGAGAAACAAGTTGATTTAGACGTTCTTCATCACGATTCCAAAAAATATTACCATCTTCAATACATAATGCGTCGACGGTACTATTATACGCATAGCAACGAATGTTACCGATTTACAGTAAATCGTTGACATGAGTAATGAAAATGTAGGGGTCTGTACACAGTCTTGAGAGGCGCTGGCATTTACGGACTTGAAGTACGAGCACGAACCGTCAAGCGCAACTTCGTCGCTCCATTCTATTAAATTACCAATCCATCTGCACAATTTCTCGGGAGGTCTTTAGCAAAAGCGCTTAAAGAGAAATGCTTTATGCCAGAATTTGTCAAAGGCTACTGCTGTGTTCAAATTTACACCTAAAGCCTTAAAATTGTTACAATAGAATTTTGTTTTCGTACGTTTGTATCGAATTTATTTTTATACTGTCACAAGATTAATTAATTAAGTTAAATTAAAGGCACAAATGTGCCTTTGCATTAGAAAGCTGATTGAGTTTAGCTCTCATAGGATCACTTTTATGACTGTCTGTATGTCTGTTGAAGCAATTTTTCTCAAAATCTACTCGAAGCAAAAAAATGCAATAAATGTATATAAATAAATTAATTTTGATATCAAAAGTTATTTTCGAGGGCAGATTAGACATCTTTTAGTAAGTGACGTATCAAAAGAAGCCTTAAGATTTAAAAAAATATATATGAAATGTAGAGCCTTATTTAGAACGACTTAAATGAAAATATTACGTTCTTATAAATTATTGAAGTTATACTTCTTTAGGCGCGTTATGAAAAAATGATCAAAGTGAAATTTTAAGTTTGAGTAACACAAAATTGAAGCTGCCCGCTTCGAATTCGAGTTCAAATTTTGAATAATGAGAGAATTTATGTTACACTTAATGTAAGAAAATAAATATTTATTTATTTAATTTTTAAAATTTAAAACTGAACATTATTGACTGTGTTCACTGTCCTTTTCCAGTCCTTTTATTATTTATTGTAGTTAATTATTTGCATATAATTAAAAACAATTTTTAATGATGCCAAAGAAGCATAACTTCTCACGCGCGTACATAAGCACATGCACGATATTTTTTATTGAATAATAATTTGAAGTGGTATTTAACGTATAATAATGATAAAATATTATTAAATGTAGAACGCTCATGTTGTAATAATATATTTTTAGTAAACTACAGTAGTCTATACTTTTAAGTGCATTATCGACAAAAACATGCCTTTTAGTTTTGAAAGTTATACCTAGTCAAAAAGGCGTAATGTGCAATAAATTATTTGAGTGCTCGTTACTGCTTTCAAAGATCGTAAATATTTTATTACATAATGCAATCATTTCACAGTCAATGGCCATATATATACTTGTAGGATGCAAGTTTTCACAGACGACACAATTCTGTTTACGGATTGTGAATTTAACAATCGATTTCTGGAATTCGTATTACGTGAGTAATACGGTAATACAGTAATATAATAAAGGAACAAAAATACTTATTTGTTTATTTATAAACTAAAAATACTTCGTGTATTTTTGTCCTTTATTTTCAATTTTTAATCAGATACAGATTTGACTTTTGGTAAAATTGGCCTTCCCCAACTAAACTACTAATACTGCTATTTTTGTAAGGTCACCATTCCAATAAAGGATTAGTGGGCCATTGAAGTATGAGAAACCGCTTATTTAACATTTCTGTTGTTATTCTTTGGGACGTTTTGTTCGTATTTATATTTTTCATATCAAATATATAGATGCAACCTTTACCTACCTTATGTGACTAACCTAATATTTTAAACAATAAATGTTTTGTTTACAACTCATAACGTTGAAAAAACTTGCGAATTAGTAGAGAAAAAAAATTGTTTATATTTTTTACATCACGACTATTATATCACTTTTTATTAATAAACCTTAAAAGTACAACACTCGTACGATAAATATAAAACAAATGTAGCTTTATATGTTGAAATGGTTCGCTAGTTTTTGAGTTACGATGGTAAATTTTGATAAACATAAATAAGTTGTTAAATTCATTACTTTTATTGCAATGTCATAGTCAGATAAAAATATATTATATCTTTCAATTCGCCTTATATTTCCTTTTTAAATCCAAATAATTTAAAATGATATTGATAACAGGAAGCGTTTTTACTGAAATTCATCCAAAGAAGGACTTCTATGTACGATAGTACAGAGTTTAATATCGAAATGCGTAAGCGATAGTAATTACCAAAACAACCGACGTCGTACACGCAGGCAGAAACACGCCGAACTCGCACCTTGTGTATTAGCTCGAGTATATTTAAATACTGATCGATAAACGAATGGGTAGACGAGACACCTCGATTCAACTTGCTTTTGAATTATTATGGAATTAACCTAAAAATTGAGAGAAATAATTCCATTTTCTTGTCCTTGTTCTTACTAGTTTATTCAATACAAACTTAAGAATAATTTAAATTAAATAGTCAGACGTAAAAATAAAAAATTACAATTAATTTATGATTTTGTATCCACCTATGCGATGTCACAGACTAGATAATGGTATTGCGCGCGCAGTGACGTCACCGTTAATACGTATTTCGTATCCCTTCTTCCCCGATATTATCCCTTTTTAATTTATGTTTCCTTTCATTTGACTTTTGAACAACGTAAAAATACACTCTTTCACCAGATGTTACCAGTCTGTGTTATTAATTACCTTACATAATTTATATCCTAATATTGAATTTGTATGTCGGCTTTAGGTTTTGCATTAATGTATTGACCGGGTAACTCATTGTATAACTATTGTGTAATTATGCCGCTTAGCATCGATAAGTTGTTTTACATTTAAAATCAGCTGAGTTTATTCATCGTGCAATCAGATGATCCGACATTGTACACATTCGTTGCGAACACGCCGCGTTCTCCTAAGATATTAATCACTGTCCATTCATATTACGATACAATTTGCAAAAAACATCTAAATGTAAAATAATGCAAATTTATAAAACTGGGAAGATTTATTTTCTTAATAGGTATTGGCGATTGTTCAGATGTCAAATGCGAAATGTCAAAATTACATTTATGCATGCTGACATAACGAGGCGAAGGCCTAAAGGTCGCGTGTGCTTTTGGACCGGTTTTCTTCACCTTCTTACGTTATCATGTGGCAATTGATTGAGGCTCTCAAAGAATAGACTACCTGTGGATATTATAAAACCACACTTGCACTATGGAATTAACAAAAAATAAAAGTATCATAATAAATATCAGGAACATGCAAATTTGACAAATTATTTTAAGATTGTATATTAGTGTTTTTATATACATATACAATTAGTGTTTTTGTTACTAATCAAGTGCATACTTAGAAACATATAGTACATTCTTTCAACTTCCTCGGTACTTGTACTATATAGTTTTAATTCAACTCTATACCCATGTCAGTCTGTGTATTTTCTTTTGTTTAATATGGCTTTCACGTTTCAGCTAGTTTGGTTCTGTATGTGCAATAAGGTGTGTTATTAGAACGAGGTAATCTCATTTAGTTGAAAACAAGTTCAACTCATATTTTGACTATTTATATTTTTATATTTATAAATGATTTATACTGAAATTCACTATTTCAGTTAGGTAAGATAGGCATTGTTATGGTTACAGAATTGCTCTGTATTTGCTTGCGGAAAGTCAACCACTATGCGCAATAGGAATTATCATTTTAAAAATTTTAGGGAGTTCACAACTGGGTTAGTGCTTTATAATTTTTCTTGTTAATATTAACATATTTTAACATAACCTAGTGATTATTGCAAAAAAAAACCATAAGCGTAACTCAATCAACGCGAAACAGAGGCAATTTGTCATTTAGTCAATATCTCTAGTATGCATATATTTAAAATGAGTAACATATATAACTAGATTAAAATGTGAACCTTTGAATTATTTATAAACGAGTATTATACGCATGTAAATCTTTTAATTGGTTTATGTTATTGCTTTAAATGTTTCATTATTAACTAGTTTCATGTGTATTTAGTTATTCGCTAAAAGTTGTTGATTAAAATATGTAGTTTACGTTTAATATTACTACAGTATCATTTCATCTATTGGATATAATTATATTATATGAACTACAAACAATTTTTATTGAGGAATACGGCCCAAATGCAATTAAGATTGTTTTATAGAAAATGTTCCGAATGTGTTTTTTTAGAAATATGATTTTGTTGTATTTTGTACTATTTTTTAGGTATATGCTCTAAATTTTAGTTATTTTTTAGGAATACGGTCCGGATGTATCTCAGATTTTTCTTTTTTTTTTTGGTATATATCCGACAGTCATTTAAATTATTTTTAGGGTCATAGTTTAAATGAAAGTTAGACTGGTTAATCAAGTTTTTCTTTAAGAATACAATTGCATCGCTGGCTTATCGCTGATGTCCATGCTGTGTTAATGGGTATTTTAAACATTTTACACAGTTTGAGACTAATGTTAAAAGTCTTAAATGTTTCTCTGAGGATTGTTCGTTGTAAGCACCACCTTGGATGGTATTTTCCAGGTCTGGTCATTAAATATTTCTATATCATATATTATATGACTGTCCCGGCGCGTACATATACTCTTATGAAGTTTTGGTAATTTGATAGTTATTCCACAATAGGCGCCATTTATCAGGTCTAGTAATTAAATAGTTAGTTAATAATGATTGCTATTCTAGACACTATTTTTAAAGTCTGTACATTAGATAGTTATGTTCTATAAATGATATTTTCGAGGTCTGGTCGTTAAGTAGTTGTTCTATCACATTCTTTTTGAATTCGGATATTTAGAGAATTATTATTCCATAAACGCTATTTTAGATAATATTTGAAACCTAAAAAATGTATATTTATTCCACAATAATACTTTAATCGCCTGTCAGTAGATCTTTTGACATATCTTTTAATCCATAGATATACTAAGATAGGGAGAATACATATAATATAATATAATATATAGCTGACACTATATTGATGGTTATTCAAATATACGTAAAAATAAAACAAAAATCGGTCAAGTGCGTGTCGTACCACGCACAATGTAAGGTCCTTTGCTTATCTGTCACAATACGACGGATGTGAAAGTTACCTATTTAGAATTAAAATTTTTTTATTAATTTCAGTATTATGAAATATGTAAACGCATACCAAATTACAATTTTCTAGTATTAAGAGGCTCGGAGTTAAAACGCAGACAGGCAGATAGACTGACAAACAAACGGGCACAGCAATACTATAAATAAGGGTTTCTTGTTAAGTACAGAACTCTAAAAAGAGAGACTATAATTTATATTCTTAAGGTTTTTTTCAAAAAATTTGTTTGGCGTTTTTATAATCAAAATGAATTCTAATTTATTTCTTTTAAAATAATAAAATCTGTTTCATGTCAAAAACGACAATGTTTTCATAATTACAACATATTTAAATAGTAAGAAAAACTAACTTGGAACACGATAAGATAAAACTGAAAATGACGCAGCAGTTGTAAAAAATATGTCACAATTAAGCAACAAAAAATATCACTCCATTTTTCTTCACAACAAGAAGGTATGCGACTGTCCGTTGTTATTTTCCAACCTAAACTATTTGTTTTGTAGCAAAAGCTAAGGTATTCAGGGGAGCCCAACACGCGCCCCGGCCTTCGATAAGGCACGAAAGGCTGCGCAGATCCGCGCCGCATCAGATTGTGTTACACAGAGCACCCGAGGGCAGGCAGAAGCTTTAACAACTCTCAAGAATCTAAACCTGTGTTTTAAATCAAAATTAGTTATTTTTGCACTGCGATGTCATCGAATGAAGTAATCATTTAAAAGTTTCATTATGCGATAGAATGATGTTGATTGTAGGTTAGATTTATTTAAGGAAAAAATTTTAAATAATTTTTGGAAGTTTTACTAATATTTTGTAATACATGTACTTGAACAAGATGAACACTAGTCCGCCACAGTCGCTCAAACGACACCCAAACGATGGTGTGCGACGTCAATAAAGGTTAAGTTAAGGAAATAGTTACAAAAAAAGTCAGTGTTTTAAAATTATAGTCTTTTACAAAAGCAAACTTTTACAATAAAACTTGTTTTACATCAATTTTGCGTATTTGATGTTCGTATATCGTTCGTACAACACAGGCATAACAATTGTTGAAAATGCCTTAAAATGCCGTAAGTGTGAATGATGGCATTGTTATTAGATATGTCGTCAATATATCGATTCCAAGTTCGCGCTGACGTTGTCAGTAGAAACATAAGCGGTATTCACATCAAACCGCGGTGAGAAGGTTGGATGATATCGTTGTCCATTTACAATGCCGAGTCGTTAGATTTAAATAACAAAATATAACGCACTAAACATCAAAAAATATTTCGCATAAAACTCGCAAGTAGTTAACTGTCACTATCCACCGATGTCAACTGTCTGTTTTATTTTTTCTGATTTCGCTCGCGACATGTTGCCATTTCCCGTACAAAACTCGATAAATCGATATTTAATCCGAACGGTTATCGGATATTGTTATTCCAAGGAGTCATTATTCAATAATTTATTATAAAAATGTAATAAATGAGAGAGATGTCATTTGTAATAATTCCTTTGTCATTTTTAATAGTTTCTGTCTACTTTAAGAACTTGAAAAATTGATAGTAGTCGTCTATTACTCTTCCATTTATCATCGATTACTTCTCGATTTGTTTTTTTGGTGATAAATGGTAACACTTCTGCTACTATCGAAACGTAATTATGTCAGTATAAGTACTATTTATTTGTTACATAATAAGCCTAACTAGTAATAAACAAATATCGCCTAAATTTTACAAAAAAATAAATAAAGAATATTGAGTAGACATTATATGCTGTGCCTTTCTGACCACAGTCTGGTATTTCCCTTTGAAGTGTAGTTATATTATATTTTTAATCTAACACTTTTCTTAAACGATTTTCTTTAAACTTTCACATCAACTTTAATGTAGTCGAGCCACGCTATGGTCAACTTGGCTGCAATACGAAAATGGGCCGGTTCGACAGGTTAGATACTACACTTTTGTAGAATTCATGCATGAAGTAACAGCAATCGCTGTTGCATGTCGTCTGGTGAGTGAGAGGTCCAGTAGCTCACTCCCTCTCCATTTTCAACTCCACCATTCTGTCACCCTAGTCCCCTTTCTTTACCATAAACCCACTCTCCCCTACATCAGACATCCTATTCCTACCCAAGAGATCTGAAACGCACTCTTCTGGGGTTATCAAGTGTCTCGAGCCGGCGATGACCAACTACTCTCTGGTGGCTCGCACACTCGTTCGCCTCTCGAAAATGTTATGAAAAATAACAGATGAAGAAATGGAACTATCTTCAAACAGGAATAGATTTTCAAAAAGTGTATTTTTTAATAAAAGTATCAAAATTTTAATAATTTTGATAGCATGACGTTGGTTTAAAGCAAGTTTAAAATTTTTTTATGTTACAAAAAATGCCTTCAATTTTAACCGCTAAAAGCAAGAAACCCAAACGATACGCATTCAAAACATGAGAAATAAAATACTATAGACATCAAAGTGTATGTTCATTTCCCAATTTTTTATACTTCCTTAATATTATATAATCTTTTTATTGCATCAGTATAGCAGTTCCAACACATTCAGTTTCACTTCACAATAACTGTAATAATTTATGTTTCTCGATATTTATAAAAAAAAGTGCTATAATTTTATAAAAACACGCCAAGACAAATAAAATGAGACATGTAACATTTAACTAGTACTATTTATTATTTTATGAACTTGGAGTGCATTTTCCTTTTTAAACAAGTTTAATGGTGTTACCCCACGCCCGAAGCACACTCTGTGCCGCAGCAGGCTCCGTCCGCACACGCCTATCTCCATCGCAGCGCCACCTAGCGCCGACACTTATCTGTAGAGATTTATTCGCGACTTTGTGTAGCTCGGAGCACTTTGTTGCCGCTAATTGAGTGGCGATTTGGTGCCGACTACGCCGATAAATAATCACATATATATCGAAATAGCTTTTGATATATCGAGTATTATAAAATCTTTCGCGTCTCGATCTCGTAATTAGGACGGGCGAAATCTTCGTAAACTAGTTTGATCAATCACGGTTGTTTGCACTTCTGGTGTCGACCTCGCTTTCCTAGTAAGTGTTTGTAACTATCGTGGCCCTGACGTATTGTAATACGTATAGGACAAGATTGATTCGATATAAAGACAGGAGGAAATAATCAAGCGGTAGAATTCATACACATTGAACATTCATTTTTTGGCTGATGAATTCCATCGGACGAAAACTCCAAACAACTCGCGAACGTAAATATTCTACGAACCGTTAATATTTGGTCAAAGTTATTTTAAGTAATGCAAACACCTTATGCAAAACATAGCTCTTATAGAATAACTTTCGTGTTTGTCTGTCTGTCTGCCTGCATATAGAATCGTCGGTTATAGCGTATTTTCTTCGAATACACTGGCCTAAATAAGTTGCAATTTGGTACAAATGCAGAGCGACTCAATTAAGTTTATATGTAAAGTAAACAAAAACTTCTGATTTTGGAGGTTCATTGTGAGAGGTCAATTGTAAAATTAAAGTAGGGCAACAAAAACTTGATAAAATGACAACAAATACTTAATCAGTTAAATATATATTTTTTTCTTTCAAAGCGGAACCGAACGTCGCGGCGTGGAGGGTGTACAGGCCTGAGACTTCATCGTTGGTACGACAGTTTGTGCGGGGAACAGTGAGGTGGCATGAATTTTTCAATCTCATTTAACTGAAAAATTTGAGCTTTATTCGATACTAACAAGAGAGCAACCTGTTGCGATTGAATATTTATGTATCGTTACGAAACGATTTGGAAGATTTAGATTAGATGAAAAGAAAATACTTAGAATAGCAGGAGATATATAGGTTTACGAAAATTTAATACATGTGAAAAAGAAAATAGAACTTTTTAAGAAAAATAGTAATAGACATAAATTCAATAGAAGAAATAAAAATACACTGTGTCTGCATGTGAGTCGACTACATAAAATCGAGAATTCATTTAGAGGGCTGTGTGTGCGCATGTTCAATAAGGTCCCTCAAAATATACAAAATCTACCCTTGAACAAATTTAAAATCATTACCAAGCAATTGCTTGTTAAAAGAGGGTATTATTCAATTTGTGAATATTTAGAGGATAAATATTCATGGACATTATTTTTTTCTTGTATATATATCAATGTCAATTTTAACCCTAGTCTCGCCCCCGTTTTTAATTCCGATTCCGCCACCAATCATAGTTGCTATTTCAATGAATCCGGGGATGAGTATCAAAATAAAATATACCCAACATTACTCAAGGATGGCATAGCTTTCTATAAATAAATGATTTTTTATGATTTATGTATTAAGTTCGGTTCAATAATACAAATTCATGGGCGAAACTGGGAATGAACCCTAGTAGGAATAACAAACAAGACATGAAATACCCCGCTCCCACTTTAAATTTAGATCCCGTCGTTACTCTCATTTTCGACGTCTCTTTCCCAGGAAATAACAACGCCGTGACCGTCATGACTTCGATGCCGCCCCTCGTCCTCGATTTCGTCTCACATTCAGTTTTGCTCGCGATTTTGATTGCTGTTCCACTTTTTAATTTAGTTCAATAAATTATTCCATTTTAAGGGCTTTTTCCACGCAGGAATCTTAAAAATTATCGCAATAAAAAGTATCCTAAATGTAGCTCAGTAAGCTCCTGTACCTTCCAGTAAAAGGCGCATCTTTATCTGTTCAACTGTTCCGAAAAAGACAAACAGACAGACAGATAGACAGATACAAAGGGTTATTTTCTTTCATACAAACCTTTTCCTGACAACAACAAACAGAACAAAAAAAATGTATCCAATTTGGTGCCGTCGTTGGCAAAAGACGCGCGTACATACATTTTGGCGATTCATTCTTATTTATATAGATATTGCAAATTTAAATACGTTTGATTTTATAATATAATGTATTTATGTAATATATGTATTAAAAGCCGAAAAGAGCAACCCTTAAGTTTCTTGCTCGTTCTTCTTAAGGGCTAACTGCATTCGGAACGAGTGGTAAAGTGGTAAAGTACTAATATGTAAATTCTTGGTATACTGTGACTTATTTCAAGTGTTGTTCATAACCTATGAAATAAAGATATATATGAATTTAAATTTTGAATTTATATTCTGCATAACAGTTTACACTGATTCACTACGGAACCACTTTAACACTTTTAGTTGATCGTAACTTACTTTTAAACGAATTAATCTAAGGAATAAAACTGATTCGTCAGTATTCGAATTCCGATATACATATATATGACTCGACTGGTGGTCTCAAGTATTTTAAATGTTAACAATTCAAAATTTATTTATAAAAAAGACGTAAATATGTCAAATAAACAAACAAGGTTTATTATACCCAATTTGTAACCCAAATATTGTAACGCAAAAAATGTCTTGAGAAAAAAAATATTATATATATGTAGATATAAACAACCCGGAGTAGGCAGGGGGGTGGGAAGCCTTGTTTCGTTTTATAGGACACTATTTTCAATTTTTTAAGGGAATATTTTTTTAATTTTAACTATTTAGATTGTAAACGTGGTTTTCAACATTATTACTAATTTTATTTTGGATAATTTTGTTAACTTTTATATAATATTGTTACATTTTTTTATAATATTCAGCCAATTCAAATGGATTGAAAAATGTCGTTTTACAATTACAAAAGAAAAACACCATCCGAATCGGCAGAACGATGGGCACTAAAGCACAATACTACAAAAGTAAAATGAACTTGAAGTATACACATTATTTCACTAAAGAATGATAAAATTCTATCAAGTACTACTTACAAGTTTATCTCTCAAATGAGTTAACGGCTTCGATCATATCGATCGATTATCTCTTAACGGTATAACGGCGCGTATTGTTTGACTAATCCAATCAAAAACTTATTTATGAATATATGTATACAAATAGTCATTGACATAGAAAAATTTGGGAATTCCGTCGAAAGCTTGTCTAGACTCTAGGCATGCGGTGCATTGACCCAAACAACACAAAACACTCATTTTCATAAATTATGCTAGTATATTTTTTCTTTGAATAAATTTTTTCTTCGAAAAATCTTACGCTATAGTGTATTGTAATAGACATTATATTGAATTTTACAAGCTCATAATTCATTATTCAACGCTACTAATTAATATCGTACTTCTTTTAGTGATTTAACAACCACAATTTAATATATATATATATATATATTAGTGACATGAAATGAAAGACGGAAGTCATGTAGACTTTAAACTATATCGCAACAAGAGCGGTGACTTCGCGCTAAGAGCTTTGCCATCCAACCGGAAGGTACGAGGTCGCGCTCGTCGGCGGACTGATCAACGCCACACGTTGTACACCCCTGTGCCTCGAGCGCGTGAGGCTTCGACCGCGGGTCTCGTCGGCGCGTCGGCGGCCACGGGTCTCGGCTGGCTTCGACCGAGCCGTGGCTACCCTCGATCTGCCGTGAAAACTTTGTGGGACGGATACGGAAGTACTAGGATTATTAAAATATGAAATCAAAAAACAACTCGTCTTCCATCGACAGTTTCATAGTTTTCCCTTTGGCCACCGGACGAAATCCTTTCCCTTTGACGAAACGGTACATCAAAAATAATTTTATGAGACGTACTTTGCGAGATGTTGAAAAATATAACGGTCGTGGAAAACCACTTTCTTGTTGACATCTACTAGTTTTTTAGTTGTAAAATAAATAAGACACCGTTTCTTACAAAACACGTAATACGTTTCATAGTGATACAGAACTAAGTCTAAATATACAGATAAATCGATCAACCCCATAAATTCTACCGAAACTCAATTCATTTATCTAAAAGCAATCGCAATCTAACATTTTTTGAATAAAATATAAAGCACCATTTAAATGTTCTCCGCATAAACAACACTACTTCATCTACATAAATCGATAACAAACTACGGTCCTGTTGACGCGCTCGTACGATATTATTTAATCCTTGAGTTGTGTACATACTTTATTCACTTATAAAATTGGCTATATGATTTAAAAGAAACTTAGGCGTTTAGAATCATCTTTTTGAATATAAATGAAAGGTAGTCATTATCAAGGGATATTTTGTAATTTAAATACTAAAACGAGTATTTTTTTATTATTTACACAATGTATTTTTCATCTTTTTGTAATAACAAATAAAGTAAATTGATGATTCCCAATTTCCAAAGTGTCAAAATTTCAGACACGTATTGATTGAATAAGAGAACAAAACCTTTGTAGATTCTTCAGATAAAAAATATTCTTTGGTCAGGAGTTCATTCGGTCTATAATTTGATCAGAATCACAAACTGAAGTATTATTTTCACATTGTTTCTCCTTGAAACAGTCGAAGATTTCAACTAAAATTTAATACCTAAGTTGATATATTATCTTATAACTTTTGATTAAACTTCTACTAATTTTAATATTTTAATTACTTCATGCAACAGTAACGTCCATAAACCGTCCAGTCATTTACTCACAATAACGATTAATTATTATTCACATGACAAGCAAATTATCTTTTCTTTTTTTGTAGAAATAATTCTGGCAAAAGATTCAGATGAAGAACTAGTTGTAAATTTAATAACAAACTATTATTTATTCAATAAATAAATAGTGAAATTAAAAAAATTGCAAATGTACGTAGTTCTTGTGCCAAGTTGTAACTAATTAGCTCATTGTCGAAGAGTTTCCCACAATCTTTTCGCGCTGGATTGTGGGTCTGGGATTTTAGGCCCACCAAACTGGCTCATCGAGGGTTGAGGACTGATGACACGCGTTGTCACCATTGCGATCTGTCGTGTGTTTCGCCTGTCGTCTGTTACCCACGAATTAATGTGGTCTCTTATGATCTATTAAAATTAAAAACTCATTGGTCAACTGGCCCTAAATCAGAACTGAACTCGTTGACTTTTGAATCCGAGAATCTGAATTATTGAGTTACTATCATTCTTATATACTCTTATACCTTTAAAATTTGAACAAATTTACGAACAATTACAGACTACAGAAAGTTAAAAAAAAAAAACTGTAAATCAGATTAAAATGACTAACTCTCAATAAAAAAACACAACACGATAATGGTCTTGATGTTTAATATGATGCTTATGTAAGCTACAATAACTGTTATGCCTCATTTTAAAACAATATGAACAATTTTTGTGATAAAACCCACTGCGACACAGTTGTCTTATTAAACACGGTATATATTTTCGGCAAATAAGTAGCGCCTTTTGATTTATTGGTTTGTTTTGCTAATTTTGACCTCAATAAGATTTTATATTGTTGTTTTAAAGTTATTCCATTGTCGGTCGTAAATGCATAAAACTACTCGGTTCAGCTGCAATTTGGTACTGCCTGGAGTCAGAAAATTTACAGACATCTAAAAAAACTAATCCGCCTACAGTAACACTTGATCATAAATATGCACCTTAACTGGAAAATGTAAAAGGTTTTCTATTTTATGTCTGAATCTGTTTTACGTTCATACCGCTAAAGCTGAATATGAGAAATAACGTACCATTATCGATAGGGTTCCGTAGCGCAAGAATAAAAAGAAACCTTTGTAGGTTCATCGAAGTATATGTGCGCCCGCCCGTGGACTTTTATATCACTTGCCTGTAACTCCACCATTTGTAAAGCACCCACAAAATAAAATTACGCTAGCTTTCCGTATACAACAATTAATTATGAAAAAAATTGTTTTCGGAAATTCTCTTGGGTGACGAGTGTTGTTAGATACCTATCTATTTAGTTAGATAACTATTTAGATACCTATCTAACAACACTCACCACACAAGACAATGCCCTTTAAAAGCGCATCAAACGTTCGTCAATTACTTTCTCTTTCAGGTGCATTTGTCGCGTGTTATGTGACTCCCAAGTATACTTTTTCGTTCCTATCGTAATTTGTGATATTTTCAAAATTAAACAAAAACATAATAATAGAACTTTATATTCAATGAGTCATTTTTAATAAAAAATCTTTACAATTTTTTTTTGTATAATCCACTGTTTTTAGTTTTCAATGGCCACTGGTCCATATAAGCGAACATGTGTATTTTAACGCAAAGATATCTAGGGTACATACATATTTTTATTCCAATACAATAATAGACCAAATTTAAATTTATATGCAATGACGCGATACTCTTCGACTTAAGCTTTTTTGCATTTGCAAATTTGATTTTATTACGCCAATTGACATTAGTATAAAATTCTGGACGAGGGAATTTGACTTTTACTTGAATTAATTTTAACAAAATATCATTGCGACGAGACGTTGAGAAAGTAACACTAACCATTGACTTCATTGACATCGTTTATAAAATTGTTTGGATAAGTAACGATTGCTGCACTAAAGTATTATATCTTTTAGAACCATTACGGAGTAAATATTATTTTTAATTAAAATTTCCAAACATGCGACTTACATCCCTGCAACGAGATCGTGATATATGGCAGAAAGACATTCGAGTTGGTTAAAATATTATCAGTTAAAAAAATGAAACCTGGCTAGATTTTGAAAATTAATTTTCTTTGGAAAACATAGTAAAACTAGGAAACTCCATCTTCTATACCTACACATCACGCTTTCAATCATGATGCCGATCGCTTTCTTATTCTCCATCTTAGTCCCGGTTCTGTCCTCAACACCAGTTATTTGTCTCACTCTGCGTTCCAATCACGGCGCCGGTTTGTCTCCTGAACGCGGTCCCAATTTAAGTAGACTCCGGTTCCGGTCCCGTTGTTGATCCTGATTTGGAGTCGCTCTTCATTCCGATTCCGGTCAAACTCTTGATTTTAATTTTAGTCGTACAAATAATTTCGACCCCTAGGTCGGACAACACCTATCCTGTTCTCGATTTCCTCTCGGTTTCGACTGTCGGTCGGTATTGTCGTTTGTAGTCGGTCCTGATTATAAATTCGATTCCGTAACTAGTCAAGGTTTCAGATTTGGACGAAACTGAAGTGTGCTAGTATCAAACTAAAATTGGGCATAAAAAAAAGTTTCAAGTATATTATCCTGGAATAGCGTAGCTTTAACAAGTAAATAATTTTTAGAATTAGTTCATTATTAGAAATACGCAGACAAAGTTGGGAATAAAATCCGATTTTTTTCATTATTATAACCTTTTCGCTAGTTCAAGCAATAAGTTGACAAAGATCTATCACAATCGGATGAACGGAATGTTGCTCATAAAATACTAACAATCAAATATTAGATACTGCATGTTCGACTCAGAGTTGTTACGTGCGCCTTGACAACCGCCATAGCCAGCCCTCAAGCTTCAATACGTGCTGTTCACTGTTGACTGTTTTCATGATCTCCAAGTTCTTTCATAGAAATCATACTAAACGTGCCTGCAATCAGCCGTTCAAAATTTTCTAAATCCAGTGCTTTCGCGTAGCAGAATTAGGATGTTTTATGATGTTTTTGTGATGTTGACTTTAATACATGTGATTTCAAAAAATAGATATAAACTAATATGGACTGAATTCAGGTTGCGATATAAACAACCAACAAAAAAAGGTTCTTTATCAGTTTTGTATGGGTTAAGAAAACGAAAAGATGTAGTCTTCGTAACATTCATGCGAGTCAAGTCGCAAACGACGCTAGCTTATAAAATTATACACTTTATTTTGGCTATGCTACCTATTATATATTAATTATAACAAAAAGAAATAAGACAACGTTTTAAATAAACGAATGACTTCTATTCGTTCTAGCAAATTGACATTTAATACGTAAATTGGTTTATAACTTAACAAGTTATTGTTGAAAAAAATCATAACTGTCATTTTTATTGGACAGTTAACCTACATTAATATGTTCATTCGCTATAGCATACAAATGATAAACGAATATTATAATATCGAAATTAGACTCTGAGGATATAAAAGAGGATTGTGAACCGAACAACATGTCGATTTGTTTTTAATTTAATGTTTTGACATTTCTTAATCTGCCCGCGATGCGATATACCGCATTTTTTGTCTGACCGCATAAAACAGACACAATATCATAATTGTCGTAAATAAAATAAAATGTTACACAACTTTAGTGCCGGACTGTTACGAAGACACCTTTTTTGATAATTAGAATATTTAAATTGTTCCTTCTTTCACATATTCCGATCAAAATTGTTTTTAAAAATGAATTTTAACCTTACGATTAACCTATTAAAAATATTTTTTGTTAAATGTCAATTTAAATGTCTCTCGTGAAAGAGGCGTTAGTAATATAATTGGCATGTTAAAATTTCTTATTTGATCCGGGCTTAAAGCGTACGATATTCATTTATAATGGAAACGTAAATGTTCTATCTAAGCTTTTGTTTGAAATAACAGATTAAAAATCAGATAATTAAAAAAAAAATACTAAATTCGTTTCTAAACCGTGGACAGTCTTGAATAATATATTAAAGATTGATATTTAAGAATTAGCCTAATTTGATAGTATGTGTTCTATGACAATTATGAGGTGATAGAGATTTTGTAACATCATCAGAAGTTATTTTATCATCAGATATTATCTTAATTCGACCGCTTTCTATTTCAGCATAATATTAATTATTGTTCATTTTATGAAATGGTTAATGTATCGCTTTAGCTCTGCACCAAAAAATTCCGGGTTTAACCAGAAAATTCAATTATTTTCGGATAATATTTTACATATATTAATATATTAAAATAACCATCTAATTTTGACAAAGGTCGTTCTAATTATTCCGTAATCTGGAATTATCTATTTATAATGTCGCAATAATTGTATTATGTTAAAAAACATTTGTATGGAAATATGTGTCATAAGTTATGATATGGATTAGTTTTCGCCCACGACATCACTCCCGTGGGCAGAGAATATATTCTTTATCATCTTCATGCAGAGTAGTTTCTCTGTGAATCATCATAATACCAATTTCGGTTTTTCACTTGATTCAATCCGGTTCTAATGTCGGTTCTATTTGTGATCTCAGTTTAAACTGTAATTTCGATCCCGCCCTAGATTTTCATTCCAACATCACTCTCGTCACAACCTCAATTCTATTCCCGATTCCGATCTAGATCCTACTCTTCTCCGTTCTCATTCTCGATTCACTATACGGAATATGCTATTCATTTATATATCTATGGACTTTAGTGTATAAACAAAATCGGGCTTTAAAATTGACAGATTCATCACACACATTTTTACTCCTTGCATTGCATTGTGCAAGGGGATGATGTGAAGGATATCCTTTCCCATAGTTTATAGTGTATTTCCAAAAGCACCGTAACATTTATTTATTTACTCGTCACAAAACTTCAATTGTCATTAGTTATGACTCCAAGGTAAAAACTAATGGAATACTATTCGTTTTGAGATGGAAATGGGAACACCCATACAAAGTTTCAACTTCTCTTTTAGGGTTGAATTTTCATAGACTTTGAAATAATGTTTGTCTATATAAAAAGAAAAACTTAAATATCAATTTGCAAGAGACCAAATTCAAAAATAAAAATAAATCGCGCAATTTTCACCGCTATTTTTAAGCATTTATGGATGGGATTTCTATTTATAATAAGTTAAACATTGTGCAAAATTTTAAGTTTCTGACCTCAGCATTTCGAATGTGCTTGTTCCATCAGCTGGTCAGTTTTATTTAGATCTTCCTTTATCATGTCATCAATCACTTTTATTTATAAAGGAGGAAATAAAAAGCTGTGACAATAATGATGGAACCTCTCAGTACAAAACAATTATTTTGTTTTAGTAAATGCTTTTTAGACTGACGAGACTGTTATGGGTGTGTTTGTTGTGTCGAATGAATTAAATACTTCACTGAAATCACTGGATACGAGATCTTTGCCTTTAAATATATTGCTGTACTGGCAATATAACGCAAAAATACCCAGAAAAATGGTCAAACTCTTTAATTTTGCACGAATAACTGACAGACAAATATATTCTTCCACGGACAGGCGTAGGTTTTTGAAACACTTCGCTATTCTCAATCGATTGTTTAATTGAGGTTGGAGCGTTAAATTTTTTAGACGGATATTTCGTGGTTACAGCTGGATATGTTGTTCTTAGAAGAATTTCGTAGCTTAGCAGGTTAAACAGTCGGTCAGAGAAGAGACCAGTGCAAGGTTTTTGGCTCGTTTCGAAAGCATGGACAACGAATTCGTAAAACACATTTTCTAGTTTGTCGTCTAGCTCTAAGCGCCCAACTCATAGTCCTAACGTTTCGTGCAGTAGCACCCACGTATCAAAGAAAAATAAATAGCTCATCTTACTCAGGTGAACGTACCGACCGATTTATAGCTTGATAAATACAATACACTTCTTGTGTACCGTTAAAAATATTGTTAAATTTATTTTCTTAATAAACTTGTCCAACTTCCATTTAAAATAACAAGTAAATCAATGCGGGAAGTTCACGAAAGTATGTCCCACCTCGTTGCCGTTGGTTTGTCCGTCTATTAGTGGGACGATTCAATAAATCAGCGCTCTGGCGGCCGTAATGATGCGAGGTTCGGGCGGCGGCGCGCGCTCTCAATTAGGGCGGTAACACTTGTTAACTTAACTGGACTGCTGCGCGACGAAACGCGATATCTCTTTTTGCTTTTCGAAATGCTTTGGTGTGCATGATTCTAGAATAAAAACTAGTCGCAATGGTACATTTTTAGAAGCCGTGATACATCTTTATTTGTGTCTATGTGTATCACTAGTTAATCCCGCTAGAATTTTAAATGTGAATATATTCTTGTAATATGTATGAACGTTTTTGACTCAATCATGTATCAACGGCTAAATTCAATTTCATTAGATTTTGTGTTAGATTAGATATATAGATTCTTTTATGCACGCAATTCAATAGGAGTGAATTTTTCAGGATAGAGAATCAGACGAGTATCGGGATTGAAACTGGCAACGGACTCGGAGGTTATAGTTAGGTTAGTAGGCTATATTTTTTTTAATTCAGAATAAATTAAATATGGTGGGAATATGACTGAAGTACAATTTCATTTCTGGGTCGTTTAGAGTAAAAAAAACATTTTTTTTTTTAATTTGTAAATAAATGCGATGAAATGTGCCCCCGATTTAATAATGATGAATGTGATTAGTGTATTGGTTACAATTGACATACCGATAAAAGTCTAACGTGATCATATTGCAATGAACATAAAAAGCTTTTAATTAGGTATTCTATATTTCCTTTAGCTTCTGAATAAAAAAGTGGTTGTGGTTGTTAAAAATCCTTACAAGTTCTACAAACGTAGCCAGAAACTGAAATAACATAAATTAACTGTTGCAACAGTCGCCCGCTTTTTCCACGGCGCGTACGTCAAGTAATAACTTAAGGAATCCCGAATTCGTTCTCGCTAACGAGATAAGTGTCTTTTGTATCGTCGGCACTTACTCTGTTAACAGACTTCTCACTCTATATACGGAAATGACAGACGCTTGCGTCTCTCATTTTTATAAATCGATGATTTGTGCGAACGCAGCTGTACAGCGCAAGATCATTTTTTGTGACTGGGAATTTTTCAAGCTATCGTCTTACCTGTAAACATTTTTTTGAAATTAATTTCTGTTTGCCGGCGTTTTGAAATGTAAAATGTAGTCAACACGTCCACAAAGAATTGATGAAAGCGGAGTGCTCACTATCTGTAGTCTCCAGACTCAGAGCGAACAGCTTTAGTACTAAGGATGCATACTTTGATATCACACAATGTATTAATTCAAACGGAGAAGGAATAGTCTTTAAAAGTTCTTATTTTTTATATTCTGTGAATACACATTTTAATCTATATTATACTTTAGATAATATTAAGATACAACATTCACACCCATTCGCATCTTCAATCGTATTACATACTGTCATGCCATCAAACTGGAATACAATTATTTCGCTCCACGTCCACGATGTGGTTCTGAAACATCTGTTGCATCTTATACTTTTCCTGCAATAATAAAGTCTTTGTTTTAAATGATGAGTTGCACGAGCAGTAAACATTAAACCATTTTACGCAAATACATGGAACTGTCCAATAGTCTTAGAGCCAGTTTTTTCGAAATGTTCTATGGTTTTTATATGTAATTTAGTCTGCCGTAAGACATCATCAAATACATTAATATTTTTCTATCTAGAAAGATCAAAACGACCTAATTTTGCTAACAATCTTATCGTAATTGTTCAATTGCTTAAAATCTTTCCGGCTCATATTATGAACTGATATCACTATGCATTTAATTAAGATATAAGGGTTTTTTTAATAAGATGAATACATTATTCATTATATGACCTAAAGTATAGGCATTACATTTTTGAACGTAACATTCACTTTTATTATCCATTCGCACAATGTCTGAACTCATGAGATCAGATAATATAGGGTCAGGGTAAGTTTTTTCATAGTTTATATAAGAATTCAAAATAAATATTCATCACATTTCAATTTACATTAAATTATAAAATGTATATGCTATTTCATTCAACAACTTGTTGCCATTTTGTTTGTAATGACATAATTCCATTGCTGTAGAAATTTCGTGATTGCTAATCAAGGAACTGCAATAAGTAGTTTTGACAGTCTCTTCTTGCTGTTAACCAAACACTACCTAAAGGATTCTGTAGAGACCGAAACAGGTGAAAATCTGAGGGTGCAAGGTCAGGGATATATGGTGGATGCAGTAACACTTCTCAACCAAAGTCTTCATATTTGTTGAGTAGATAAAGACGTGTGTGGTCTGGTGATATCGTGGTGAAAAACCACTCCCTTTCTGTTGATCAATTCAATTTACTTCTTGCTTGAGTATCATCAACTGTTAGAAGTAGAGATACAAATTAATGGTTTTGCTTGGCGGTAAAAGCGCATAATGAATAATGCCCTTCCAATCCCATCATACACATAATAAGAAGATTCATTAGATTTCTTTCAGTGAGCTCAAGTGGGAACCAAGTATCGAGCTTTTTTGTATATCTAGCTTTTTTCAAATGGTTCAAAATCATTTTGTGGTCAATTTCACAACTCTTCAGCTATGTCGTAATCACTAAATTGCTCTACTTTTTCCAATATAAGATCAATTTTATCCATAACAGGTCGACCAGTGCAAGGTTCATCTTTCACACCAAAATTACCGGACTGAAAACGCTTGAACCAGTTTTGTGCTACTCTTGCCGACACTGCATTAGATACATAAACGTCACAATAATCTTTCACAGCTTGTATCGCATTTTTCCCTTTTTGTAATAAAACTTCAAAATATATCGGATTTTTACATTAGAAGACAGAATAACAATAGAAAAATGTCGGGATACCGTTTTAATAAAGTATCACATATTTGATGGTATTAAGTCTAGTCAGATGCAAATAGTGTAACCAAATTCAGATTCAGTGAGATACGATAAGCCATGAAACGTCTTAAAGACTACGTTTATGTGTGTGAGAGTTATTGCTAATAGATGTATGTATACACGTATATATATATACACGTGTATATGTAAATGAATGTAAATGTAAATGAACAGCATCGCGTCATTTTTTCCCGTTATAAAATATCATCTTCTAATTATAATCAGAATAATAAAAGTAACAATAAACGTGACCAAAAAAATACACAACTTTTGTTAATAGTTATTCAACTAATCTGCATATTTTGTTCCCTTTGTGCGGCATTGCCGCTATTTTTCCCGCAACTTCCAACTCCCTCTTCCTCTTTCATTGCAAACTTAATGCGACGCGAAATCGCTCGCTGCCTTACGATCCATTAATTTGGTTGTTAACCTTATTCCTTTTACATAGATTGCTTCTGTTATATTACTTAAACTATTCATAAGATATCCTTCTTCTTCGGCTTTTCAGATTCCTCGATCGTATATTTTGGTACATTGTGCAACAATAAATTATATTTTTACTCAAAACATTTACTTTCTTTGGTGTCTAATTAACTCATTACCTCTTGTATCGCTTATTTTGTAGAAATAAATAAAATGATTCCTAGTTTCTTTGTGCGTCAAGAAATCTTTGAATTTCACTTTGATAATAATGACACAAATCACCTCCTCGACCTCTACACTTTTCCTTCTGAATATTGCGAATTTGCGAATTGCAAATCTGTCATGTCTCGCTCTTGTTATTCATATATAAGATACTAGCTTTTACCCGCGGCTCCACCCACGTAGACGTAAAATGAATTACTTCATATCGTATATCGCCCCATCACGAAATCAAGCCCGACCGCTATCCCGTTCTCGGCTCTGGCTCCGGTCCTGCTCTCGACGTCAATTTCTTTCATTCTCAATTTCGATTGCAGTCCCGCTTTTAATTCTGAGTCCGGTCTTGTTCTCAGGAGATTCCGATTCCATTTTCGATCCCGGTCTAGACTTTTAATTTTATTTCTCGTCCTTTATGCAATTTTGATTCTGCTACTGGTAACGGTATTTATTTGGACGAATACGTAGCGAATGCTAATAGAATCGAAATAAAATTTAGACTATTTTACTCGTAAATAGTGAAGCTTTCTATGAGTGGAATAATTTTTAGAATATTTAGTGGTAGAAATATGACAACGAAAAGCCAAGTTTTTTCGAAAGCTTTTTGTTCTCGCGCACAACACTCAAGGCAGCCTCATTATATGCTTCTACGAGCAATCGATGTGCCTCAGCTGCAGATTTTTTAAATTAAAGAAGTTAATCAATGGTTCGCGCAAATGATGCTTATTTGGCACAAATTTAGATATTTTTGGATAAAAAATTATACATGATGCTAATATGAAGATAATAATATGATAAGATTATGTTGTTCTTGAAAGAGAAACTTAATTTTCAAGCCGGTTATCATCTGTGAATTCTAACGTAAGCCTCGTGCCATGCCATCTCTCTTAAAACGGCGGAAATTTATTTGTACTCCTAATATTACAAAAATTAAAGTTGTTATTTTTCATTTGCAATAATCAATAAAAATGTAAGTTTCGTTTTCAATAGATATATTGGTTTCGTTTTTTTTATGTAAGAATTTCAATATACTCATTTCAAAGCTTTTAGGGTCACTTTTAAATAACAATGCATAATATTAATTTATTGATTTCTATTTGCAATGATTAGCTAAAATTCGTGCACTCAATTGTCCTGAATAGAGAAAGAAGACGAGGAAGGCCGACCCCAAGTAAATGAAACCTGGCAGTAAAGAAAAAGACTGATTAGCTAAAATATAAATTTTGACTTAAATATCTTCAGCGGTTTCGATTTTCCATACAAAATTACGCCTTTCATTTTACTCTTTTCAGGATTAATTAAAAAAAATGTGCTTATTCTTTTTCTTTCCAAAATTATTAAAATGTTAAGATTGGAATCTGTAGCTTCAACTGTTTCGATTTTCCATACAATAGTATTTTACCCTTTTCACCCCTTAGGGGTTGAATTTCTGAAAATCTCTTCCTAGTGTTCTTCTATGTTATAACAATAACTTTATACAAAATTTCAAGTCTATCGACCCAGTAGTTAATGCTGGGCGTTGATATATATTCTAGACTTATACATCAACGTACAGCAAAAACTACCGAGTCTGTATATATATATATATAGATCCAGGAGTTTTTTTTTATATATATAAACGAAATACCACTGACTGACTGACTTATCACGAGATCTCCGAAACTATTGGTCTGATTTACTTCAATTTTGGCATAGATATTCTTTTAGGGACCTAGCCGTTCAAAGAGGACGGATTTTATCCAAATTTTGTGCGAAAAAAATCCATTCATCATATAATGACTATACAGGCGGAGCCGCAGGCAAAAGCCACTTTATATATAAGATGAACTACATTAACTTGACCTGTTTTTTGCTCGTAGAAAACAATATCGTCCTAGTTCGGCTCTTGAGTGGTGCAGGGGCGGAGTGGGAGCAGTATCGCATTTACTAACATTTTTTTAACATAAATATTATTTTTACTTAAAATCTTCACAAGCTTATTTAACAAGAAAACGACTGTTTGCATTTTTTCTAGAGCACAAGTTATGTCCATAAAATATTCCCTCAAAACGAGTTACATGATTTAGCTACAAAATTGCATTAGACGTTAAGATTTACAATTGTTTATTTATTATATTAGTATAACCCATGCATGAATTTGATGACAATGTATCTGTACTGTTACGTAATGACGCTATTGGGAGTACGAGAATTGAGATCAAACGAAAGAAAAGCACTCGAAACATGGAACCACTTGGTCGTTTGTAGTTGATCGCATTTGGCTTTTGAACAGCTTTGGCTTTAAATTTGGTACTGATCGCAGAAATGAAATTCACTCGTCAGCGCTCAAACTCCGATATATATATATATATACTTTTCGACTAACCATCTAGAAAATTCTTCAAATACAAAAGCCAATAAATTATCTGTAACATACAAGTCGTAAACATGTCATGTCTGACCAACACACATAAGATTTATTGGACTCTAGAAAATTCCATCCCAAAAATAAGTAAATACGTTTAAGAAGCGACACCAGCAGAGAAGGCTGGGGGGGGGGGGCGTGAGGGTAACTTGTTTAAAATGCTATCTTCGAGTAATTATTTTTAGGGTACTTATTTAGTACTTTTAATTTACGTTTAACTTACTAGCGTAGTTCGGAACAAAACAAACAGTAAACCTACCTAGTCCTCTGTGGTCCGCGAGGTTTGTAACGCCGTACACGAATACCACCTGAATATAAATGTAGTGTTTACTTCAACACATTGCAAGAAAAGACTGCAAAAATTTTCTATCAACAAACATCCTTCACAATGATTATGATCTGATATTTAAAAAGTATAAGTGATCCTAACGTAAGAGTTTGCAAAATGAGTAGCAAATATTCGTTACATATAAGGAAGAACGAGTTAAGGGTGCGTAACACACTGTGCACATTTATAACTGAATGTATATAAATGCAACATTTGATTTTCATGGATGCATTTATTATAAACTAGCTTCCCACCCGTGGCTTTGCCCGCTTGGAAATAGATTGTGTTTCTTCATATTTTTATGGCACCATTTTGCTGCCAATCCCAATCTCGTTCCCAATTTTAATTCTGGCTTGAGTACTGTTCTCGGCTTCTATCGCGATCACACTCTTGATTCCCCAACACCGAATACCGCTTCAGTACTCGTTTTGACCCCTGTCATGTTCTCGATTGCGGCCCCGATCCTGACTCTAGATTGTGCTCCTAGTCCTCCTTTCGAGTCCAATACCACTACTGGTCCCGGTTCCAAATTTTACGAAAGCAGTCAAATCCTAATATCAAAATAAAGTATAGATTACATTACCCATACAAAGCTACACTATCTCCAAGATAGTGTAGCTTTGTATGGGTAGTGTTTTTTAAACATGCTGATTTTTATACATTGTACGACCCCAATATTCTTTCCCTAGTTGTGAAAATCGTGTCTCATCATTTATAATAAGCAATATTGATACCAAATTCAATATTGAATTTCGATTCAAAATTGTCATACAAAATTAAACACCCCTGTAAATTCAATCCCACTTAAAAAGTGAATTTCAAAAAATCCATTCTTTTCAATCGGGAATGGTTTCGGAATGTTCATAAATATTCTTATTATTATATATATAATATATATATAAATATATTTTACTACTATTTCCACCAATTCCGGCGGTCGCACGTAATTTTAAACACTAAAATGCTTTTAATGGGTCATGCTTAGACAACAGACATCGCTATCACGGCCTTTTTATACGTTTTTAAAACAGACATTTACGTAACACATTAATTCTTAGCTTAAACCATTTAAGCGCCTCAAAAGCATCTTCTTCCCATTTGGTTCACTTTTATCTATTTCCACACTATATATATAAACAAAATATATCTTGTGAACTAAATAAAAATTAGAAATCGGATAAATGGTTCTTGTATGAAAAAAACATTAAACGGACAGATAGCTTAAATCTTATAATGTGTTTAAATATTTTTATAGCCAAAGTTCATTTACGTATATGAAGAGTTGAATGTCTAGACAAATTATATATACATACAGTCAGAAATATTTTGCGTTAACTTAACGTCCAAATTTGATTTCCTTCATTTCAGATTGTAAGAGAATCAATTCTCAGGAAGCGTAATAATTAAGCTCTCCAATATGTATAATTAGTGACAAGTAGCCTCGCTACATAATTCATGCCCAACTACTGTACAAAGACAATCTTTTTTTTTCAGACTGAGCTTCTGGTAAGTAGACGCACAAACAAACTCGTACGACTCATTTAGATTGGTAATTCGGTCATCGCTGCATTATGCAACAACTTTACGAGGCGGTACCAGAGCCTGTATCATTTAAAATCAGGGAACGAGAAAGCCGACCGAGTACGTGTCGAGACGCGTGTAAAATAGGACTTCTTTTTCACGTACGTATATCTTGGAGCAGATTCGGGGGCGGGGTAGGAAGGTCGATCGGCGGCTGGCAGGGGCAGTGCGGACCGGATCAAAGAGCGCGCCCGATGAGTTAAGTGGCCCATTGCTTCAGCATATGTCCTTCCAGGATCGCGGACGTACGGCATGTCGATTGCGAACAAATATGAAATAACAATTACAAAGAATGTGCCTGGTCAGTGATGGGCTATTAACAAATAAGTCGATATCATAAGCTCTGAACATCAAAAACTCAATTTTTACTTAAATATGTCATACAGACGTTGGTCTTAACGATCAATATATGCGGAGGTCTTGAGAGCTACTAGTGTCGAACCGTCTCACAAGAATATCTCATAAATTCAGTTAAGGAAAATGCATGAATAGGTTCAAATGAATAGAAAAATTCCTTAACGCTAGTCTAACTTATCGAAAATCATATTATGAAATTTAAAAATTATAATTTTGAATTATATTTCTATGAACGTTATATAAATAAATTAAAAAAAAGCTTATAAATGATAGACGATATGTATGATAAACGTTTTAAATAACTATTACTTTATTTAGTTATTTATTATATCTCGATTTATTATTCAATTCTCATTCATTTCCGGTATTCGTTTAAGAACCATCGCTGTACGATGGGAACGCAAACTTTTTGATGTATAAGTTTTTTTTAAATTTTTTCTTTGCAACAGCTTTCGAAAAAATATCAAACAAGAATCCTAGTAAGAAATCCAGCCATTAAATTCTAAGTTATTTGGATAGAATATGAAAAAGTGTACGCTAAAGTGCACTACTAAAGCAACACATCTGCTGATCTTGACCAACGTTTTGGGATGCACGCCTTATTTTAATCAACGTTGAAGTGTTTACCAATAATGAAATCGACGATGCGCCTAATGGAAGTGGACAATATGCGGATCCCAGCAGGTATTCACCCTTCGAATACCTACCTTATCGGGTCCAGCCCGGTCCATTATCAAAATTATTCTACGTAATAGAAGAAGCACCAACTTACTATCTCCTGCACAGAAACTGATTATCCTTCTATATATTAACTTTTCCACTTCTATACAGATTGTTATGTGAATTTTTCGTTGTTTCATATTTGATTTTTAGAATTCAAAATCTGTCTTCCTCTTCTAACACTTACATTATTCTTTACTGATTCTCTTTCCCTTATTTTATTTTCGTTATTGCCAGGCATTTGCGGACTGACTTTGCCGGGCCTAGCCTCAGGGTATCGTGTCAAATTCACCACACAGTTATATGTCACTTAACTCAATATAAATATTCGTTGGAAGAATGTTTCATATTTTCCTTGATAATAAATAATAAAGACTGAAATATTACTGAAATAAAGACTGAATAACTTTTAAAAATTAAAAAAATATAACGAATAATGAATGTTACTATATGAACTGATGAAATTCCAAAAGCATTGAAAAAATTGAAAATACATATGACGTCAATTTAAGGGTCGAAATCAGGATAGACGAGGGCAAAAGTAATTAATTTCACATTCACATGCCTTATTTTGTTGCGTACGTCGCAGTCTCAGTAAACCTATTACTGAGTAAGACAAACGAGAAAGTGTGTGAAATGTTAGTGAGAGCGAAACCTCAAGCTTTGCTAGTTTACGTAAGTAAGCTTACAGAGCCTGCGGACCCTGCGGTAACGGATAAGGAAAAATGAAACAAAGTAGTAAAGGCACTCGCTTTTTATTTTTTTTTCTGTCAATATATTAAAATTTATACGTAAAAGTAAAAAAAAATTAAAAATATCAAAAATATCGTATCACACTGATCATATAACAAACTGTTTTTACGGTTTCAATGCATTGAGGTTGCATTTAATCACATCCATATTAGGAGAGTCACACTTTTGTTTACTAAATGACATCCTTTACTTAATATCTACAAAGTTAAATACATATGTATCATTGTGGCACATTTCTATAGGAAAAGTTACTATGTCCTGTCTAAAAGGATTTGAAGTGAAGGCAACGTTTTTGGCAAAACCGCAAAAGTAAATGTAATAGGAATGTACAAATTCTTTTAAAAGAAAATAAATTCGTAACAAAATAAACAACAAACGTAACGTGTACTGATTTACACAAAATTCAAAAGGTAATTTATTACAATACGTTTAAACACTAAGGACACATAACCATGATTAATAAAAAAATCAAACGTTGACTCATAAAAAACTGGCCTAATTGCTATAAAATAAATACTTAAAAATCTTAAGACGACAAAAATTAATTTTATTTTGTACATATCGATTTTTTCATTCAACTGGCCGACATCCCACTTAGAAATTCAACTAAAACTGGTATCAACGATGCACTGACATCAGAGACCAACTGGCTCTTTCGTAACACGAGAATTATTTACAATATAAAATTTTTAATACAAAAACAAAAGCTATACTGGTAAACAATCAGGTAATAATAAAAAGGAATGTACAGAGAATACCTAAATACTGTATGGCAGAGTATTACAAATAATTTGATCTTAGAAATACTACTGCAATAAAACACATTTTCTTAAAATTAAACTACGTAACGATGGCTAAATGACTCACGGTTCAATCTTAAGTTAACACAAATCCATTGTCTATCCCAAAGCCTCATCCAGTGAGAGGCACTTCTTCCGTTCTTTTCGGTACCAGACTTAAATCCAATGGATTTTTCATTAAATCTTTTCCGTTGTCATCATTTAAATCTATACTTAGTTCCGGTTCAGAATCGGTGTCTTCGTTCTTCTGTGGACTCCGAAAGATCATTGCCGTCGACTTAACGGACAAGTCTATGGGCTGATCTTGTTCTATTGCTACTCCGGCGACCGCGGGGGAGTGGAGCAACAAATCTCCGCCACTCCTACTCTGCCAATTACTAGTGATACCGGGAGGTGTCGTTCTAATGCATTGTATATTACCCTGAGGTACGTATGGACTCGTTCTCGGTGAAAAGCTCGGCGCCGATGAAGTGTTTCCGAACGGCGAGGGCGGCAAAGTTAAGGATATGTTGGAAACTTTTCGTTTTCTCGAATCTTTCGATTGGTTTTTGATTGCATTTAGTCTCACGTCTTTCTCACTGCACGGAGAAGAAGCCGGTCGGAAGATGCTCAGGCCGCTGGTACTCCTGGAACTGTTGTCGTCTTCGGGATCGGCCGACGACGCGCCGGAATCTGAAGGTGAAATGCTATGTCTGTTAATTTCATCGTTGTAATTTTTTTCTGTATTTTTGTAATACTCCGCTAGAGCGGCCGCCGGTAGCAGGTTAGCAGGCAGGAATGTGGACGGGTTTAACGCGGACGGACTAAAGTTCGGCGGCGACTTGCTCGTTTGCATTTGCTGAATGTGCTGCTGTTGCTGTTCTTGTAGCAGACAGTGTATCTTGAACCAGTTGGAGCGCCGGCCGTACCTCGAGCCCGACTTGGACATCCCGACGAGGAGGCATTTGCGCAGGCGGCACGCCTTGCACGCCGTGCGGTTCTTCTTGTTGATGACACACTCGCCGTTGTTCTTGCACTCCGATATCGAGGACAGGTTGTTGTAGGTTCTTCCGAAAAGGACTGAAAGTGAAACAAAAACTAACATTACATATTTGCTTGTTACTACTCATGAGGAGGCCGGGGGAGTTAATGCAATGCAAAATTTATGTACTCATGTTTTTTAGTACTAGTTTATATCATGAAGTTTTTTTTTTAATGTTTTTATACTTATTACATAAGGATGATTAAAAATGGTTATAGATGTCATGTACTTAATTAATTTGTAAAAATTTATTCTATCCATTTACTTTTAAACGAGCAAGTCTTGTATACGCATACATATACAAGAGTTGGAATATTATCAACACATACATATTGATAAAGGTTTGATTTCTCTCTGAAGTTTGTTTGTATACATCTATTCCCTGAAAAAGAATCGGTTTTATGAAAAAAGAAATTGTTGAAACGTTGATTTATAACACCATCTCACTTGAGGTGATTGCATTTATTTTGGTTCTCAACAATAAACGCGACATGATGTAAACTAAAAATGGCACTACACAAATAAAATACATAAGTAAATTTAGCAATCAAACGTATGAAGCTTTATCCGAGAGAAGTTATTTATAAATCTGAATAATTGAAAATGATGTAAAAATGCTAAACATAGCATTTTAAAAATTAATAAATTTTGTTCTCAACGGTAATTGAATAAGACCATAGCCCTCTTATTATAATTCCGAATGAATTCGAGAAAAGACTATTTACCAACGTAATTCTAGAGTTTAGTAACGCACATGGATATTCTGTATTATCTATATAATTAAAGCGCTATTCAATCGTATAGATATGTAAATGCATTTTTATTAAAAATAAATTCTCATACAAATATCTTGCCGACGCCACACACAAGAAACCGCGATTTACACTCCATACAGTTAATCGGCTGTATCGGATCGTAATCCAGGATTTTCGAATACGCAGAAAATTAAAAATATATCAAAAAAGAAATTATCGGGCCCCATTACACGCGATATTATTATAACAGTACCCAAGGAAATAAGTCCATAAGTCAAGTTTTATATTGCTGCGAGTCGTGAGCGCTCACCTCATTGTTGTTCCGTGAATTTAAAATTTGTCGGCGCCCACGGGGAGGCTCCGACTGGACTCGACCGGGCCTGAGCCATAATGTATGGGACGGTCTTACGATTTCACGTTCGCGGTCGGTGTACGTAAGAAGAAATAGTACTAGTGTGACATTCGTTCGCACATTTACTTTATCTGAAATGTCATATTTGGGGCAATATACGATTATTCATTTACTTTTTGAGTCTGTTGTGAAAACGGTTATAACTTTATGATTGGCACGCGCGCTTGCAACGCCAGGGTGCCGCGTACGAACCTCGGCAGACGACGTCAGTGACAGCGGTGTGCTTCTCTTATTTTAAATAATTAACTGTTAAATGTTAAAGTTTAAAAGTTGAACACGTCAAAATACGTTGTTTTAAATAACTTTACAATTGGAAGTTAACTAAGTTAGTCTTAAAGATATTGAAATTTGTGACAAAATTTATCTCACAAATGCCAATATCTCTAAAGTTACCGATATTTTGACGTGTTTAGTTTATAACTCTAACAATTAACAGTTAACTATTGCAAATGAGAATTTGAAGCTCACCACTGTGAATGTTTATCTGAATTAAGTACCTAATAGTAATATCAGTTGGCACTATTTTTAACATTGAAAGAAAACAGCGTCATGCATTTAAATTTAAAAAAAAAACTCTTCTCGGGTATAATAAGCGTATATACTCCTCTCAGTGATGGCACTCGCACAGAATACACTTTATTAAACTAAGGACATCGTTATATTGCTTCTGTGATCTAAAACATTCAAAATATCCTGGGCTTCTAAAAGAGTATAATGGTTTCGTGAAGAGAGTGAGGCGGAAACCGAAGTAGGATAGACAGAAATCTATTTATTGAAGAAAGAAGAAAAAAAATCTTTGCTTTCTGTGAGGAAAGTAAAAGTACGACTTTAACTAGTCGTAAAGAGTGGAATTAGTACGGATAAGAAAGAAAAAGGACGAAGTTATGGCATATTAGTTATATGAAATGAGAAATGTATATTCAGTATAGAACAGAAAGTTTTATCTGAAGTTGGAGATGTGCTTATAATTTAATAATTATAAATAACCTCAAAGAGAATTTAATATACCAAAGATGTAAATAAAGTGTATAATTTGTGATATAAATACGATAAGTGAAATATTGTAAAAAATGGTACAGCCACAACATTACTTGTTTTGTTATTTTATACATAAAAAGAAAAATATTGGGAAAAGTCAAATTTTCTTAGATCTCTGATGGTAAGTGAAACTCGCACCACGCATACGGTTAGCATGGGCAGTATCGTCCATGGGTTCAGCGGCAGAATCATGCGAGCCTCACAAACACTACGACGGGCAAAAGGAGCTTAATGTGCATATATTGAGACACGATTAACGTCGAGCACCAATAAAATATTGCGTTTGATAATAATTTAGTTCACCTAAATCGTAACGAGACAATAATTCAAAAAAACGTTTACGAGGGCAATAAACAAACGGACGTGCCGACCCAGATGTATCAACTCCGATACCGAGCTCGATGACTGGCGAGATTAGAAATTTTAGATAAAGCGGTGCGCCCGCGCCGCGCGCTATGTCGGGCGCCCGCGACGGCAGCGCACTCGTTAGAGCGAGCGAAATATGACCCGCTTGATATTTTGTGTAATTTCGCGAAAGATTGAACGATGATAGCGAATATTAAATTAGATTTATTATTGTGGCGATGTGACTCAGCTTACTTTATTTGTGAGCACAAAGACAGTTTATTTTTATGGAAGATACGAATCGTCATAAATTGTGACATTTAGATCGAGTAGTTCGAGACATTTCGTGCAATAATATTTAAATGCTTTGTTGTTTTCGAATGTAAGTCAAGATAATGTACTTTAGAAACTTTATGTGTCCATTCTACTGATTATGAACTATTCATAAATTTATTTGTAATTTAACTGACATATTTAAGCAGGTTGTAATCTACGACCACTGTTCACATCCATATTACGAAATAAAACTTGACACGTGAGAGTTAAACGGCGCTGTGAGGGTTCTTGCATCTTACAAATAATTTTATTCACATATTTTATTCAATGATGTATCGATGTGCGTAGACCACTGGGACAACAATTAGCAAATCAGAGATGTAGGGTAGGTTGACATTTCGAAAATTTATTTATATTATTCGAAAATGATAAAACAAACAGTATTTCGTAGTCAATTTTCCTGTAATAAACGTATGGTTTCTATTACTATGATTTATAAATTTTAGCTTGAAAACTTAAGAGATAAAGGAAAAAAGTATTGATTTTCGCAGTTATGACGTTAAACTTTAAAACTGGGTACTAAAAAACGCATCATTTGAATTCTTTTAAAAGCAATTCATTTTGATATAGTGCTTATGTAACTAAAACTAACTTATTGCACAGACATGCAAGTATCATATCGTGTTACTGGATTTGCAATGAATTATAATGTCGTTGAATTATTTTTTTTTATGTTTAATTTTAGATTTTTCTTCTGTTCTAAAGATGGAGTTTTCAAGTTTAAGTCGTCAATAAACTCATATTTCATATACATATAAAAGTAACATTTATTATGAATTTTAAAAAATACATAATTATGGAGCTTGACGAACTTAAAAAAAATTTAATTGATAAAAATCGATGACGCTGTATAGCGCTTTATTTAGTGATTTTTTTTATACATAACTTACAATTCATTACTTTATAAGTATTATATCAAATTTTAAATAAACTAATACTTTTGTTATTCTTAAAATATTATTATGTACCTCTCTCTTAATTATTCTCAAAAGTTGTTTTTATGGTTCATTTCACTTTTCTAATACAATATCTTTTGAACACGTTATTTTTAGGTACCGTAAAAAAGTACCGATTGTCAGATTATATGACCGAGTATCGGACATCAATTTATCAAGAATTTTACGAAATATATTTAGAAACTGTTTTTTTTTCCAGTTTTTCGGTATGTTAATATTGCTCAAACTAACTAATTTTAATGAATTTGCGATCGAAATTATCTATTAACGAAAACAACTGATTAGATTTTGTAATTTATTGGTAGATTAGTTTAAAAAATATTGTAAAAAACATGTTTCCCAAATTTTTTCCGAAGACATCTCTTAAACATATCAATGGATTATGATGCTATTTGCTTAATGCAATTTTCGAGGAAAGGGACTAATTAGGCATTAGCATCCATCGGTACAGAAGTCTATGTTCAGGTTCAGGTAAACTTTTCTCCAATTATTTTTGATATTTATTAAAATCTACCGAGCCTGAACGGTTCAAATTTTCGGGAAGCTTAAGTTGCGTAAACTTCTTTTAAATGCCATAAATTAGGTCTCGATCGGTTTGTCTTTTCAAAAGTTATGAGTGGTTTACGTACGCACACACATACACACACAAATATACAAGCATCACTCGGAAAATGGTCAAAACATCGTAAATAGATTTTTAGCACCTTCAAACGACAACATCTGATGATCATTCTATTTTTGAAAATCAGACTGAAAACGGTTATCTTAACAATTTTTGAAAATTTTAATTTTTTTACAGTGACAACTTAAAAACATAAATACTATTAAAATAGTTGAAATTCAGTATATGTACAGGTTATTTTTTTGGGTAATAATTACTATATAAATAGTGCTGATAATTTGTCTAAATACAGTTACGACGTAAATTAGTGTTGAATATTTGGTTATTTTTCGTTCATGTCTATCTTATACTAATAATTATAGTGATGCTTTAACCGTGCATAAGGTAGCTCATTATGTTCATCTTATAATAATAACCTTAATTTTTCTCGTCTATACTGACATACAGAAATTTGTTTTATTATGTTTGACAATACCGGTATGCATTAGTAACAAACGAAGGTCGATATTAAAACTCAATGTTTTGAAATACATAAATTCATTTAATTAATCCAACATCGGTTACGGAACCATATTTTTAGACGTTAGGATTCGAACTTTTAACCGTACCGCAATTCAAACCAAGTACAGATATCTGAAACCGGTAAATAAATCGACTTGCGATACCTTAATCCCCGACCGACATAGTTCGAGAGCCGGCGCATAACTCTGTGTTCAAATAAAACAGGCCGAATCGCCAAATTAAGAAGTCCAGTGTGAATTAAACGCATAGCACTTCTTTAGCGGACCGCACTACGCTCAAATTAACGCTGCAACCAAATAAAAGCCCTTAAATGGGTTTTGGGGGTGCGGCGAATGTTGAACCTTCTCTTGGACACTTTAGCGTTTCCTGTTTTCGTACTCACGCACACCGAGGCCCCTGTCGTACATATTTTAGTACTTTAAGTGAGCAATTCCTGTACATATATTTACACGGCTATTTCGTATCACATATGTACATACACACATGGCTATCTCGACAATGGAGCTAAAAAATTGATGAAAATTATTATTTTGGTATAGTTTTGCAAGGTGTCTTCCCCGGCTAAACGAAATACAAAAATTACACTTTATTCTATTTAGTGCCAATCATGGAGTTTTGAGGTAATTACAATGTTGTTATGTCATTCTTTCTCAACAACAAATGACACTACATGACATAGACTACGTATGGCATTAGGTGGTTTATTTATATTGTATATTTACATATCTTCTGTTAGAAATTAGCATAATTTTTCGTATAGAAATTATTATATTCCTCACCAAAAAAATTGAAAGACACAGAAAAGCTCGGTTGCTGGGATACGGACAGCATTTATATGCGATATTAAACAAAAAATTTCTGGGTTCAACTTTGTGGTTGTAGTAAATTATTATGCAAATATTGCAAGAATAGACAATATGGAGTATATTGAGGTTGAAAGAACTGGTCAACTGTAAGTCGAATTGGCTTAAAAAATATTCTGTTCTATAAATTATGCATTATATGTTGATCTAAATCTAAACAGAAATTTTTCATCATAAAAAAAATGTTTAGAAATGTTATATTTTTTTTATAGTAAAGAAACCAATTATTTAAAAAAAAAGTTTTGTTCAGTATATGACAGTTTGTGTTAAAAAAATCGTATGAAATAAAAGGATATACAGAGAGTTTTAGCACGAATTGTGTTTAAATATTTGCTGTATTTGAACCCAATTCCTTTGTGTGCTAATCTATAGTGTGCGGCGACTACCGGACCATCGGTCTTAGGTGAAATTCAGTAACGCGTTTTATGGGCATTTTCTCTGTACGATATTATCTATCATCCATGAGAATTTGAAATCATAGCATTTTCATTTATTTTCCTAAACTATATTGTGTTTATGACAAAGGTGGCATGCTTGCTTTTTGTATATTTGATATCCTCAAGGCATTTTCAAAGTATATAAAAAGAAATATTTACATCCCTCATAATAGCCCTTTCATTGTATATGTGACATGACATTTTGTTGTTTTAAATTTCTTATTTATCCGAAAATTATTGATTGAATTTTTATGTGTTTTTAGTAATAGAATCGTACTAAAAACAACAAACAAAAATGTACAAGAGGCTATCGAATTTGTTGTTAAAGGCGCGATGGAAACAATTTGAATATCATTTTAAGAATACATTCGGAATGGTAACAATCATTCGTTATATACAAGAAGGGAATTTCAAAACAAAATTTTCCGAAATAATACCAAAACAATACTTATATTAATATTTCATTAGTGCGGGTTCAAACGTTACTAATTAACTTAATTTAAGACGTTGTCACGTAGGCAAAGCAAAAACAATGTGATGTACTAGGTAAACATGTACTTGAAACGTAAAATACTGACTGAATAAGAAATCTTCTAAGGACAGGTAACCGTGTCTGATTTATCTTTAGCTCGAACCGATTCGAAAAATTAGTATTTAGTTGTTTCTGAAGTCTATTAAAAAAAAACATTTAAATAGGTTTGTGAAGGTGGTTTTTACTCGCTTTTTGAAAAAATATTTTATTTTACATTTTTTATTTAACGAGTAATTATAACTTTATAAATTTATTTAGCTACTTTGCATGTGGATTAGGCCACGGTTAATAAAATCGGTCATGCATCTCCTTTACTTTTGTACGGAGCAAGTGGAAAAGCAGTTCCGATATTGAGTTGACTGTCTGCTGAGAATAATTCTAGGGTCGTTGCGTTCTTCGTTAGGGTGCAACTACCAAATTATTCTTTTGGAAACTACAAAGACTATACTTATTCTTTATAATACAAAAGTAGTACAATTCATACATTTACATTTTCATTAACTTGAACATTAAAAATAAATTCACTCTATTTCTAACGTTACCCCATAAAGTTCCGATGTGTTTCTATTACAATTGTCACGTTGGAATTAAATAAATGAATGAAAATATGTATACTTCCATATCATCAGATCAGCAGCATGGAATAGTGACTATCACAGGCAAAACCTTGATTAACTAAACAAAGAGCTCAAACACATTACACATGCCAATAGTACTATTTGCGGGTTTCCCTCGAATGTCCTGGGATCCCATCATCAGATTCTGACTTTATAACTATGGAGCTACCTCGGGAGTATACCTTTTCAAACAAAAAAAAATAAATACGAAATCAATCCACAATTGACGAAATTATCGCTGAATATACATAAAAAAATACATGCAGATGAACATAGAACCCTCTTCTTTTTTTAAAGTCTCAAAAATAATAAAACTATTTATAATATTATTCATAATTTCAAGTAAAGTTCGATAATAAATGTCTAGTTCGATTGTGACTATTATTAGTAGTGTATTCAAATAAAAAAGGAAATTTACTTGCAAAGGTTGAGACACTTTCAGTTAATCATTATTATTTAACTTTGTATATAATTTTTAATTTTATGAAGTTGTTCAGTGTACTTTTATTGAAGTTCCCGTTACTTCTTTTTCGTGGCATTGTCGACAGATTTCTAGAGACTCTAAATCATCTTTAAGGCTTAAATGAGTTTCAGTCAAAACACTCTACTGTGAGCCGTAAAATCGTAAAAAAAGTGGAGTCTATTATTGACCACGTCAGGTCGGTAACATAGCACTGCAGAAGTATAGTACGTTCGTTTCAGTCAATAGCCGTCTGCCGCTAGATACCTACCTACCTAGGTCGTGGAGACTAGATTTCCACGACGTGAGACGTTGGGCCACCTACCATCAATAGTGGTCAGCGACCTTGACCAGGTCGTCAGTTCATCCAGTGGGAGGCCATTCCACGCTACTACTTCGGGGTGGGACACCTAAAGCCTACACTCGCTCAATATTTATTTTATTCCAGATCGATGGTTTCGGATCTTGGATTCTGCACGCCAGCCCAGCGCTGGGCCACAACGACCCAGTCGGGGGTTGGTAACGGCCGTTGTTATCACGGGGACAACATTCAGGTTGACGTAGTCGTCATTTGACTCATACCTTTGGTTTAATTTGATTTAAGTTAAAACTCATACAAAAAACAAATTAAAATAAATTTAAACAATTTTTAATAGTGTACTATTATTTTAATTTTTAGAGTCAGTTGTAAAGAAATAAAAAACTAGATAAACAAATAAAACTGTGATAAAAAATTTAACTGGTTTCCTCAATAAATTCATATTAAATAAAAGCTTTGTAATAAAACTATAACAGCTTGCTGGCCCACATTCAGCCGTAAACTCTCACTGAATTCAATTTTATATGAAAAGAGATCAAAAGGATGTAAACAGGATTATGCTTTGAGTTCAAAATAAATATTGTTTTGTATTTCTCGAAGCTTTAAGCTTGTTAAATAGTTGTTTTCGTGATAGGATTCGTTTGGTGGTCCTCAATAACATGAAAATACGTTTTAAAAAAACATTGGAGTTATCGTCTCTGACAAGTGCATTATGCTCAAAACATGTTTATTTTTTACGCAATGTCCTTTTTCGACGCTAACAAAAATAAAAATAAAATTAAATCAGAGCAGAAAAACAATAACAAAATCGTAAAATCGCAGTCACATTCTACATAAATTAATACGGTTTCTCATGACGATGACGAATTTATGCGGAATTCACGAAACCTGCGTAGGCGCATCGGGTCACGACGCGACTCGGATAATACATCCGTTTTCTCGCGGCGTACGTAATGAATTTGATGATTTAACTGGTTCCATATATGGCTTAGTTCATTGTTTAAAAAAAAATTGAATGTTGACTGTTTAAAAAGGTTTTTTTAACTATATACCACAAAACAAACTTAATTTTAAAATAAATAACGAATAATTATGTAAATATTTCTCTGGTTTAGTTTAAACTAATTTAAACTATTAATTTTTAAGAATTTCGTTTAAAATTATACGTAACATAGACAATAACATCTTGCTAAATTAAATTATAAGCTATGTGTATTCTATTAGTAATTGTAAGTAAAGTGCTATATAACAGTTTTCTTAAATTGATAAAATCTTTTATCAAGTAAACTATATAGATATTGACTAATATATATATGTACAAACTATTACTAAACGTATATTGTAAAAAATTCAAAATCAAAGCAAAATTGTTTGAATTTATTTTTTTTTGTTTATCGCTAATTAAAATTGTCTCGATGAATATTGATCTAAGTAATATATTTAATTGTTTTTAATTCATATAAAATGAGTTTGCCTTTGCGATATTTTGTGATAATACTTTTCTTTTTATAATGGTGAAAGAATATAACAACAAAGAATTGGAAAAAAAAGCGATAGAAGTATAACTTTTTGTGTGCGATTTAAAGTATTGAAGATTGACTTTTTATTCGAAGCTTTAATTCATAATGCAATGTAATAATTTACATAATTCATTTGAAATAGAAAATCGATGTTTTACATAACAGAAGGTAGTCGCAATAAAAGTTATTTCTCAACGCGCATTTCTGGGACAATGGTCGTTTAAACCGCAGGCGTTTAGCTCGAATGTGACAATCTGACAATGGGGATGTGCGAATTTTACGAAACGCATGCGTTTGCGGCGCGACCGGCTCGCGGCTTGCGCAAGCGCACGAGGCTTCTTCGAAAACGCTCCATTTACTTCGTGTTTCTAAGAACGTGAGTTATGAGTGAGGTGTGTTACGACAAAATTGTGAATTATTTTTCCTTTCGGTTTCCCTAAGCATAAAGGTCAGAGAAAGGACATTACTGTATAATCTGGTCTCGGTTAACTTGAGAAAAAATGTTGTTTTGATATTCCAGAGGCTTGCGACATGCTTTAAGCGGTGTAGTGATGGTTACAGCAAGCTCTCAAACTTTTCTATTTTATTGAATAGAGATAAGGGTTCTCAATTATACTCTAAATGTGTTAATAAATATCAAACTTCTAAAATCTAGCGATTAAACGCCACCCTGCTGAATATACGATATGACGTCAATTTACGATACAACACTTAATTGATGACATATCCATTACAACTTAATTTAATGCGATCAAGTTAATTATATATTGTAACATGACAAAGGGCCATTCTTTATTTTAAATTTAGCTATACTTAACAATACTATTCTAAACTATAAATAATCAATATAACAATTAAAAGGTATGAATATTTTCAAAGCATTCTCAATAAACCACTATTTATCAATAAAATTCCAAAGAATTCCTGTACAGGAATGTATTAAGAAAACAGTTACGCGCATATTGTTCAATATTAGAAATAAAAAGATTAGTGGTACTTCTAATACTTTCACGAAATTGACGAACGTTAAAGAAAGACTTACATCTATTTACGCAATAAAAAAAGAAATGAGATAAGTGAATTTTTATGTATGTAGATTTAATATATTTACTATTTATTAGTCAGCCAAATATTCCTTGTACGGTGAGTTCTTACTATAAAATGGTAGCACAAAATATCTGCTGTTGTAAAAAGGATTATATTATAAATGTATTGTTACCGCTCATAATAGAATCTTTAGTTTCGAGCGGTCCTTAATACCTTGAAAAATGCTAGTTTGTTTAAATTTGTTTTTGACTCATTGTTTATTTATACTTTATTTAATTTGGTATATTTTAATAATTTTTTTCTTACCATCTAAATGCTTAAATAAGACATTAAAATAATTTTACAAAACAATTAATTCCGATCATGTAACTGGACAGACTTAGCGTGTAGTTCGCACGCTCAACAACATTGTGAGGGGCCTAAACGGACGGCGGTCGCGGGTCGGCGCGGCGTGTCAAACAATGCCGTAATCGCTGGCCGCCCGTTCTCACGCCGTCTACGCGAGCTCTCCTGGTACGCACCGACCATCGTTATAAGCTAGGAGTGTAGATTAGCGATTTAGACTTATGGAAAATGCATTTCATTCTAATTTATGTGAATACGTTCCATATATATCAGTACGATCAAAAATAATATTTTTCTATAAAATGATATTCACATTCGTATCTGATTTGGAAAATATTTGTTTCTATAATTAAATACGATATTATAGAAATTTTAATCTTTAAAATAACTAAAATTCCTAAAAAAGAATAACTCACGCTTTCATCATAAATATAAAATTGAACACTATTAAAATTAGGGAATAAAAAGGAAAAGTATTAAATGTGAGATAACAGTTTTGTTTGAATGTAGATGAAGCCGCTTAGAAATCAATTAGTTATTCCCTTAAAAGAATGTTTATTGATAGCAATCATGTGTACGAAATTATTGAGCCGACTAAGTTAGGAGGAGCGTGCGCAAATCGCCAAACGCTCAGCCGATGGACGTGCCCTCAGCGCGATGTCCGCAGGCGTCAACCCGAAGTAGCCGCGTATCACGCACCTAGATACACCTCTATTTTGATTTATTTCAACTGCTCGATAGCTATCGTGAGAATTTCGTATCGAAAGCTGGTAAATATTAATGTAAGGACGCATAAAAAATATTTGCCCTGGATCCATAAGCAAATGATTTTTAAGATATTGCATCCGAAAAATAGAAAACGTAATTTAATAATCGAGCTTACGGTATCCGCTCGCCCGTCATCCATATGGTCCTACCTCGTATAAGATGAAATATAATCATTTGATATTTCCACTAGACGAATGTTATATTTTGGATGTTGTGATGAGATAATACAAGTCTAGTTATTTAACAAATATAAAAAATTAATTTAAAAAACTAATAAAAACAAACGGTTAAAATAAAAAGCGTCATTATTCCGATTCTCACAGCGAAAATTTCGTCAAGTGGTGTCACGATGACTCTAGAACAACACGCCACACGAACTACATTAGACGGCTCTTGTCATCCGATTACAACGAGAGATACTTCCCACCATCTATTTGATGGGCGTGCGGCATCGACTGAATATTTCGTTTTTTATATTGACCGATCATGTCATCAATTATGATACCGGTCATGTGCCTTCTTCCAATCCCGGCTTCTTTTTTGATTTAAATGCTGGTCTTGATTTAAATTCCGGATCCGTACCAGATATACATAATGACAAAAAAATAGCAACAAAATGGTATATAAACTACCCTATATTATAGATTTGTGTGTAAGACATTAATTACCATACCAAATTTCATTAAATTTCATTAAATAGTTTTTGTAGAGTTAGCGAACAGATGCACAAACCGGCAGACATTTTAAAAGCTATTACAAGTAATGTATCTTGTCAATATTTCTAATACCCACCAGAATACTTTTTCTTAAATATCCTTAATGAACAGATTTTTTCTTTCAGTGTTTTATTATATGTGTAAATCAAAAGCATTATATAAATAAGGAAAATATTAGAAACTGGAGCATGGTACGAATTAACGAACAAAAGTTGAAAATAAATAAAGATTTCATGAAAATGAAATATTTTAACGTATGTAAAATTTTCATTAAATCCAAATCGAATTTAACATTATAGATGTTATTTTTAACATTAATTCAACGTCAACAACATTATATAATGCTGTCTTTTTAATATAAAACATGAATGAAACCATAGCGCTATTTAATTTTGATAAAGCGCCATATATTGATTATTGCGAGAAATAACGGTATATTTAATGTGAAGGAAAAACATAAAAGGCTTAAAGAAATTCACTTCATTTTTAATTAACATTTTTTTAGCAAAATATGGTTTTTTTTGAATAGTCGTTTATCTAATAATGCAAGTCCCATCAAAATAGGATTCGCCATTCTGGAGATTATCCCGAACAAACAGACAGGCAAAAAAATATATAATGCTTGTTTGAGTTTTGGTAACGTATAAATCGCAATATGAGCTTTTGAAAAAACTTTTATTTCGAAATCAGAGATAGACACTTCAATTTTATATATTCGCAGAAGTCGAGACGTTCGTACTTTAAACCCTCTCCATTTGTTTAGTGTTATTTGGGTTAACTGTTTCTCTGCATGTATTTTTTAATATAATTCATTATTTATGCGATATATGCAAATTGTCACGGACAAATAATTTTAAATGGTTTTGGATTACTGTAAACAGTTTTAAAATTTAACTATACATAGCCCAATGACTTCCTAAACCGGTAATGTAATATAATACTAACTTTTAGTATCGAAAGCTATATACAGACATAATATATACATTTACACATATATATAGCATAAGAAGCATCTTTTTCATTTTAAAACATATAATAATACTTATAAAACGAGTACGTGACTGTCTATTATTGCCAATTTAAAGAAAAAAATTGATTTTTTTAGTATTCTCACATGTCATATTTCGAAAATTCCATCGTAACTATTAGTACGGCATTTTACAATAGACTCAATACAGTGGCGCCGACATTTCATGTACAAAACATATTATAAACTTTAACCAATGCTTAACCAGTGAAAGCCATTATCCAATCAAGTCTGCATTAATCCAATACAAAAGGTGGATAACCTTTTGCCGCATGCATTTGTTCGAGATGGATCCTTGTGAAATTGTCTAGAACCGCTAACACACGCTGACTCAGCTCATTAATGCTGTCTGTACACTATGAGCGTTTCATCAGTTCATTGTACACAACGTATATTTTAGTTGTCGTTTATAATTTTTGGAATGTACACCGCACAGGTCATCAGATAAAATAATTGCAACTCTCAAACTTTTATTCGAAATTCTCAAATCTTACTAACACGGAAACTTGCCCTGGAAATCTTGTAGCCTGTTTTCATCAAGACTTAATGTGAGTCTACTTAGATTTAGAAATTGATAGGTCACCCATTCATTGAAGCTAATCAGAACCGACGCTGAGCAGTGTTGTTCTGACCGGGCACCGGTCAGCGTCGTACTCATTTAAAGTTTGACATCTGTCATATCTTTGACTACAATATTATTTAGTAGAAATGCCAAGAAAACGTATTTTGAAATTTATACATATTTCACGTATTAAAATCGGAATATTATTATCAATATTCAATACCGTTAAATTCCTTTCGTTGCCAACATCATCAAAATACTTTTTAAACGATATTTCACTTAATGTGTAGTTAAAGAAGACTTTATGTTTAACTTAATAAATCTCGGTATTTAAATTCTAAATAGAATTTCTTAACGCGTTGGAATGAAGATGGCTTGTGAACTGATTTCAAGTTTAATTATAATTTTAGGAATAGTTCAGCAACGTACAAATCAAAATACGACGTTTATATTATATATATTTCAAATAAAATAAACAGCTGGGCTTTTTATGATAGTAAAGATTTGTACTATTATATTATATAAATGTTGCGTCGTTTTTTATCATTTCTCGAACGCTCAATCGTAAATCTGTATAGCAGAGAGAAACGTAAGAGAGAAAGTATCTGTAGTGGAGTGACACAATACAGTACTAGAATACTACAATACTAGAGTATTACAATACCAGAATATCAGTAATATAACATTAGAATATCTCTGTTAAGAATATCACATTGTTCAATAGCAATGCTCTCGAATAAAGACAAAATTAAATCAACATTAGATGCAGTGGACGCTTTGTCACATTATGCATTGTTATTGTGAAATGTTCTCTTGTTAGAGCTTTAAATGAAACAGTCCCACAAAAACAAAGGATCACCCCGGTTTAAAGGCAATAAAGTCGTATTCATCTTACAAACCATAAATCAAAGATTTAAGACACATTATGCAAAATCATATGAGTCCATAATTTATTGGTCTCTCGTCCACGGTTCTGAACGATCAATTTTACAGACAATTTAATTAGACTCCATGAATGATTTTAGGAACAAACAGTGCAATCAAAGTTTAATTATAACGATTACTTTGTGTTATTGAATAGTTATAATTTTATATTATTAAATCACACCCTGTGCGTGCATAGCTAAAAAATTGAGCATTAATAGACACCTCTTGGAATAATAAATATGTCGAAAACTGATTTTATTAAAGTAATAAAATTAATGCAAACTTTTTTAATACATTTTATACGCATTCGATACTTTTAAAAATAAATAAACATTTCAAAATGTCGTAAAATTAAAGTAAATGTCAAGCAGTCGTGAAATATGACGCCTTATAGACTCATCCCAAAGATATATGAAAAAAGTACAGTTTTGCAAATCTCAACAGTCGGGTATATTTGAAAATGAAGTCGGTTAAAAATACGGAGCAACGACTTCGTCGGCGAGGAAGAAGTAGGAACGTTTCTCATTCGCGCAATGGTCGTGGCAGTCGCAGGACAGCCTGCGGCGCGCGCGCGCACTCCCATCACCCATAACCATTCTCTCACATATCCCACCGTGTGCGAGTGTTAAGTTTATAACAATCGGTTAAACAACTCGGTCATTTAAGTAAACAGTCACAGCGAGTCTCGGCGGCCGAGCAGTCGGCGTATCACTTTTGATTCAGGAAGTGCCATGTCGGCACTCGAACCTCGACCGGTTTGGCTGCTAACTCTAATTCTGACCTATATGTGGTTAGAATAATGTAAGACGAGCGATAAACGTGTGTGTCTAGACGCGTTGTTTGCTGTAGCAATAGTTCCTCCATGTTCACTAATAACTAATCTTTTGTCCTCTTTGATCTTGTGTCAACGTGAAAATATCAAATATTTTCATTACATTTTATTAGAAGTGTAGTCACAATAAAACGGAAGTTCAAAAGCATATGCAAATTACAGTTACTGAGTAATAAAGCACTACTTAAAATACAACACTAAGCATTATAAATTATTTTAGTGTAATTATGAGCTTTTATTGGTTGCATACTAGTTTTTGAACCCACTCCGATTGCTTTAATATAAAAATCCTTTTTGAAATTATAATGACAATATCGACCCTAATTCATTTGCGAGACAACGATGGTGAATCGAACTGGAGATGAAATCAGCATGGTCGAGAAGTTTTATTTATACACTGAGATACGATTGAAAATGAAACAAACTATAAAATAAAGTAAGCGAATACATATAAAAATCTGGCTATTGTTTTTAATTCAGTCAATGTTTTTATTCGAGGAGTTAGAAAGGCCATTTATATACAATTCGTTTGTCAACGACTCTCACAAAATTTTTATTAATAATTGTCTTTAGTTAGTTACGTTCGATTCGACTGTTACTCGGGTCAAATTCAACGCTATAATACATAAATTGATTTACAATTAAGTATGTACATAGCATGCATTTAAAAGTTTGTCAGACCCTCTTATACATATGATAACGTACGTATGTAACGAATGTCGAGTTTGTTTTGATGATTATCTGTAGCATCTTCTACGCGGAGTCTGTATTAGGAGATAACGGTGAAGCGGGTGGATTTGCATAGCGGTGGGCGAGCTGCGCGTGCGCCCCCCCCCCTCATGTTGCCACTTATTTATTACTCGATATCATATTACGGGGGATTCGGTAGTTACCTAGTTGATATGTTAATCTATTGAGCAGACGGCACGATAAGCATCAAATTTACAGGCCATATTTACAATGTCTGTTTATTTGTCCAATATTAAAAGTACGATTTTAGAAACAGACAATATTGTGATTTATACGCATGTCTTGGGTGCAGTTAAGATTGAGGATAGATTAAGTATGCACAGTGTCAATTTTCACAATGATATTATAATGGAATATGCGGTCGTGATGAAAAAAACGATATAAAAAATCGGTCTCGTTTTTTGTGACTGAATGTTATTTTCAATCACATATAATAAATTTATTAAAATCGCTTTTTGAAAATTAACTTAATATTTTAAACATTATATAAGTGCGACATTATCAGCATTCTCCACAAAAACAATTAGAATGGGATCTAAAAATAATTTTTTTAGCATGCTTTCTTTGATATTTTTAAACTATACACCTTAAAAAGATAAAAAAAAAATGTTATTACTTAAAAACTTCGTACATTTTATATGTCACATGATGCACTTGAAAGATTTGTCTTTCGTTTCCAAATTGACCCCATAAATTAACCATCAAAAAGAGAAATCACTGTTTATTTACATTATATAGTCGTAATTGGGTTGCATACGAACAAAATCTCATTTTTTTCCATCCTGTAGATTTAAAGAAAACATACCCTGACAAACATACAGACAGAAACAAAAGTGATCGTACAAGGATTCCGTTTTTTACCGGGTGTACGAAACCGGGTGGAACACTAGGCCACTAAGTTAATTTCAAACTTTTTCTACAACCTGTTTCTCTTTCATTCTTTTGTCAAGCTTGAAGTGATTAATTACATACATGTGTAATTGCGTGTATTTACATTATCTACAATAACGTAACCAGTCAGGCATTTAAAAAATTTAAATATCTGTTACTGTAATTTTGACCAATTTAAATATCGTTCATGTACATATGACATTTCCTTCCAATTAGACAGACAAATACCATTAGACACGTTTGGTATCAAACAGTTTATTTTCTATTATTAATTTTCTAAGTTTTCGAATTCGAATTATCTATCTCATAACTATGGCTAAAATGCATAGAGCAGAAGTCCCTCAACCTTAACCTAATTGCGAAACAAATCAAACTGTGGATACGGCCTAGTAAAATGGTAATATTCTATGCGACCAACAGAAAGGTACTGTTGCGCACGAATTTGAATCAAAAAGCTCGTTCAACACACCACGATATCGCAGACAGATTACAACGATAGAATAAAATATCTGATGGTATTATCAGACCCAAAGCACTTAAAACATCTCGCCTATAGGATATAACCCTTTAAATCTATCCGAGACAGCTATAAATACATAAAACATACGCGTTTATTGATGCCGATCGTAAAAACTATTGTCCTGGAACATTTATTTTCAATTAGGCAAATAAAAGCTTGCGTGTGGCTTGCGTTTTAGCTATTTTACGATATGCCGAAAAATATATTAAGAGCTATAAAGATAATCAATGCACGATACAAAAGCCGACCTAGCGGTGTACAGTCGTGGCGGCCGCGCCCGTGCATTTAGCGGCTCAACTTTGCATTATTATAGTAGATATGTTATTGCCGTCGTTTCTATTATGAGCTTGATTTATGCATATTTTATGTCGATTTTTTTTTTTATTTTCAGAAGATTCAAATAAATTTTGAATTTAAAAGTGCGATAAAGGAATTAAGTAAATTAATGTGACAATGTAAAGAACCTGGGTCATGTTTCCGATTAAAATAAAACCGGTCAGATTTCCGCCCCAAATTTTCCGTAAATATAATCTCTATAAAAACCGGAGCCAGGTAGAAGGATTTTAAAAATCCAGAATTTGGGGCGGGTTGAAAAATAAGCAGATCATTTCGAAAATTATAAATATCTGAAATTATGATTTATTCTTTCTCTAATTCGTATCACATGTCACAAATTACGAAAATTAGCGGAAGACGAAATTTTACTGCGATAAAATGACGACAATTAGCCAGCGCGACCAATAACATATCACATTCTTACGGAAAATAGAAGTGAAGTAGCCGCTTTAGTTCTAGTGTTCTGATCAACGAGTGAGAGTTTCAGTGACCCACTCCGCCCTCCATTAGATATCCTACTGCATCACAGAAACTCCTGTGGCTCAATTCTCCTCCCATGATATATCCCATTATGTATTTCGTAAAATACCAGTAACACAACGCCTCTGGGATTGCAAGAGTCCATGGAATACGTTGATCTTATACATTTTGGGGGCTTATACGCTCGATTGCCATTTTAAATCACATACAAAAATGAGTAAACTTTGAAGTACATGTCAATGAACTATAATTTTATTAAAATGTGTAACAGTTATTGTAATTAAAAATTCTGTAAATGATATTTTTTCAAATGACATCTCACGCGACACAAACAACAAAATTAGAGCTTTGTTTGTTATCAATAAAAAACTGAAATTCTTTCAAAACAAATGAGGGTAAAACATTGTTGTTATTATGACTATATCGACATTTAACTATACCGTTGGTAATCGTTAAAACAATTAATATATAGCTGAGCTGAACAGGTGGAAAATGAGACGAACAAACAGTGAAATCCTATTAAAGTGTAGCGTTTACACAGTTCAAACACAAATAATAAAAAGTAGTAGTTCATAAATTGGTTAAAAAATATGCACACACTGCATGTTTTAAGTAAAAACTTGTAAACTCCATTATTCATGTACTGGTATCGCACAGAGAATTATAATGAAAATAAAATATGACAATTGCTTGTTTTGGGGCTAGAAAGCGGAAGTAGTATAAATATTAATGAATTAATAATTGTTATAAACTGTAATCCGTACTAACAGTGAGTTAGGTTCTGTGCTTGTTAAAGTATTTAACAACCACAGAAGATAAACTTACAAACTTATATTATGTTTTTTAAATCAGAGACAACTGGATCTTTGCCTTTATGTAATCCTTCCAAATATAAGGAAATCCTTAAAATCAGAAACAGTTTCGCAGACGCCAGTACGCAGGTCAGCGGCGCCGGCGCGATATTCGCATTAAGCTTGTGGTTCACCTTAGGTGTTGTTATGAGATTATAAATTAGGAATTTTTTACCCATTAAGTTAGTTCTTCAAATGGGCGATGGTATCTCTGTCTTAGGTAGTTACATTTCATTAATTTTTTCGTTCCTTTGAAAAACGTAAAAATCGTGCTTTACGTAGCAACATTTTAAAAATAATAGTTTACGAAATTTTTGTAAATCGACGAAACCATATAAAAAATAATGGAAATCCGAAATGTATAGCTGAAATTTCCATTTTTTTAATTTACGATGTAGTACCAAGTTTAGAGCTGTAATTGATGAATGAATAAAAATGATGTCAACCGATTTCCATGCATATTCAAGTATATCATGGTCTACGGCCGGTCGCGCTCTATGGTTAGACCTTATTAACGCAGCCCGCTCTTAGAATTAGTGAGCCGTCGCGCGGGTCGCCTCGTAATATATTCAACTTAATTAATTCGAATTCCATGTGGCACACGTCCGTAATTCTTTTTGTGAGCACGAGCGACACCAGTTTTTGGGGTTCCCTGACGCACTGTGCGGCGAGAACCGCCGGGTATTGTGTATATCAACCGAATGAGATTTCTGTTTACCGCTCGCAACATAGGTATAGCATGCAAAAATTTATAATACTCAATTGAAAAATTATAGCGCTGTAGTTTTTAAATTTACTAACTCATAATCAAAGGTGAAAAATATCATCTTAATTTAATTACTATAATATAACTTTAACATAATCGTTTAGTATGCATCAATTCACATAGTTTGCAACGATCACGTTTAATTTTACATGCTCTATATATTATGTATATAGAGCACGTGATCGTCAGCACGTTCGAGGTAGAACGTGACGGCTTAAAAGGTTTTGGTTAATAAACACTTTATCAAGTAATTGTGCATTAACAAATACAGATTAGATGTTCGTACCAGTCAGTTTGTATGCAAACGGAATACACATGCGGGGCTAGCGCCGAGTCAAACTACTGCGCACTTGACCAGTTCTTTGGTTTTGTAAACCATACCGTGAGGAGACAGAGCATATTTATTTATAATTAGGGTCATACCGCTTTCTTTAAATACTTTTTATGTGCACAAGCGACGTTTGCATTTGGTGAAAGAAGGAATTTCATTTTAATGCTAAAAATACTTCGAAAATAGTTCTGCACATTATTTGACCGATCGTCTATGTTATCGTACAATTCTACGATACGTTAATTGGATTTAAAGACAATAACGGCTTGAAAAGTATATTCAAACAGCAGCCGGCTCTAGTGCATCACAATAAATCTATGGAAAAATCGTGAATCCATGCAGACCAAATGTACACGGTAGCACTTCAGATTTCTTGAAGCGACAACCTGGAGAAGGAGCGACCCATCGTGACCAGAAGTACCATAGAAAACGACGCTCTTCGACAGAACAGGTGATCGCTGGCGCTAGCTGAGACATCTGCTTATACCAAATAAAAAAAGACTGTTTGTACGAAATAATCTCAATTTCACAAAGATTCTACAAATCAAGTGACGCAAGCATTTTAAATTTTATTAAAAAAATATTTTTGGTTCGTAGAAATTCGTATTAATGGTAATTTTATTTGTTTAGTAACCTGAGATAAAAAGGCCCATAAAATCAAAACTTTCTAGTTTGACTTGATATACATGATATATAGAAGTTTTTAAATTTAATTTTATTAATCCATAACAATGAATTTCTCCAATAAACGATATTTTTAACAACGGCATTTCAAAGTTGTTTTCATCCTCGAAAGTTTCGATCGAGAATGGACAATTATAAGATAATTACAATCTTCCAAAACGGTAGCTAAAATTTAAGTTAACATCCGTGATGCAACTTGATACCTCCACGCAGCTCTGAGAAAAACTGTCTTGATAGACTAACGGACAGACGAACAACCAAGCGATCCTATAAGGATTTCTTTTTCCTATTATGTTACGGAACCCTAAAAAATCTTCCAGCCCTATACGTCCTGAAAGTGTGAGATTGTGAATGTTTATTAACCATGCAAATATTTGGAAGGCTTTAAACGAAAAGCGTGGAGGAAATGCACTAGTTGACATGAGGAGTGTAGGCGACGGCTGTCATTGAGCAAACTCACTCGAAAGTTTATATCGTCAGCAGTGCAGTGAACTCTGTTGGTAGATGTTTTTGTAGACATACTTAATGCCGATGCTTTAAATTATTACCGATAACATCTCAGACAAAATGTACGTAAGTCTTAGTGAAATATTTCAAGCTTTTGTAATAAAATAAAATAGGAACTTTGAAAATACATTATTCAGTATGTTACATTCTCATATTTGTAACAGCTAGTTTGTCTTAATAATGTAATGTTATTTTGAATATAAATTAAATATGTTAAACTCTATTGCTACATGTAAAATATTTTTTAGAGTCCAATATATTATTTTTCCAAAGATTATATCCACTTAGCATCTTAAAAGTGACTGCCGAAAATTCAGATCTTTACATTTCAAATTTACGAAATAAATGCTTCTGTATTTATATTTACCCATATTCAAAAGCGTGTATTAACAGGTACCAGAGCATGAAATAGCAGATAAACAAATAAATATAACGTCCCGCTGACGCTCACTAACGTCGCTTATAACATATCATTATAGTTTCCAGTAATGTTTAGTTGCGCTTGTTAGGACAAAACTTGTTCATATATATTTAACTGTAGTCCGCCGGCAGATGATCGCCATCGCCGACCCACCTGCTATCTTAACGTCCCGCTGGGATGCACTATTGCACTTTAGAATCGGTTCACGATGCACCAGCGATTGAGCGATGTGGTGTTTCTTCGCTAATTGTCTTTATCCTTCATTCAAATCGAACGTGCCCATTCAGGTCTTTGCGCATAACAGAGACTTTGCCCGCTGGCTCCAGCCTATCACCATATCTGTCTTGATACTAAACAGAAATAAAGAATGTGAAGATACTAAATGAAAAGCAGAACCATACGGCTCGACGAAGAGCTCGCGAGCAATAGTATTCCGTATAATAAGTAGCCATCGGTGTAAACAAAGATCCTATAGAACGTGTGACCTCATCAACAATAAAATATGCAAATGTAGTAAATTTACTAGGAAATAAATAATAATCGTTCTTGATCAGAGATACGTTACTTTATAATAAGCGATTTTTTTTGATTTTCAAACTCGCGCTTTAAGTGTGAGGTTTTGCTCGTTCCGCTTGTCGCTCCGCTTGCTCCGAGGCCGCGTCCTAAGCCCTGTGTAAGTCGCGAGCATTCTTGTTAGTGTGAAACATGTCGGCGGTAATGGGCGATACGCGCCCGCCGATAGCCGTCCGCGGCTTTATCACCTCGGCTAACTCGCGCTTTTTAATTAGACCCCGATTATCTAGATGCAGAGTTCGTGGGGTCAGGCCGTTGTTAGTAAGTGACCTATGCAAAGCATATGGTCTACGGCCCTGGTGACACTGATGTTGCGTTGACCTTTTTGTTATCTTAAATGGACGCTATGGAAAAATGATTAAAGCGTCATGTGTGTTTGAATATTTTGCACTCATCGTGTCAGTATTTTGTTCTTTTTAATGTTTAACACCCTTCACGACATTTTTATTATATACTCGATGACTTTGTCCCTTGTCAAGGAACGACTTGTACAACTATTACACGAAAAAGAAACAATGTTGTTAATTAGTTCATAAATGTTTAATAATATTAGAACTGACTCATGCTTGATACAGTATAAAACATATGACCAAGGTCTGATGTCTGTCGATTGTCCCGCCATCGATCTTTATAGTCAGCCCTTCAGATCAGTCTTACTAAACGATGTTATTTGTAAATTACTTTTAAAATTTACAAATATCAAATATGATGAATAGCTTTACATAATATTTCACAGCTTTCTCTATTTAGACGTTTTCTTTTAAGGACTCGAAAATTCACGAATTGATTTTCGTCCCTAATCTAAAATACATTAAATATTTTTTTAGTGACGTTTACACGTTTATTTCCTATGGACAATGCGGAATTATCAAACTTCACATCGTATTGTCAATGGTGTAATACTTTTATTGTTGAATAGTCTCTCGAACGTGCGTCGCGTCGGGTCTGACGTAGTTAGCAGTCACCGACCTGCTCTTCGATTTGAAATGATCCAAAAGGTGAACTCTTACTATAAGGTGATCAAAATTTTTTGCCATGTAATATTACTGTCTATATGTGATTGACGTTTATTTTGAAATAATGCTGACATAGGAAATATTCGTTGCACTTGCCCTATATTAAAATTCTACTTCTGCATTTTGCGCCTTATATATGTCTACTACTCATTCAATCACATAATATATACCTTATTGCATTTTCATCTAGGGGACCATAAGTGAGACAATTCCACTCGCAATTTGCCGGCTTTCATCATCTGGTAACACATCAACTATAACAACAAATTATATTTAGATGAAGTCTACGCTAACGCTTGAAAACTAGCTTTTTGTCATATTTTTTTTATTTTAGCACCTATATAACCATTTACCCTGATCGTATACAAATACAGTCTACGAATCATAAAAAAATATTATAATGAATTTAGGCGGCAAGATCCCTCGTATATGAAGCGACATCTATACTGATTTACTGGTACTATGTGGTTCTATTACAAATAACAAAATTTGCAAACTTATATAAAACCCTTCTCAAGAAAAACTCAGAAGGCATCATCCCGACGTCGGGGAATAGCGCTTCCGAAACCAAAAGTGGCTCCCCGCTTCGACATTCACCTAATAATTTTCCGTTTCATTGGATTCATTTAAACACACATCACGAACCAGAAATGATTAATGACCATTAGGCAGATGTGAAATCACTCAATGCACGCCCGGGACCGGCGCCCGCGCATGTAATAAGTTTCATCTAATTATACGTGGCCGTTGTCGATTATATTATTACGGCGCTGCGCGTTATTGAAATTCGAGCGTGTCTTATTGGAAATTACCGGGTTATTGCTTTCGGTAAGGGTGACGCTCTGTGGGAAAAACGCTTGGTATAACTTTGATTTTCCTGACTGTTCGTCCGTCTTCAACGTCTGGTCTTATGTTAGAGCAAGTCGAAATCGGATAAGTGTAAACCAAACACATACGCCTAAAGTTCCGTATAAAATCCTTCTAAAGATTATTTAAGTTCATATAATATCGAACTTTTGGTTTTAAACTATACTTTTTTTGTGAATTTATTTTAACAATTTACATCTATTTTATTAAGAACTCATATAATCTTTAAAGTCATTTCATTCATACAATCATTACTAAAGTAAATTAATTTATATGGTTAGTTATCGTTTAAAATTTACAAGCAAAATAGCCAGACAGAAAAAAAAATCAACAAATTTACTTATTGTTTTCGTAAACTATAAATGTATTAGTACATTTATAGTTTATAAGATAAGAAACTTTTATGAAATTATGAAAACATAAGAAAACTTAGGTTTTCAAAAATGTATGCTATAATTCATATGAAATTTAGTTATTAAATGTAAATTACTTCTTGGTAGCTGTTCAATCGACTCCTTTGAATTTGGCGCGGGAGATCACTATGTGTGTAATATAGTATATGCAATTATTTTGGCAACAAATTGAGTCACCTACACGAAAGCGACACAACGCGTTTTAATTTGTTTTTACATCATACGTCACTATGATTAAAAATCGCGATTTTCGTTATTTGCTAGCTTTCGTCTGCAACTCCATGCACATGTACATATTACAATAAATTTCTGAACCTTTTATTTAAAGCGATCTCTCGGTCTTGATTCTAATACCGATCCCACTTTGAACACCGATTTATCATATCGATTATACGTCCCCCTATTCAATGTATCCATTGAAAATTGAATCATTTAAAGGAATCACACGAGTTGTCACGCTAACGAATTTAAAATTACAGAAAATACGGCATGAAGCACACCGATCTGAAAGCGACCAGTTCGGATAAGACACGACATACCGAATGCCCCAACGAGGTCGATGCCGTCGCCGCTATCGGCCTAGCACAATTTATATTTTTACCAATATTTAGATTAAAATAATTATTTCACCAAAGTGTTTTAGAACATTTGAATGTTAATATTAAATACCTTTCGCTTCTTCCAGAGATCGTTCCATCCCATTAGGCTATGTCTCTATAATATAATCTTTGTTAGCCGTTTCGTCCGCGCACCCATTAAATAAATTTCTACTTATGCCTTTCGTATCGATTCCAATTCGAACTCATGCTGTAGTCATTCCTTTGCTCAACCTTTCGGTCGTTGCCAATGTGGTCCGACCGAGATCACCCAGTTGAGGTCCCAATGTCGTCCCCGATCGATCCAGCTGAATCCAGCTGATCGATCCGACTCTTATATTTAGGGTGATATAGGAACTGGCCGAAGTCATACATCATTTTTCTTATCCTCAGTTATTTCTTTAGAAAACTCCGTCTGAGCCTATAAATTAGCTTTAAAACCATTTACACTGTCATACAATAACAGAGTGATAATACTCTATGCACTATTTGTGGTTTTAATTTACCTCGCTGTCTGATTTAATTACACGGGTTTATATATATATATAATACTATGATCATCCATCTAAGACGTGTGATGATATTATCAGATATATGAACGCCAATAAATGCTACTATAATCGCAACAAAACAGACTACAGCGGCATTTTACGTACGCAATTAATATATATCGGGGTCAAAGGTAAATAATCTCTTGCAATATCGTAAATTATATAAAGCTTGTATATTAATTAGCTTCAAAGCGAATAATTTAAGCAAATCTCGTTTTTTAATCGTAATTGAATTTCTCCGCGAGGTCGGTTTCTAAAAATTGTGGAATAGTTTTTTATGCGCTCATAGAACACGGCCTGGACGCCGCAGCATCATAAATCGAGCGAGATCGCTAATTACGCGACTCGCTCGCATTTCCGCTCTGCTCTAATCTGATTTTACGTAACGCCCGCGCCGCGCGCCTGCGCCCGCGCCGGCCGCGGTGCTGGACGAGCGAGTGTCGTCGGCGCGCACTGTTATTACGGTGTACAAATAGAAAAATACGGTTGTGGATCGTGGATCTTGTGGTGTGAAATTTTGGTCTAATTTGAAAATAGCTAAGGTAGTCGCGCAAGGTAAGTTTTTAATTTTTTAGGACGTTGATAACGTTTGCTTATCTTAATAGCGTTCGATATATAATAGTACAATGATATTTCAATTCCTGGGTATAAGTAAAATAGCTCAAGAAGTTATATTGCATTTTTACAGTAATTAACACAAGATTTTCAACTCATTAAAATTGTGAATTAGAATTTTAGCGTGTTCGTGAAAATAATGAGAGAATTTTTAATGTTTTATGAATTAAGCACACATTTTCAGTAAAATTTTGACACCATGAAGTTGAATATCAAAGCATATCTCGGCTAACTTCACTTGCGAGTCCCAAACTACGCTCGGAATGTGGCGGAGTCAAGATCGCATACGCACCGTGTCGAAATTTAATTTGATGCTTGTTGTTCTCTTGCTGTTATCAGTAAAGTGTTTCACAATAAAATGTTTGAAAACATTATTAAATATAAAACATTTTTTACCTAAATGAAAAAAAAAATCTTGCAAATTACATTACGTTATTTAAATAAATTGTAATAGTATCTTTATGATCACGCCTAAGAAATTTAACCTTCAATTCGTTTACATAACCACACACTCACTTTTTAGTTCTACGAAATGACTATTTACAAGAAAACAAAAACGAACAACAAAATTATTCACAAATATTTTTGGTAATATGTATTAGTATCTTTTGGAAAGCCTACAAAAGTGAAAAGTTTTCAAATACTTATTATGTTTTTAACATGAATGTAGTTAGAAGTTTTACATGAATAGTTATCAATTGTGTTAATTTAAAATAATATATAAGACAGTAACATTAAGGCACAGTAGCTTTATGCGAACTAAGATCATGGAATGAGAAAAAAAGGAAATGAAGAGTTTTTTCTTTTCCTGAAAAATCGACGCAGTCCGTTCTGAAAATACGTCATCTTTTGTTTAACTCGATCGGGTACGGTTAGAGCGTACCCCGAACTCCCCGACCGACTCATGCTTAATGAAAGAAAACAAAAGTGAGCCCCGGGCGACGCAATCACGCGCCGCGCTCGGTAGCGGCGCCCGCGCAGCCGCCCGCCGCCGCGCGTAATAAAACAGTTTAGATCAGAATCTGCCGTGGCCGATGATAAATCGCCCGTCACCTTTTCACATCCGAAAAATCCGTACGAGAAGAACATTTATTCTGTTAATGACAGATCTCATCGCGGCGCGGACGCTAATTGTCTACCCCGTTAATCATTTTTTTTCTTTAACCTCCCGTCTGCCCTCCGTAATTATTTTTTTCTGTTTCTTTCACCGCACGGTAGCGGTGCGGTACCGCCTTTCTAACGCCTATTACGCTATCGTTATACTTCTGAGTACGCCCGCAACTAATAACCGAGACGTGATCGATATTAATACGTCGCGTTCGGATGTTGAGTAATTGAAACCCGACGTCGAGAATAGTATTACACGTCAGCCCGCCGACAGCGATTGAACCCTCTCTAGTGATCGCACGCGCAAGTCGCCCTCGTGCACGTCGCTCGGGGTGGACCTCGTTTGACGAACGCAAAGTCAGGGTCGTGGGCGACCGCGCGGCGCGGGCGGCGAACGTCGGGGCGACGCCGCCGTTGAATGACTTCATTAAACGCTTCGAGCGCGCCCTCTCTCGCTTCGACCTCGGCCCTGCGTTTTGAGCGTGATCGGTACGTTCGTTTTAATTATCGCTTATCTATTCGGTAAACCGCATAATTAAAGGGTTCCGTTTTCAGCCTTAAAGCCAATCTTCCCATTATGTTACACGTGCGTATTACAGATATCAAGATACTGCTTTTAATATTGTAAGTACATTTATCCTTTTACTTATATAATTATTACATTACGTTAATACTTAAATGCTATTTTTATAGATTGGTTTGTAAAAAAAAGAGATTGTTGATACTTTGAAAATATAAAGCTTTATGCGACTACCTTTTCTCGTGTGTTCCTGATGTTATACATTAATGGTATTTTAAACTTGATTTCATCTAATAAACTCCTTTTTGTTTACCTTAATCATATACGGATTACGAACTGTCGTCTTTTTATACTACGAAATACATATCGATCCGATTTTGTCCGTGAGAATCTTCGGATTGCAATTTCTTAAACACCACAACGTTTTTTTCCACATTCGGTCTTCTAATGATAAGAGGCAGTCGTAATACGTTTTGAATAAAAGCAGCGACCGCTTTCTCACATCCCGTCGATCACCGAACGCCGGCTCCGCGCGCAGACGGCTCTATTAGGAGAATATTAAGCCAAATTATAAACTATAGTTTAATGATCGCGTATGGTATAATTACAGGTCGATCGCACACACCCGTTAATTACTGGCCGCTTTGAGGAAACCGTTTACCTGCGGAACCATAAAGCGGGCGCCCGCGCACTGCGGCCCGGCGGCGCTGTGCACATCGTGTCCGATTCGATTCCTAGTGCGCCGAATGTTACGGTACCGTAAAAGCCTTGATCAAAAAGTCGATTCTTTCACAAAAAGCTTCTCCCTGTCGCCCTTGTCTAAATATATTTTTGATATAGAGTTCAAATTTAGAAATAGCATCAAAAGTACATATTGAAATTAAGATATTCAAATTATTATTTTTTTGAGCTAAAGTAAATAATTTAGCAAAACATGTACTATAAATATTTCCTTTTCCATTTTATCAATTTAAAATAAATTATATTATTCTGCACCCAATTTATATACTTAAATAATAATCCTTCCTTTTGGGCCTCGCCGCAGTCGGGTAAAAAAGATGATGTAGCGGTTTCCGTTAATCAATTTATTTATCAATGTTTCGAAAGCGCCAGAAGTGAAGATAACTTGATATAGATTAGAATGATTTTCAAAATGGACCAATAATAATAAAAAACGCTTTCAGAATGTTAATTTTTAGTGTGAAACGCGTTTTCGGGCGATGTGCCCGAATCGATTTCACGGCACATTCAAGAATTATAGAAATGCGATCTGAACAGGGTCGTGATCGCCATTTTATCTCGATTCGATAATTAAAAACCGTGTGCCGAGGGAAATCCGGTAAATGCAATTTGATATTGAGCACTGCTCGCATTTAATAATAAAACAGCGGAATAAAAGCTTTACAACTCATGAAAGATGGGCTTTTAAAACGGTGATTAAAACGTTAAACGACAAAATTAAGTTATTATATTCTTGTTCTGTTATTTTTATTCGATTGTCGTTGAAATAAATTAAAAATTAAGTTCGAATCGTGGCCAAACACGATATTCGTGTAATGCCTGACACTTATATGCAACGAATTACCGCTAAAGCGCAGTTGGCCAGCTTTTAAAAACTATGCCACATGCATTCGTTAAATGCCAATGAAAAAGATGTATAAAGTAGTTTTCTGGATAATTATTAATTTAAAATCAATATTCTTTTCACCGACATATAGATATCATGCATTTCAAACCCAACAATAACAGAGTACAAAATTAATTATACAAAAAACTATTAATACACACAATCCAGCGCGAGCTCTATAATCATATCGCCGTATCTCAGAGCTGTCGTAAGCTAGAAACCTCGGCGCGCGTGTGTGCGCCCGCGCCGTGTGTACGGGCTGACCTCACGCGCACATGGGCTCGTTCACCTGCCGCGATCCACTCGTGCGCACTGTCACATCACTTGCCGGGTTTACATGAGGACTATACTAGTAGTATATCTAATGTATTTAATACAGTTTATACCTTGGTTCATCTTATTATATGTTCAACGAAATGTCGCACACTCACAGTTACGACTTACAGCTCCATAGAGTAACTGATTTCTCAAAATTCTTTAAGAATCACATCCACGCGATTCAGTAAACTATACAGAAATCCAAAATGTATACATAAGTGGCTGTTGTACTTATCGCATGTTAATTCCAAAACACCTAGTGTTCTATTAACACCTGGGTAGTGCTATACCTATTTTCTTGAACATTACAATTTTTAAATATACAGATATTTGTACAACAATTATATTACGCTATTTCAAGTACAGAATGAAAAAAATAAAGCTGATTTAGATGTGAAGGGGTGCGAAACGCAGATATGTCATTCAGACGCTTTTGAGTACTAAAATTGGTATAAATAAAATATGAATATCATAGACGAAAACATTATTCACATTTAATTTGCTAAAGGGAAACATAATTAACGTCTGAGTCAATATATTACAGTATATTAGGATTTATATTTTGAACATTGTCGATGTTGCCGATGGTTGTATCATTATATACGTAATTCTTGAGTGTTCATTTCGTACATAAACTCAAATTTAATCAACGTGTTATGAAAATTGGTGTCAATTTTTTTCTACTATATTAAATGGGTAACAGAATAATTTGCTAAAGAAATGGAGTAATTGATATTGCTGACAGAAATGATCACAAACCGAATATTGTAACGTGGGATAACCTCCCACTAACTGCACTGACGACGTGGTAAAGGTCATGAGCCACAGCTTATTCGCCATTTAATCTTGGTCAATTATCAAACGTCAGAGAAATTTAGAAGAGAGGCTTATATCATGCGATAAAAAGGTTCAACTCGACGTACTAACTAATTTATTTTTATTTCAAATCCCTATATTAAAAATGGAAAAATTTTACATTTAATGCTGTCATAATACTTATTATAACTTATGAATAACGTATTCACGAAACTTTTTCACGAAGTTATGATATTATGTTTTTGTTTTGATTTCAAAAAAATATTGTTACTATATGTAATATTTATAGTCCTTGTATTTAGTGAAATTATAACTGTAACTGAAATATTATCAGCTAACGGACTGTATTTATAAGCAGTCTTATGAGAAAATATGCTCATGCTAAAACTATATCTAATTAATAAGTACAAAGACTCATGTTTTCCTCACTTAGTTTCTACAATACTAAAATTCATGATAAGTAAATCACGTCTCCATGTAAACTTGGCTTAACGGTTAAACTCTGACATTCACGCACACGAGCGCACGGCGCGCGCGCTCACCTGTCCGCCGCGACCTCCCGTCCGCGTTATTAATACACTATTGGTCATTGCGCACACACGTACACGACAGAATGGATCTTCAATTCACTACACGGACCGATTTTGAACCCTAATTTGTAACGCTTAAGGTCGGAATCGATCCGTACAAGGAAGTGAGATTGGTTAGAAACATTTCGCCCGCGCGCCGAGGTCGTGGGAAGCTGGGAGAGACGTCGCTCGATTCGGTTAGTTATGTTTCGTATAACGGTAAGGCGTTTTTGATAACAGACATCACAATATGGCCGCGCGCCGCCGTTAATTACGGACATAAGCTGCTCGGGCGAATCGCGCCCGCTGCGCCGCCGATGGCCTGCGCGGGCGCAGATTTGTCCGTGCCGTGCTCGCTTTCTAGTGCTTTCTTTTTTAAGAACCGCTCGAGTTAGTGCGACCTAAGTGAACGGATACATATAATTTAATTTAAGCAAAATAATAACATGTAGCACCATGTTTTTTCTCTTAGGAATTAACAATAGTTGTAATTGAAGATAACTACATATTTCCTTGTACATAAAAATGTTTGCAGTCTTGCGAACATGAAAACGGATAGACAAACACTAAAAAGATGGTCACGGTGTTTGCAAGAAATAAAAAATTTTTTTTAAGCAATTTGAATTATGTTAATTTTCAAACAAATTTCGAAAAATAAAAAATTTCGTTGAAGACAAAAATCAGTTTATTTATTTTTATTTATTTATTATTATTAAGGATATCCAACAATTCTTGTTGGAGATACACTGAGCTATAAAAACATGTTTTGAGTCTAATTGCAACGTGCTTTCTTAATTTGAGGAGGCCACAGTATGCAATGATATAAATCAGCAACATCAAAAAGTTATCATTAATTATTAGGGACTTATTACTATTTTTAGTATTCTCTTATTAAATATAAAATGTAGGTAAAATTCTATTCTGATTTTGTTGCGGTCTTATGCAAATATTTTTAAGAACTACGACAACAGTGCAATGTTTTCGAAATAAATATTGCTTGTAAACAAGCACATAAATAAATTAAGACAGTCTGATAGCGTTCAATAATTCTGTCTTATATGTATATATTACTGACGCCCACCCACGGCTCCACTCGCGTGGACATAAAATGTACTCCCGTTTGCATTTTCGTTGTCTTTCTTTGTAATATATAGCTTTTGCCATAGCTTCGTCCACGTGTATATAAACTAAATTTCATCATTTTTTATATAGATTCTTTTTCAGCCCCATTCCTAAACTCGTCCTTAATCCTAATTCCCATTTCGGTAGCAGTTTTAATCTCGACTTGACTTCCATTCTAAGCTCCGACTTTGTTTCTTCTCTTGGATTCGATTTATAAACTCTCTCAGTTGCAGCCCCAACTCCGACTTCGATGTAACCGCCCTCAATTCCAATACCATACCCTATTTTGGCGTCGATTTCAATTCAGTTTCTATTCCAATTCCATTCTCACTTCATCATAAATTTTTTTTCATACAAACTTTCATTCGTTGTTATACACTCTCCAGGGTAAGTTTTCAGAAAATTCTGATGTAGGGTCCTTATTATTTGGGAAATTTACCCTAAATACCGATTTTTATTGCTTGAATTTTACATAAAATGGGTTCTGTACGTTAAGACATATTAGGAGCTATGTGTTTGCAAAAGTTAGTTTACAAACATTTTGCAAACACCTAGGTCCTAATCTGCCTATTTTTCTGCCTATCCTAATTTGCGTCATCCCCTAACAAACATACAAACCTTGCCCAAATTTTCCCATTTACAAATTATTAGGTGATTCTTCATTATTAACATTAACACTAAATACTATACCGGTAGTGGGTAAACAAAAACACCTAGCATCGGAATCTGTAATCGTTACGTTGGATAAAACCTGTTATCTTCCTAACGACGCTGACAGTCACAGAACAGCGATCGATATGCAGATACGCTTAGTGAACGTTCAAAAAAAAGCTAGACAAGTGCGAGTGAGACTCGCACCAATGGGTTCTGTGCAAAAATATTTTGAAGGGTTCTGCAGTATACACAAACCCTTATAGTTTCGTTATGTCCGTTCATACGTGTGTCGGTCAGTCTGTCTGTCTGTCTATCCGTATCTAAACTCTGAGATTCTTAGTACTAGAAAGCTGTAATTTAGCATGTGCTTACACATTAAATACGCCGATAGAATGATAGAATAAAATTTTGAGAAATAAATTTCTAGGGTACTTCTCTACTCGTACATTAGGGATGAACTTTTTTCACGTATCCTGTTATATGGGGTATAGTTAGAGATCTCCTTCAAAAATATTATTGGTCCGGGGAAACGGATATTTTTCAATTTAGCGATCTTTTGCGAAATATTAAGCATTATAATGCTAATTTTTGTTAGAATGAAACATGTTCTCGACCAGGTAAGCAGTTATTCTTGAATATGTGAAAAAAATAAAACAAAATTGAAAGGAAAACTGTCACAGCTATATAGGATTTAGAAATTAACGAGAAATTTTCGACCAACTTATAAAATATATTTCGAGAATTAAAAAGCAAAATTTCGTGAAAATTCCATTGATAACTACTTAGTTATTGGTTGTGTAAAATAGATAGATAGTAAATGTAAGTTTATGAATCTTGTAAAATTATGGGAACTCAAAAATAACATTCTTATCACCCGTCATATATGAGTCGTTTTAGAGGTTATTATTAGTCATTAAACAGTGAACTCAATTATTAAGTTCATAGTATCAAACAAAAAACTTCCACTTCCAAGTTCCCATATTGTGACGGGCTACGGAACCCTACACTGCGCGTGGCCTGATATGCACTTGGCCGGTTTTTTAATTTATAATTTAACTGCAAATGTTAGCTTGAAGTTTCAAAAAATATTTTTAGGTGAAGTAATAAAAAACTAACGATTTTCGAGTATTTCTTTTTACTTACGCTACAAAACCTTGTTTTTGCGAAATCTCATGACACTTAACAACGAGAAGTACCATAAATAGTTTTTTTAAACGCAAGTTTGCGAATATCAAAATATGACTAAATGGTCTCATCTTTCAATTGCGTTGACTTGGTAGCTTAAATTATTACACCTCCAAGAGACCTAAATGTTCTAATTCAAGTTTAATTGCCGATTAATTTACATTTTTCTTTATCTGTATCTCAAAAAAAAGGTCTTAATAGGCGGATAGACGAACGATTGGATAACAATGTGATCATATGTGATCCGATGTTCCCTTTTAGAGATGGAACCTAGAAATTGGTGCATTTTAGACCAGGCATAAAATCGGGTTCCGTATATGGTCCAACCCTTAATTTGCCTATTATAAAACTATAAAACTTGTCATGTACTGTTACTCTGAAGACCTGGTTTTACCTTATTTAAAATATTAAAGAATTCCAGTAGTATGCACCGAATTCGAAACATCACAAAAGCTTTTTTCAAATATGTTCGTTTTATGTTATAATTTTTGGTATACGACGATCTCACATTTTGAGCGAAAAAAATTAAGGAAAAAATTCGTTTCTCATATACATATTGAAAATATATAAGATTGTAATGAAGTTTATAAACGCACGGCGTTATTTCCAATCTGAGATAACTAGAAATGGTATAATTGAACCAATTCCACGTTTCTCAAGTTCTGAAATTCACATACACTACACACGCACGTACGCACACACACACACAGTTTTTATCTAAATTCAAGGAATAGGTTTCCTTATCATTAGCGAATAATTCTGTTGAATAAACAAATGTATTTTAGAAAATCTCATTAATATGTACTCGGGATCGAACTACGACCTTCGAATTCAGAATCGAGCGTTCTGAGCCACTAGTGCTTTATCATATATTGTACAACTCTAAAAATCTGCAGTTATGAAAGATTAATTTATAAACTATATGGATTAGCAGTTGGCTATGGAATCTCATAAAAAAAAAAACGGTATATATGCCGAAGTCGGTTTACGATAATATAAATTTCACAATTAGTGCTGGGACGTTAATAGGTTTTATGATGCTTTTTATGCGGCTGCTCGATGCCGCACGATATTTAGAGCACGTCACTACGGCTGAGCTTTCATCTCGCCGACGCGCGCGAGAGTGCCTCACTTCACACCCGAACGCTCTTATAAATAAATACGATGTATTCTATATACGATTTTAGCGTAACTAAAATAGCGTTATTTTATTACTATTTTTATAAAATTTCAAAATACCCTAAAAAAAAATAGGTCTAGCACCGACTAGTATAAAATGATCCAAATTCATTTCAAATATTTTTTTATTACAGTCTTAAATAATTTTTATGTAAGATTAGAATAAACTAATAACATATAAATTATGAACGTAAGCAGGGGTTTCAAGTTTTAAATATGTTATGCAATTTGGTAATTCGAATATCTCTATTACACCACTGAATTATCTAAACAGTATGCATTTAAATCGGTACAAATTAAAATAATATTTTAGATAAATATATATACATTAGGGTACACTTGTTGAAAATAACACGACACATTAAAATAAGAATCGAAAAAATGGAAGATGATTCAAACGAATTCCTATGCAAATGGTGATTCGGCCGAAAACAGAACTCGCCGTGAATGGTAATTTAAGGCATCGTACGTATTTATCGAGGTGCGCGGCGTCCGGGCGACGTCACCCACATGGCCAGTTTTCACTGAAATCCAACGAAGTGGATGTAGCTGATTTTTAAGTTTACCTGAAATTTAATACCAACGGGCAAAGAATGAGTTAAAATAGAATTTGAAGAGTACTTATTATACATACACGTGCTTTAAAGTCCCGGTCGCTTTAGTACATACTTATTAAGTTTAAAAAATTAAAAGCAAACGGAATTGAAACAATCAACTTTATATATTTTTTTATATGATCAACGGCGAGTATATTTTGAGTACTGCAGAGTCCCCTTACTTTGGAATCAGATAATATTCGCTTTGGCCTTCCGTGTCTTTTAATATATCGATATCATTGACCCTTGCTGAAATGCTCTATTTCAGAAGCATGCCATAAATAGAGCGAGGTGTATAACAGCTATACAGCACTGGCCGCGCTAAAGCATTCATTGCGTTTAAATGAATTGTGAGTGTAAAATAACGGACGTCGTAGATCTTAGAATATTTTTTTCGTTGGAGGAATTTGGAGGCCGAATAAATAACACCGGCTTAAATGATAAAAAAATACATTTGTATTCAACATAAGATGCAGTTTCGTTTTTGGGGTAGCTTTGAAATCTGTCTTGTAAATCCTAGCATAAAGCAAGTACTATTGATTTCGTTATGTAAACATTTTTGTATACAGGACAACGCACAAAACTCTGCCACTGTGAAGTTAGCCACGAAAACGTCGCAAGCAACGCGAGAGAGAAGAAGAAAGGGTCGAAAGGTTGAACCTACGCATTGCAACATTCGTAGGTAATTCAGAGCCGCAGAATTTCGTACGTTATAGTAAACATTTTTATCACTTCACGGTAGAGGCACATCCTCCAGAGTGTTCCTTCTATTTCAGATACTTATTCGTCCGACACAACTCAGGATGTATTTGTTGGCGGTGGGGCGACTACGTCCAGGCCCAGCAGCTTAACGTGCACTCCCTCCGAGGCACTAAGTATGAGTCATAATTCGACTTATTATAATTCGAGTACAAAAGCTCCAGTATCTGCGTCAAAATAAATAGGGCATACACTGACTAGTTTGACATCCGCAGTAGTGTCAGTAAGGAAGGTGTAGCTGGTGTGGAATGTGTGCACAACCTGTTCATTGATAGCTTTATGTATGATTTGAAAGGGTATGTGTGATGTGTATTGTGTATTTAACGAATTGTGTATGAGACTAAGAATGGAGGAGCTGTCTGTCAAATTTCTTCTTTGTGGCGAAGATCAAGTAATCCTTGCACCGACACCGTGCGATTTGCAAGAAATGGTAACTAATATGAATGATTCTGTTAAAAAAAGAGGTATGTTAGCAAACGTCAGCAATATCAAGGTCATAGTGTTTGAAAGAGGAGAAAGCACGACTGAATGAGGTAGACGTATATACACAGATTACCCGAGCGTACTAACTCTTTCACTTGTTCGACTGTCTATTTCTATATATATATTTGAAAGATAGAAACAGTGATGATAGAGAGCGGTGTGGTTTGAAGGAAGACGTAGTGAGTAGAGTAGATAGAGGTGTGTTGCGGTGGTTTGGCCGTCGGGAAGGACGAATGAAAGTAGACTGACAAAACAGCTAATATCTGTAATAAAAAGGTCAGAAAGGGTCACCCTATAAAATCCTATGCAGAACAAATTGGTGGCATGTTAAAAAAAAACCAAATTTTAAGTAATCAAAACCGACAAGCTTGTATGAAAAGTGAAATAAAGTACGAGAGATATGCAGAGATCGTACCATGTGGAAATTTATAGTTTCTGCTTACCCGTGTGGGAATCAGGCGTGAGTTTATATTTTTATACAGTTGTATTTAAATTAAAATCTTATTGTAAAACTTGTTCGTGATCAGCTATTTTATTCCTTAATAGAGTAACTAGTGATAATATTTGTCAAGTGGAGGCCTATTCTTAGCTTTATTAAGTATACGCTCGGGTCAATGTGTTCCAGCGGTGGTATCCAGCGACCAGGTAGGCATCTTGAATTAACACGTACGCAGCTGGATCCAGGGTCTCCGTTGCGGCCGCAGAAGTAAGCCATCAGCCAGGAATATAGCCGTTAAAATGATTAATGCATGAGAAAACGTTTCCGGGAGCGCGGTTAGCGCGGCACTTGTTTATTGCCAAAGCAAACATTTTACAATCCACTTTAAGCAGCGCTCTTAAACCGGCCGAGCCTTTGCCTCTTGAGCAATAATGTATTGTTATCTTTTCGGTTTAACGTGCCGGTTAACGACTTCCGTGGCGTATGGGCGCGACGGCGGCGCGGAGGTAACGAAACGCCCGCAGAAGTCGAAGAAGATCTAAAAGAGAAGCTCTAAGGTATGTCTGGTTGTATCCAAGGGCCAATCGGGTACAAATCCAAGGATGGGACAAAGCCGATATTTACGTTACAACTTGAATCCATGACTTGTAAAGTATACGTTAAGTGATTTCTTTCAATTAAATACTGGAGAAGAAAATATTTTTAGATTGAATAAAATTAGAAACTGCTTGAATATAAACTTCACTGCAGAAGTTGTACAAAACAAAAAAGTTTTATATTTAAGTATAACGCTTAACATTAATCAATTTTAATATACAATATAAGACATAGCACTGATTCAATAGTCAACTTTGTGACAATTCTTGCCCCGGTGATAAAAAAAATGAGCAAAGACTTGTTAAAGAAACGACGACTAGAAAAATGTGCGAAATAGTTAAACTTGTACGTAAGTGATTCCAACAACATTGTCAAATAATGATTAAGAAAAGGTTCTATTTTTTGACAAATAACTCAAGAAATATTAATGTAATTTTACTAAAAGCATATACATAATAAGAAAGAAAAATTAAACAAATAACCTCTTCCTCTTGAAAGTCTTATCAACTTCAACTGAATGTTGAAAATAGAGCACTGCGTATCGAGAATTAAGTACGACGCCATTACCTACGCCATTTTGAAACTGGTCATAGTGTGGAAAATTGTTTATTGTTTTAAAATTAAAAAAAATGCGTGGTATCGTCTCGTAAATAAAAGTGCAAAAATGGTCAAAAATAATTTCAATTACTTTAAATTAATGTTAATGAGATTATAAAGTGAGCCTATTGTTAATAAGCTACATTCCAAGTGAAGTGTTTGTTGAATAAAAACTATTAAATTAATTTAAATAATTTTGCTTTGTGGGAAACTTACATATAATGAACGATGTTATTACATTAAATATTTTTAGTTATCATGATCAGTTTTGTAAGGCACTAATAACTAATTAAAAATAGGTTTTTTTTTTTATTTTAATTTATTGATAACATTGTCATTGCGTATTAATAATGTTAATTTTATGAAAAAATTGTGATTCTTTTTGGTAAAATGATTTACAAGTGTATAAATAATATTATATTTTTTAATTAACAAAATTGTTATTTAATAATACAATTACATATTATTAATTGCAATCGCCGATTTCGTGGCATCGTAACGGCATTGTACTCCTTGCGCCGTGCTCTATCGTCAATTTGAAAATTATTAATAGTGGAGGTACAATTACAAAATTTAGACTTTTTAATTAAAATTTCATTACGGGTCATTCCTAGTTTCGTCTAAATTTATCACTTTTCGAGTTATCCCTCTAAAACTATCTCTAATTTGCTAGTATTGATTTACTAATTATATTTACAATTATTTGTCTGCGTTCGGCTTCAGAACTTTTACAATTTTTTATACAACGAGTCCTCGTTCATCGGTCGTATCCAACGTCGGCGAGGTGACATACTTTGATAGAGATGATGTTCAATTTGTCGTTCGTGCGCTGAGCTTTGTCCGCTTCTGTTTCATGTCGTGCGTTTCCCGTGATTTTTGTGAATTTTCAAGTAAAAGCGCCACAGCCTGAGCGGCGGCCGACGCGCTCGGTTGGTTGGTTGGTTGGTTGTATACATTTTTGAATTTTATTTTACAACATTTTGGTATACGTAATGACAAATTATCGGTCGATTTTATTAAATACAGATCACCTCTTAGGGTATAATGGTGTATTAGTGGGATTATTGATGTAAAAAAATTGGTATCATCTTTTTAAGGATTTTTTTCTTTTAATAAAGTGTACTGTAATTTTGTACTAGTTTACAATCTAGAATATGTAATGAATATTGTAATGTGATATGTGATGAAATATGGAAAAACACTGTACATTACATTAACTAACAACAATGTTTCATTGTCATTGTGTTAGGAAATTGACATGAATGTTTGTAAAACTGAATATATAGTTTTTCAGTTTCTCCTGTGTTATTTATTTCTATTTAGACGACAGATTTTAGTCATATTTTTTTCCTTCTAAGTAATTTGGCTCTATACTCCAAATATAGATATATATAAAAGTTTTTACTGACTCTTAACAATGAATTAATAAACTGGCGACATATCAAACCCATGGATGTTTTAAATATGAAAAAATTCTTGGCTGCTAACGCCTTGAGGCTCAATGTCGTTTGATATTTACGACGTACGGGAGATAGAAGGAGTCATCATGTACAATTTTTTTCTTTATGCTTTACTTTATATTGATGTTCATAAAGTATTAAGAGCGATTACAAAACATAATTCTATTGAATGCTGTTAACGAACATTACTGGAAATTTAAATAAATTCTGGGCATTTGTACGACAATGTGGTTGTAGTTTATATTTTTCGTTCATGTTTTTATATTAATACTAGCTTCCGCCCGCAACTCCATCCCCGTAATCAGAATGAATTCCTTTATCCTATACATCGACCGATTAAAATAATCAATCATGGTTCTGATCGCTATTCTGTTCTCGATTCCGAACCCGGTCCCGATTTAAGCGGGTTCCAATTCTGGTCCCGCTTTCGATCTCGGTCCCGCTGTCAAATCTCATCTTTTCTTATTCTGGTTCCGGTCATCTAATTTGGTCTGTGACGTTCTATCGAGTGATCGCGTGGACTGCATCGGTCCCTCTTACGGGTCAGAACTGAATAATAAATATGGAAGTAAAAAAAACTTTTACACTTGTCCAGGGGACTGTTACACTCCATACTGGTCAGACTTATGAGGGCCGGAGGAGAGCGGTGATCTATTCGGATCATCTGGGTATGGGATTGAGGCCCATGTTGGGCAAACGTGTGGGCCACCGGGTATTGATATTTGTATGCCTGGAGTTTTGTACAGTGATATTTCAAATAAAAGTTTAGTATAGTGAGAACATCACAATTATTATATTGGTGGGGAATAGCTTTGGTGTACGACGAAAAGTTATAATTGCATCTTTCTCCTACGTTTTGGAATTGTCTCACCGAATTAATCTTCAAATAATTATGTGCGATTCTTTATATTCAAATCATTTGTCGGAAAAATAAAATAAAGTTATTTATAATATAAATACACTAATGTATAATATGACTTGGCGTCATAGTGACGCTAATATACAATTTTTTGATAATAATATATTTCAAATTAATTATATTTTGACTAAAAATAGGATGTTTCTATTGAAATATTTTAAACGACATTTGGCTAAGTGGTAAGCCTATATTGATTCTGTTGTATTCTTAAAAAGAACAGAGTCCAGTTACAGGAGTGACCGCGGCTCGATTCGATCTGGCGGCTCTGTTGGAGTCTCGACTGTAAAAGACGTACCTTATTATTTTTTAAAGTCGTACCTCGCTCCATAAAAAGTTTCTTAAAAAATTTAAATCCCTTTAACTCTGATAAAAAGCAAATTACGCAAACATAATTATACACACACACACACTTACACGCGCGCGCAATTACATAAATAAATATAGCTACTAACTTATTATTATTAACACAATTTTCGTGCTGCAGAACCGAGCTATTCATGCTGTTTATGATTTGAGACCAATGATATCTCTCAGAGAAAATTTAAAGAAATTAATATCCTAACTTTAGCATCACAGTAAATACACGAAAACCTGGGATATGTCAAAAGAAATATAGAAACGTTCCAAAAAAGGAGCGACATCCATAACATTAACGCTGGACATGAGAACGATCTTGCTGCTCATAAGACCCGTCTAAGTAAACTTAATAAAGCATTTATGGGGCTGTGTGTGCGCTTTTATAATAAGATCCTAGCTGAAATTCAAAATTTGCCATTTGCTGATTTTAAACATTTCGTTAAAATAAAATTATATGGCAAGGGTTATTACACTGTGTTGGAATATCTTAATGAAAAAAGCCCCTGGGATTGAACTGCTTGGCTATCAGGTTATTTCATATTATTTTTAAGTATCGACTAAATTATTAATTACTAAATACTTTGTATTAATGAATAAAAAGACCAAGCCTTGAGCTTTTTGCCCATTCTTCTCATGGTGAATCAGCATTTGGAATGGGAGGTAATGTCGAAAAGAATTTATTAATGACGTATTTCAAGTTTAATTTCATTACCTACGAAATAAAGGTATTTTTTATTTAATTTGATTGATTTAATGAAAACAAAATGATTTATATATTTTTTTCGGTTATAATACGGTATATATAAATATAAAGAGCCTTCTGTCTTTTCGCAACCATAGATTTTAACTGTACACTAATTTTCATCAAGATCTGTCAAACTGTTGTTAAGTTATAAAAGAACATGTAGATAGACAGATCATTATTAAATATCAATTTTCATCACGGTGATGAAACCGTTTGTAAATTATAAAAGGACATGCATACAGATCTATTATTTGCACAATGACATGTTCTGATTGGACATCAATTTTCATCATGAGACGTGAAACAGGTCTTAAGTTATAAAAGAATATAGACAGGCAGATAGATAATGAATAACTTATTATTTCCGCACTGGCATATTCTAACTGCATACCAACTTTTATTAATATGAATGAAAGTTTTTTACAAAAGCCTATCATTTCCATTGTCACATGTTCTTACTATATACCAACATGGATAGACAGACGGAGAGGTACTGGTGTACTAGTGTATCGTATGTGCAATCACTTGTTCTTATTGTATCCTAATTATCAACACAATCGGTCGAGCTTTTTTCGAAACATGTGAAAGTTATGAAAGGACATACAGATAGATAAGCATGAACTTTAAAAATGATAGAATTGGGATCAGTTAGTCATAAAACGAATAGCTATCACGAAATTAAAAAAAACTTAAATGTACAGACACTACATATTTATATGGTAGAATAGACTGTTCACTGCGTAAACAGGGAGCAGATAAAATATAATATAGAATAAACAATATCTTGCACTAGGGGAAAGTAGACGCGGAATTGTCAAATTCATACTGCTAATACATTTTTCATGGGTGACTCGATCTATTTCTAAAATAGAATTCCTAATAAAATAGAGGCAGTAAATATTAACCAACTGAAAAAATCTGTTACACCTCAGCTTATTAAATAAATAATTTACTTGTCTTATGGAATTTAATGATGATAATTATCCGGGAAACTGTGTAATAAATAGACTAGTTTCAGCCGTTAAAACAATTACATTTTAAAAGTACTACTATTCAACAAACACATGAATGATTAAAAAATGAAAATTGTTTTAAAAAATCAATTGGATCCAAATGGATTTAAATTTAAAAGAAGGTGATACCTAACTTGGTATCCCCACACGGTATATAGTCTGGTGAAGTAATCAATAATTTTTAAATTTGTCTTTTCAGAATAATATTTCAAAGTCTCTAAGAGCTTTCGTTCCCATAACTTTTTTAATTTCTGGTTATTTTTTTATTAAATACTATTATAGGCAACCGTGTTTTTTAGTTCTTTAAATTATCTAGTATTCTCATTTTACATTACATAGTATTCACAGTATCACATTTTCTTATAAAATATCCTTCTTAACGTCTAAAGTAATGGTCGTGCATATCTGATTTTTACTCATTTTCTACTAAGGTTATCGTGTATATTACTTACATTAACGACTCTATAAAACACTGTTGTTTTTTTCTAAATAAAGCTAAGCTGCCTGGTGTTATGTAAGGATTCAAAAGATTTTACATAGAACTAAATCAGTTTAGGTGTTTAGAAGTCATGCACTCTGAAAACATAATACTCCTTTTTTGGGCCGTCACGTATAAAATGAAGCTGAAGAGGTTTTATTTTGGTGTTCTCATTAGTAATGGTCCCTCAAAACGGTGGTACATCTATATCAACTTATATTATATGCCATAAAGAAAGCTTCTTTTTATTAGAGTAGTTCACGCTCTTTGAAAATAGCTGTCAGATTATGTTGTGTTTATGATGCATTTATTTTGTAAGCTACCAACAAGAAGTTAATAGTTTCACTTAAACGCATGGGAAAGGATTACCTTATAAACTCGCCCATTATATTTCATAAACAGAAACACAGCAATGTTAAAATAATTTTATTTAGATACCGGCTCCATTTAGTACCGAAATGTCGCTGTACAATGTAATGATGTCAACGTTCGATTCTTAAGTACCTTAATTACAGAAATAAATTACAATTTATCTATATCTATTTACTAAGCATCGTTTATTTGAGCAGAATGATTGCGCTTAATCATTCATAGTTTTTCCCTACAAAGACATCCCGAACCGCGGGAGGTGGCATGGCCGGCAGTAGTGCGCCCGTGAAATACGAAATCAGATAGGCAAGGCTTTTAGGAGAGAGCTAAGAAAACTTTATTGCCAAGAAAAGTGAAATTTCCATTGCGTACGCGCGCACCGCCAAGAATTCGACGGCGTCCGGTGACAGTCCGAAGGCTGTAGTCACCGCGGTGTCGTTTGTTTATTATTTCTTAGGATATAGAGTTCATACAATGAATTAATTAAAAATACCTTAAAAATAAAAATAACTTATACACGACTGGGCTTTTGAGATCATTATATTCAATATAAAGGTTACCTTAAAAATCCATTCGAATTCAATCTGTACCTTTACAAGGTGAGAATTACACACTATCTTTTGTAATACGTTTTTCTTTAAATAGTAAACTTCTCAAGCCATTCCCTTTTAGGTTACGGTAATTCAACTATCTTATCTTCTTACGTTTCAATGGCACAGGTGCCATATTATCTCCGGCGTAACTCCCTATAACGCCGGTCTCACGTAAAGCGATTTACCGCTTCCCCGAGCAATCTCCACGTCACACAAACACGGACAAACACATAAATATCGTTCGAATAGCATTAAGTTCCACATAAAATGTGGTCCGTGCGGTACAAAAAAAATTGAAATTCACTCTGTGAGGTCAGAAGATCATGTTTGGGTCATAAATACGGGCCTAATCTGAGCGTACGGTCATTTGATGACTTTTGTCATGCAAATCGACTCCGATCTCTTTTAGTTACATTAACATAACGTCATAAAGTGGTGATTTGTGTAACAGCGCGGGCGAGTCCTTCTAGGACGGCGTCGGCTGGACGCTTGCGTCAACGCCTACTAAACTATCATTTTCAATATTTCAAGAGAAATTTTAGAGTAAACCGCGTGACAAATGTATCATATTTAAGAGAAGCAATAAATTTTCTTCCTCCATAAGATACAACCTTCAATATAATAATTGACGAATTTTCGAGAAGACACCATAAATATTTCTTAAATAATCCTTATAGCATATCTTATAATATTATTTGTTCACTTTTAATACAAGTAGGTAAAATCCTACGGACACACCGAAATGATCGTAATAAAAAAAAATAAAACGCAGAATATAACTAAATTAGCCCTTTATTGTTTTTCAAAGTATTCTCTATTATTATTTATGCATTTTTGTATTCGAAAAAACCAATCATTGAAACAGAATTTGTAGTCTAAATAAAGTTGATGTTGTCAAAATTACTGATTTGCAAGCTTCTACTGTTGCTTCTGAGTCTTCAAATCGCTAACCACGTAACAAATCTTTCTTTTCAGGAAATATAAAGAAATCACTAAAGCTCAGATCAAAACTGTACAGGGAGTGGGTCAATAATTCGACATTTTCCTGTCTCAAAAATTCGTTTGTCTTATGAGCGGCGGGAGCTCGCGTTATCATGATGCAAGATGATGCGAAGTTTAGCTATCGTTCCTGATAAGTAAACTATGGTCTACCGACCGCCGGTGACCGTTCTGTGTTTTTGTAATGGAATTGTAGGAACGTGTCTTTTTTTAGATGCAAATGACGTAACCATTTCCTTAGACACGCCGAGGGAACGAATTACTTTTTAGCTTATTGGCTTGAGCTCGTCTTCTAAGACCCTAATTGCAGATTCGTGTTTTCTTTCAGGCTCATATAAATAAATCTATGATTCGTTATCTGAGACAATGTTATAAACGGCTTTGTATTTCTTTCCATTGAAGCGTTGCAAAGTAGACCGCCTTCAATTACCACGAGCTGCCTTTTTATTTGCAGCAAAATTATGGGATACCCAACGGGGAATAAGCTTTCTGTTAATGAACTGCAGTCATTCTAATTCCCATAATTTCCCAAATCTACTCATATGTCGGTCATCTTATATAATTTTTTGCACAACACGCGACGTTTTCAGGCGTTACCGTAGTTTTGGGTCAAGCTATGATAGGTACGGTACTAAAAGAAGTACAATGTGGTCAAAACTCTGCCTACTAGCGGTATATTGTCGTTTGACTAGATTCTCCAACACCATAAATAGAAAAAAGCTCAGCAAAGGCACTTATGCGGAGATAACTTTCGGCAAAAGTTGTGATAAAAGATGGCACGGAAATTTTCACACGGGAGCTCCATTTTGTTATCCACTTACCAACTTTAAACTGATATATTCTTCTTTTAAACTTTTTCTTATTAGTGTCATAACCATAATGACGATCCTAAGCGGTCAGTGTTCACGTAATAAAAGGATTTTATTTTAACTCAGTTCAAATTACTCGATTCCCGATCACTTCGTTGTAGCGCTCGTATATAACGTAACACGCTTTGACTTTGTCGATGTTTGCGACTGTCAAACTAGTAGGACTCGCTGTAGAGGGTGCGTATTTAGTTTTAAGTAGTTAAGTTATTTTAAAAACGCGTCTATGTAATACCTCTTTGTGTCAAAGTTTTATCGTCCCTGTATACACTCAAAATATTTTTATTTGAAACACTGAGGGGCTCAGACCTTAAGCCCTTGACAGTGCCTCAGCGTGGGTTAGGAAGGGTCAATGACGGGCCTCAACGAGACGCTTGACGATGCCTGGAACCGACGGTTTGTTATGTGTTCCGAAGCATTAAAACTAATATTTTATTCTGATTTAAGACTTTGATTTTATTGATGAATTCATCCGTAATCAAGATTCGAATTTAGTGTCCTCTGATTGCTGATGATGATACAATATTGTGAGCGGCGGCGGCCGAGTGAGCGGGGGCTCGCCTTTGATCCAAAAAGCATCGGATTCAAACCCTCATCGCATATGAGTCCTAAAATCATTAGCTGCGTGTTTCGGAGTGCTCGCCAGTCTGTTGGTCCCGTTTATTTCCCCAATAATGGTCGTTAGTGTAGTATTCGACGCTATTCTGACAAACGTGACGACCCACCGCTCAGAGCCTTCAATCTTAAGATTTTAAGAAGGCGTACCTCAGGCGTGAGATAACAAAATACCTAAGAATAACGAAAGAACAGCATCTAGTTATAATACAACTTCAGACAACTGTCGAATGGCTGCCACGAGTCGAGGGCGACAAAGACAAAAATTTAACTAAGGGGTTGTCATATTTACTTTCGACATAATCTGAAAGCAGCATTTAAAGACAACTCCCTGTTGATCGTAGTTCGTCGTTTATACATCTACCTGCCTATCACAAGGCATAATTATAGTAAATGTTTCAATGAAGCATTTATTATATTTTTATGAAATCCCTATATATTGTAATAACATCTGCAACAATGGAAATGATAAGAGTATTTTAGAAAGTAAACAAGTCGCAGTTAAATTTTATTTTCTATCACCTAAAATAATCTAAATTAAAGGTCCGACAGACAGATGAGAAAAAAAGATAACGATTACCAGAGAATTGTTTCTGGTTTCAAAACATGCCTAGTTAATTTTTAGATTATTACAGAATTTTAATATTGGCACTGCTGTACCGCTCGCGCCGCGCCGCCCGATTCGCTATCGAAGACGGCGCGCGCACTCAATAAATAACATGCGCACACGCATCCAGGCAATCTCTCCCCGACAATCTATTGTCCGTCACTGGAAGCCATTCGTCTAACGCTAATAATAATTCAGGAGGGGCATCAGAAACGTAAAGTACCAACATTACCATACTTAGTTGCTCATTCCTAACACGGCGGCATTATAATACAATGGCGGGCGGCGCGGGCGCGGGGCGGCGCGCGCGCTGACGGCGGTGAGGCTTAAAGCCATTACAAGTATCGCAAGGCGATATATCCTTCAAGCGGCCGGGCCAGAGCTACTGCTCTACGGCCACAGATTAACATATTGCAAACGGTTTTCTCATTTGGCGAATTGGTTTATATATGTTTTTACATTTTTTATACAAATACCTACGATATTATTAATTTGTTTTTTTTGTGTATTTGCGTTTAATTTAATGAGTACTTTATTATTCTTAGTATTATAGAATATTATTTTAGTTTCATAATTGAAAACTGAAATTTAATAGTTCCGGATACAATGAATATTCATGTTATAGTTATTATCTCATTTCAAAGAGACAAATGAAAATGCTAGTCAACGGAAAGTAGCATGGCGTGATCTCCACTGACCACGGGCAACCGCAACCCCAAGGGTGTCGCTATGTCACTAGTGCGTCATCAGCATTTAATAAAGGAATAGGTTTTTTATTGTAGACAGCCTTGTCCTACTCGATTGGGAACATCGCTGTTGGTAGATTATTCCATGATGATGGTTGATGATAGATCATTCCATGTTCATGGTAGATGATAGATCATTCCACGATGATGGTAGATGATAGATAATACTGCTCGAATAATTATTGCTGAATGACCCGATAAATAAAATGGGAAAGTATATTATCATTACTCCGTGTGACTAAACGTGTAGTCGTAAAGGTAATAGATATATCAAAAAATCTGCAACAACAAAAATGAAAATTGTGATTCGGAATGCTAACGAGGTATTCTGTGTCCATTACACATTAATGTAGTCGCAGACAAGAGATAAATGCAATCATATAATTTTCTTACATAAATTAAAAATTGAAAAGCCCAATTAAAAAGGAAGAACAAATATTACAACTTGTAAATTTTATGTCTGATAATATGCCAAACTGATGCCTACACTTTGGGAAACACTTTATTGATGGTTTTGGCAATAAAATATTACTTAACTAATTACTAAATTTATATTTTATACGAAGACACTGTTTAACGTACAAGGTGCTCGACGGAAAAAGAGGGAGGTATTTTTATATTGCCATAGCCTTAAATTGATATTAACATAAACCAATTAATATCACAATAACAAACAAGGTTAATTAATAAAAAAATGCAAGCAAAAAAATCTTAAGCGCATCCCTCTGTTAAGCCCAGGTGCATATCGGCGCGCGCACGAGGAGGTCAATTTGTACGCATGCGCTACGACTCTAACCGATGCTTCTCGACAAGTGCCGACGGTTTACGAACAATGATACAACATTTTTTTATTATTTTTGTTTATCTTTTATTGATCTCTATCCAAATTCAATTTTTTTTTATCTTAAACTATATATTAAAATGATATTGGAAATGACTTAATGTTATGCTGAACATGTATTACACAAGAAAATATATTTTAGCCTACTTTCCCACGTTTTAGTGTTTTTCGTATTACATTTTCATACATTTTTTTCATTTTCTCGCTTAAATTCTATGTACAAGTCAATTCTCATTCATCTTTTTTTTGTATTGCTTTAAAATCAGTGCCAATCCAGGGATCAGCAAATGTGGTCTGCGCATGCGGCAAGAGACGCAAGTTCAAGTAGAGGACTCCATCGTTGTGTGCTTGTATAACTCAATAACGATTTTAAAATCTGGGCAACAGTTAGCCTCACAGGCCAACTACTGAATTTTCCACCATGCTTTGAAAAATAACATTTTCGATGTTGTTAAACAGGAAGACATTATAGCGCACGTTTTAGAGCTAAAATTAGCAGGGTTCACTTTCGAATTAACAGGAAATACAAAAAATATCTAATTGTCTATTTTAGAATATTTAGTCAAAGGTATTTTTAGAACGAAGCAACGAATTTAAATGGGGCTTGCGGAAATCAAAACAGTTTTCAGAGCTCAAAAACGTTTATGTTTTAAAAATCGATTAATGAATAAATCTAAGTCATTTTTAAAGAACCTTTTTTTAAAAAGTTTTCTTCAATATATTTTTTGATCAATTTAATCAATTTCAATGACGCTTGTGACGTTTGACTTAGCTTTTCTAAGTACAAAAAATACTTTCATTTCTTTTAAAATATATAAATAATACTACGAACCAACACTTTTCTGAAAATTTAATCGTTAATTATACCTTAAAATAAACGAACCAAAGTCGAGCATATTTACAAAATTCAACGTAGTTTTATTGCAAATAGAACACTAGATTTTTTCATTGCTCGATTTTAGACTTTATCAATTATATTATTTAAGAAACGCATTTCTTCAATATTATTTTTTTAAATTTTACAAAATTCACTGAATCAATTAGTGTCAAATGACAATATCTAATACACGTATACATACACTTAACACATATAAGAAGTATGTAAGAGATATAAACGAATTCTCATTTTAGGGGTTAATTTTGAGAATACTTTTGAAGGGAAAATTAAAATTAAAAAAAAATGTCAAGCGCCTTATGGGATACATCAAATGAATGGGTTTATTATGGAAAACGTAAATACTTACTCTTTTTATTGGTCTAAGATACCTAGTTGCAATGAATTAAAGAAAATGTATGAAAGTCTACCTCCATTATCTCTTGAATGAATGAACCTAAAATTTAGGAAATGTATGGAATATAATATGTCAGTCACAATTTGCAGGAAAACATAAACAAAAATCTTAAATTTTACTATTAATCAGAATAATTTCTTTTATTTAATTTTACGGATAGTCTAATAAATTAAATTGCTCTAGTGGTTACTATTACTGATTATAATTTTTGATTATTTCCTTTCATTTTATAAAATTGTTTTCATTTTAGTGCCCATAAACATATTTGACTTAGATTTTAATAAAACGTAATAGGTAATTGTATGATGTATTTAGTTTTAGTTAACACAAAGAAAGACCATATTCAAAAAAAATGATATTAGATTAATGCGATGACATACTAAGGAAGTATCTCTCTAAAGCAGTCTAACGAAATTGTGGGTAATCCTTACCATAAGTGATCGTCAGAAGTTCAGATATGGGAAAATCGTCAATGTATTATTGTCGGCAGCGGTCATATTTAAGTTTATAGCGAGTGGTGCTGTATAGGAATTTAACACAACTTACTGATAGATTACTTAGATAGATCCATTGCTTGTAGTGTTCCCCCAGTAAATACGATATAACACGTAGAGAGCTGTAAACATCTGTTTACAAGTTGAGGAGTTCCAATCCGCCGGAGACCACTGAACTGCCAACGTCTCGAGCAGTTCTATGTTTAACGCAGTCTAGTGTAGGAAATTGTTGTTATAGTGGTCAATTCAGTAGGCGCTCTATGTGCCATTGCACATGTATATTATAAAACTCTAGGCCTGCACTGTTTCTCTTGTATCATCTTGTTCTTTGAGTAGGCCAACTCCAGAATAATTATTATTATTCTTCAGTACGTACCTAAGCTAATAACGACGAATCGAAAATAATTTCTAACGAAAATTCAAGTAAAATGTTGTCTTTGTGTCTAATTTTAAAAGTAATATATAATTGGAAGTTAAACAAGAAAATAACTGTTGTTTGTTTTGTCATTCGCCATATGCATCTCTGTTCGGACGTTCACGTAATCGATGTGGATGATGCGGGCAAAAACAAAACAATATTGCTCAACTTTTTATACCTTACGAACTAAATAGTAGGCGTGAAACGTAACGTAAACTCGCGTCGAAACTCGAACGTTTACAAGCAAATAACGTTCCAATTGAAGCATTGATGATTCAACAGGCAAATCCGAGTAAACGCCACCTTCTAAATGGAACGCGCCTGATCGTTCGCACGTAAAGGTATTAAGTGTATACATACTCGAAGTATTTTAAGCTTTATCTTTGATGGCTTAGGTACAAAATTGACCGCAAAGTCAACGTCGCCGGGCCGATTGCGGAGCAGTCGTTAACTCTGGATGACGGCAAAGCACGCGATACAAATGCATAAATCGTCACTTGTTATTCCCCGCGCGGCGTGTTGCGTAAGTGCTAAGTGGATTAATGGGCCGACGCACTATTTGGTTGCCTTTTTATTGGGCGATCGGCTCATTTGCAACTGGCTAAGGTCGCGTCGAACGCGATGTGGTGGCCGTTTGCGCCGCGCTACTTACGTGTAGATCCAGATCTACAACACGACAGATACAACACACGGGATGAGTAAAGTTGTAATTTACTGAACGACAGAAAAGGATACAACACTTTTATACAAGAAAGAAAAAACAACCCTTTTTTTTATCTATGCTTGTAGGACTTTGTTTGAAAGTTACTCGAATTTTTATTTATTCACTGACAAATAAAATTTTTGGAAAAGTACAAACGTATCGATTCTCTGTTCATAATTAGTAGGTAATAATCCTAAATACATAATTTTAGGTGAGGTTAGAATGGAATCAATAATAAATTAAATTTAATACGTTTGAAGTATGAGAGAAAGTTACAACGCCAAAATATTCAAAACCCGCGCTTGCGTTGTCATTTTCATGTTGCGTCATCAAAGGCATCGAATATTTTAGCTGATCGACACAATAACGTTAATACAAAAAATCAATGTGCGAGTCGGACTTGACAAGGTTCCGTAGTGTCATCTCGTCATCTCGTTCGTCCTTGGTGAAATTGAATAATATTTTATTACATTTTGTGTTCACGGTTATATTACGTTTACGTGATAATATAAAGACTTTATATTTTTTAAATGAAATTCAAAATTAATTTCGTTGAGAAAAGGAAAGATATTTAAAATTTTTTAAAATTATAATGCATTGAATGTCTTTTAAAATAATAATTTAAAAATGTGCGTGTTTTTCATAACAAATTCGTTCACTTGATATATCACATTATTCATCGGACTAAAGTTTTTTATTTATATTTTCCTATTGATCCTTAAAATTAGTCCCCAAAATTATAAATCGTTTAGTTGCAATACATTACGGTGGTAATTGAGACGTTTTACTTATTCGGAGAAAATACGCTATGGCGGACATACGACAGACGGACATGAGCGTGATTTTATGAGGGTTCCGTTTGTCATAGGGTGTGGAGTCCTAAATAAGGAAACTGTATAAATTATTATTTTTTTAAACCAACGATATTATTTTTACGAACTATGTATCACAATTTTAAAATTACCAATAAATTTTGGCTAAGCGTACTGATAATAACTACCTCGGAACATCAACAGATATTTCGATTTGGCCGATATAGACTAGCCGTAGATTGTAGGTATTTAGATAAGAAATACTAGACTAGACGTCGTCGGGTCGTCGGCGCATCCCACGTGGCAGGCACCTGCTACATCGATGCGTAGGGAACCTTAGTCCCACCAAACAATGCTCAGTCGCATTCGTGACGTAAAGGAAGTGATGTGCCAGTTATTTTGAAACGGAAATGGGCGAATGTGACAACATTCTAAATGACGTTTTATTGTTCTAGAATTTAGATTGAGGATTATTTAAAACTTGTAGTGGGAGGCTGGTGGTGGATTATTTACCGACACGACCATCGGAACTTTTATAGGAACGTCTCGTCGATTTCGACCAATTTTTTGGGCGTGCCAAACAAACTCGTAGTATCGGTTGATATTTTTAGACCTTACCGTTGAAAATGATTTTCTTTGAAAAATTAATACATTTTTGCATATTACCCATTACAAAATTGAATACAAAATAAAAATTTGATAATTTTTCAACGTTATTCGAAATAAGATAACTAAGAAATAATACAACTTGTACAGTATTTATTATTACCAGATTAAAAACAGTATTTTTTGCTTTTAGGTAAAAAAAAAATGTAATATCACAAATAACCACGCGTGCACAAAAATGAATAACGAAAAATGTAAAGGCGCTCAGCTCAACCTGTACTCGTATAGAATGGTAATGTCGTAGTATCCAAGCAACTGCAACGCTTAAAAAATTAAATGTAACTTACAATTCCCGCCAGTTTCATGTAACCCGAGTGAAAGTGCTCCGTATCGAATAAAATCGAATAATAGAAAGTTTTGTATTCAACGAAAATTGTTTTCTAATACCATAAAAACGCCATAACCATCGACAAAAGCTCACAGAGTTTTACGATATGTGGGTAACCGTTCGATAAATTATCGATTATTAAACACGATGCGGGGCGTCCGGCGGAGAATCGATATCGAAGGTATCGTCGTTTTAGTGAATCGACGTATCGGCGCGTCGAGTGATTAGGGTAATGAGTGTTTATGCGAGAAGTGGCCAGAGACCGGGGAATCACCGGACCACCCACGTACGGATAGCTTTTGTTGCGCGACGACCACTGCGCGTACGCCGATATGTAAATACGGGGACGTACAGTTATGAATTCAATTCTACGGTTTTATGGATGTTATTTTTATTCTCTATTGGATTTCTTTCGATTTTAGTTTCGTGAACTTGTGTTACCTCGGATATACAAATTTTATACTTTGTTTTTATTGGTGTTTGATTGCAGTCGTTTGATCTCCATTTCTTTTTTCTTTATACTCAAGATGTGATCGGTTGAACGGCCAGTCGAGACTCGAAGATGTGCTTTAATCGCTTTACTGAGTAGACATGTCGGCAAGATAGTGTACAAAATTTGCTGTGAAACTACTTTTAAATTTGTCAACGATTTAAATGTTTTTATATCTAATCATAAAATGTGTTACCCTACCGTCGACCAGTCCTAAGAGTTAGTCTGACCACGCACGTGCGCAGATACCCTAATGCTTATTGTTGAAACCGAGAGACACGGTTGGAGAAATTACTGGAAACAAATTATGAATTACTTTTATCATTTAAATTAATCGGTAATTGATCGATTTGTAGGACAATGAGTACCTCCTTCATAAATGACCTTCATCTCAGAATCATATGAAATGTTGAGGGTGTAAGATCATCTCCTTCATTTGAATTCATCTGATTCTCAGTGGAAAATCTCATTTTAAGTACTCGCTTTCCTCTTTGTAGGTAATGCTGGTTTCCTTCAACTTTTATACCGTATATTAAATAATACAAGAAAACGTGAATCTGTGTAGTTTACAAACAATTCGATTCCGATCTCAAAAACAAATACTTACTAAATTAATAGCTTTGAAATTATCTATCAGCATAATTAAAAATAATATAATGTACCTTTCATATTTTATATTTGGTTCTAGAGATTCGATATATAAGATTTTTTCATTTAAGTGGTCAAATCTATTTATTATACGCTTCGTCAAAATCTATTTTTAACCCGCGGTGGTATAAGTTTGACCGTTCTGTGCGTGTGTGCGTGTGTGTATGTGTGTCTGTTTGTCCGTGGTACCGTAGCTATGTTTAAAGTTTGTTTAAGTCGCTAAGTTTAAAGTAATAACTAAATAGCTAAAAAAAATAGAGAGTTTGCAAACTCAAAACTCCCAGATTTAACAATACCCAATATAGGTAACTAGATTTGCAACAAAAATTGGTTGCCTGTAAAGATGGTATACGGGCGAAAGTTTTACGTGACAGACTTTGAGTGGTAAAATCATTTTAATGTGAATATTCATTCGTATAGTAGGAAGAAGGATGAAATAATATAACAATTTAAAACATTTATTTATACAAAATTATATTTAAAACATTAATTTTATACAAAGAATCTCGCACTGAATTTCATATTAACAAAATTTTATTTTACCTTTACATTACATGTTATATACAAATATACATACAATACAATACATTTGCGTGCAATGAAACAGCGTTTACTACAACAACTTGTTCCTATCTGAGTGGAAGGGACGTGCCTTTCACTTTTGTATCTGTCTCTCGCTCTTAGGCGGGCCAAACCATGCCGAGAGTGGAGGGACGTGCCCCTCTCACTCCGCTTTCATTTAAGGCATAACGTGAGCGGGTAACGGGGTTGCTGAAGTGTCACCCGGCAAACCAATTTATAAGACGTTGTCACGTCAAAATTTGATTGTATCGAAGCAAGTTGGTCGGAAATGCTAGTAAATTGCTAGATAGTCAATCACATAAAGGGCCTGACTTACTCAAAGGGTGCCCCGCCGCGACATTATAGCGCCATTTCAACGAGCAAACCTTATCGCACCTTCCATCAATTTCTATAATTAATGTATGTACATATTTATAGGCGTTACTCAATCAAATTTGATAGCTCAACGTAAGGTATTATTTTTGACTTTTTAAATTGTTTATTTAATTTTTATTAAGATATCAGAATGACGATGTTCTGACAAATGACTTTCAATATATTCAATTACGGTCTCCCTAATAATAAAGATCATTCATTTATGTAAACATTACACGAATAACGAATTAACCTTATTTTAGAATTAAAATTTGAAATAAATATCAGAAAATAGTTTTCTGTACGATATTATACAACATATAAACATATGCTTGTACGATACTACAAGCGATACATATTAGGATGATCCGCTTATATAAATATTATCCACGCCGTTAGTACGACACCACTAAACTATTCTGGATTCATGCTTTTGCGCATCAAGTAAGGGTCAGATAAAGGTCATCAGGACAGGAAATGAAATTTAGGTTCGATTTCTACAAAGTCTACGTTCCGACATTGAACAGACATCTTTCGTCTAAAGAAATGACCCTTATAATAAAAGATAAGGTTATAGATGACCAAACTTTAAGATCTCGTGGCCATTACGTTTAATTTGAATTTGAATTGACGAATTTGAATTAATATAAACGTATTGAAAATGACAGAATCAAGCAAATCATTCTTTTCAATCTACTTTCTACAATCTACAAAGCACTTTCCCAATTTTTACAATTGGGAAAGTGCCAAAAATGTGGATCTATTCATTTCCAAAGTAAACTGTAACTATCTAACAAATCTAGTTAGTACCTTTAATTTGTAAAGAATAATTATAATTCACTCTTTTTGACGCCTATAGATTTATATTTATTTCGTGACTGTCTCTAAAGGTATAATAATAATTGAAATTCAAGACAACTTCCACGAGGCGCCATATAGAAACTATAAAAAAAAATTATGGTTAAAAATTGTTTAGTTCTTTTTTAAATTGCAGAATTAATATTTTATTTTACTATTTGCCACTACCGATTCGTTGAAATTACTAAAATAAAATTCAAATTTACAATAATTGTCTCAATACGAAAACCTAATCGAAATCATTGCAAATAACAAACAAATTTTGACGTACAATGTACACGTATATGTGATACTGTGTTATATTACATAAGCACAGACTCAGCGTACGCGCAGCCGACTGAGTTTCACTTATTAATGTATCATTAAAACCGATCCAATACATCATACTTGTCGCTGCTTGAATAACCAGACCGTAAAATATTGCTCGCGCACCTCTTAACACAGTATGGTTAATGTCCGTGCTGCAAAAAAAAGATCGTCCGCAAATCAAGAATTGAGAATGAGTTCATTCATTTTTTTCGTATTCGGTGTTCAATTTTTTTGACGTTTTCCACTGTTTTATATTTGTATCCTTTTAGGTTTTTAGAAACTTGTGGCATTTTCATCTTAATATTGAGACGAAAAAGTATTCTCTGTAAATCAGTCTCACTAGAACTTAATACCTTCATCAGTTAACTAAAATTAAACTTCAAGAGATCAATTGCTTAAATATTATTGTAGTTTATCTTACAGCGCCTTTAGAAATAACTATATAACAACTTCCGCAAGCTTTTTTATTATTTCATCTCACCTAAGATCCTGTATGTCGATGTTGATTCCGGGACTGCGTCGTGACAATAAATATTTGAAATCAATAATAAACCTTTTAAAACGGTGACCAGTATTGGCTGGTGATATCTTAAGATCCTTATGAGAAATTCTGAATAGTATGTATGTTATTATTGCTTTCAAGCATGTGACTGGTAATATATAATCACCTAATGGCGCAGGTGTACGTATACACAATGCGTCTAAGATACGAAAGACGACAGAGGTGCATAATATGACGTCAACACATTATCTTGAGCTGTCCTAGAATATTTGAGAGGCATCCTAGTATTTAAAATATTACGACAGCCCCATTAAATATGACCTTTGCTGTCATAACTCTGAGATATTGATATGGTATAGGGTATATATAGGGTATAGTATAGGGTAGGGTATGGGGAACCCTAATAAGAGGATACCTACGGACAAAGGATTACTCCGCCGTCCGTCTATCCATCTGTCATCCATTGCTTGAAACCCTTTTCCTAAGGGTTGCGTGGAGGTATCAAGTTGAAATTAATACCAAATACTTAGACTTGGGGTCGTTTGGCATTTTTATCGTAAAAGATTCAAGTTTTTAAGTCATCGTAATAAAAAAATACGGCCAAAATACAGACATTTATGCCTTATATTTAGAAATTCTTAAGTAAAACGAAATCTATTGGGTACTTCTCATTGGCGTAAAATCAAGAAATTTATTAAGAAGAAGGGTCTCACAGAACAAGGAAAGTGAAGTATGTGATAATAGCGAGAATCGTAATTTCTAGTCATATTTTCAGGAAAATATTTTATTTGTGCAAACTTGCACTTGTAATCGATGTATGGATTATTACTTAGACCAGACCTGGATAACATTTTTTTAACTTCAGGTTATACAAAATTAAACTTTTCAAAAATTTCAAAAAATTAGAAAAAATAGTAATTTTTTTAAAAAAGAGTAAAAGTTAGGAACTGCTGGGACTAAAATCTCTCTTGTATTGGTATCGACAACGGATAGATAAAAATTATCGAGACTCGATGGAAGAAATGTCCACATACATAATTAATTTTGGAAGGCACCCCGAGGGTGTGAGTCCTGTTCGCACTTATCCGGCTTTTTAAATCTTATATTTCATTTTTAAAAGGATTAAGATTTTCAAACAAAAATCTTAATTTTTGTGTTGTTCTTTATGGTTCCGTGGCCAAATACACAAACAATATTTTATATATGCTGAAACTACTTTATAGTTTTAAGCGATTCCCTAGTTTACAATCAAATCCGAAGCTATCGCAACGGAATCAATGCCATTTGCAAATAAAAAGTCATAAAATGTCATCGACCAATTAAGAGGGTGTTTGAAATATTTTAATTATGGCGTGTTCATCGTCATAACAGCAAAACAAAATGTGAAATCTATTTAGGGTTTAGTTTAACATTTCAAGTTAAACGGTATAATATTTGTTAACATGAAACTACTCGACTGCGTTCAATTAAAATTTCGGTGAAACCTATAACTAAAGTGAAATTTTGCATCGTCGTTATTCAACATTTACGTTGACTTCACGTTAATTTTAATAAAGTCCGATCACGATAAACGGTCTGCGCGCGCGCCGAGGGCCAAAAAACGCCGGGCCTTAAAGTGGATCACCTTATTCACGGATAGATTGTGTCGAAATTGAAATATGAGTTTCGAAATTACAATATTTATTGAGCGAAATTGTACGTTGCGTTTTGGCTACTGCGATCCGATGGCGCGATTGTGGGAACTGTTTCTTAGCCCGCGCCCCCGCGGTAGCGCACTTCCTTGAATTACAATCGTTACAATTTTGAACGTGACTTTTTATGCCACAATTATTGTTGCCTACCGATGCAATTTTGTCCTTACATTGACGTAATTAATTTTGTTCTATTTAATGCCTCTTAGGAAGCGTTATGTACAATTGCAAGGAAAATAATTTACGGTACCTATCATATAGGGGGCATACGACTTATTTATCTAAGCTTGCCATCCTTGAGCTTCGAGTTCGATTATAGGGTAGGCAATATTATTGCGTATAAAAATTATGCAAGGTATTTAAAAAAAATGAAATTTATAGCAGTGATTTAAATGAAAACGCTCCGAAAATTGATTACTTATTAAAAATATATTAAGTTTGCTCGTGACTGACAACATTATTTCTGAATATAAGTCAGGATACGCTACAATACAGCACAGCATGAAATTCTAGATGAAATGCGGCTATTAGCCGGCGTGGCATCGATCGCCCGGGCGGAGGCCCGCGCCGGAGAGGCGTGAACACAGATTTCACGGGCCGTCAGCCGCCGCCCGCCGCCCGCCGCCCGCCGGCGGGTCGTTTATCGACGTCTGAACTAACGCGTGTCCAAACATTCATAAACACTGTTCTCTGTCAATAAAATTATAAATTTGTATAATTGTATTACGCACTTACGTACATATATCGTGTAAATATCTATTAAGAAGATGGTGAAAATTTTTTTTAGTAAAACCTGTTCTCTAGTTCGAAGTAATACAAAATGCTTGCCGAGGTGGCGGTCGGTCCCTCTTGCAAGATTTCACAGCAACCACTAAAACGTAATTTACCTTTGAATTAAGTGACGAGAGTGTCACTCATTACATTATTTAAAAAATTGACCTAAAATAATGTCGTCATAAGCGCTTATTTGGCAGGTACCTATTGTACAAATTCATATTCGCGTCCATATGGGACGGTAACATTTTTTTACTATTACAGACTGGAACTTTGGATGTTTAAAAAATGTATCGAGGCTTCTTGACGCGCGTTCGGAATGGGACTACCTCGCGAAAAGTGAAACGACACGAACGGACGCACAATGCGACGCGCCTCATCAGCCGTCTAGCGGGTGTTGTTGACGATGGCAGTGAACTGTGTCTTTGATGTATTGACAATTTAAATGCACATAGTAAACTATTTATGTATAAAAATGTCATTATGTTAGTTAATAATTTTATTTTATGTATGACACATATATTCTTGCTTCTAATGGGTGTCCCACGACTTCGGAAATTTTTTAACAAATTTCGTTTTAATTCGCTATAGCGAAAATTATTTGCAAAGTTCTACTAATGTGATAATTTCATATTGTTACGACATGCAGTATAAAACGACAATAAGAACTTCTATTTTTTTTTGGTTTGGCTAAGGAACCCTAACAACGGCCGTATTGCATATCGAAAGCAAATAATTAAAAATCTTTAGTAGTACATCCATCTCACCTTTAGGATGAATTAGGGCAATTTTCTAAATAACTATGATCTCACGATGAGATTGCAATTTGCGAATTAATGTTCATCAGAAGGAGTTTAAATTATAAAAAGGGAAAAAAGCGTCATTAATACGGTGTATTAACTTCAGGGGTGGCCGGCCGCATCGCGACCCCGTATCGCGCGCAGACACCTGCTGCGCCGGGGCACTAAATTCGCGAGCTGACCGTTGCGACATCGCGCTTTATCTCTCGCTCGAAGCCATAGAGCGCAGCATTTACGAGAGCGGTCTTTCGTAATATTTCAACATTAAACAAATAACATCAAAACGGAAATAAATGCACTTATCCTTGAACTGAGATAAATACAATCGATGTAAAAATATATTAGACATAGTAATGTTTAATAATTTTGAAAATGCTAGCTCGAAAAAAATACGCAGTTTAAATAATCTCTTTCGCACACATGGCATCTGTGGCACTGTGCTATTGTAACAATGGTAAGTTTACTGTGTAATATGGCTAATATTATAGGTGTATATTATTAAAAAATAATTTACTAAGACCAAATACAGAAACATAAGTTAATAAAACCATACGAGGGGCTTATGTCTGATTTCCTATTAAAAATCAGGCTTTCCACTAAATTTGTAAGTTATTAGTTCTATTTATCAATAATAGTCTATCAGTCAAGTCATTCTAGTTTGACTTATGATAAAGAGAGATAGAGCGAGAAATATTTTTGTATATATTTATCATATTGTACACTTGAGTTAGAACATTGCTAGGATGTTTTTTGTAGGCGTTAAAATAGCAGGCGTGGCCGGCCATTCAGTGTCACTTAACTTCGTTCTTATAATAATTAGACAAAAGATGTATTTAACCGATAAAAATACTAGGATCAAAAGAATCGTGCTGTAAGTATACATAATATCTGTTGAATTCATTATAGCAAAAATAGTTACTGCCCAATATTTTTTCGTAACCATTCTAAGTTATTGTTTTAATTGGTTAATTAAATGAAGTTTCTGTTTTTTGAACAGATAATTTCAACGCGTTATTTTTGGAAAAAATAATAATCGGCTTAATATAACAATGCTATTAAACAATTTTTCATGTTCATGTTGTTTAAAATTAATATGAATTATATTTTTTGTTTTACTGATATGCCTTAGTCTACATAATTTTTTGTGCAGTGGCATTCATTAAAGCCAGGAAACTATGTTTTTGTATTAACCTTTGAATTAATTATTGGCTAATTTTACGACAAATCATTCCTACACATAAATCAAACGCTTACAGACGGACAGTAACAAACTTAGAATAAAAAACAGAAAATGATTAATGTTAACTTAAAGTAAAAAAACATGTGTCATAAGTAACTAACTGATACATAATAATAGCATCGCTGGCAGTGGACTAGCCATAACTCTCACAAAAATGTTACTGGTGTACACCGAATACTCAAAGTTGATAGGCACGTTACAAAACTTTAATGTAAACTTATATTTCTCTGAGTAAGCAAATCCAAAACATCCAAGTCGTCAATGGACTTTGTAAGAATATATGTTTCGATTATTTACAATAATGACAGAGCTGCGGTATAATGGCCACTTTGATAAACTTCTTAAAATGAAAAGATTGTGGGAGGTTACGGTTCACAAGCGAGATGATCAAAAACCTGATTAAAGTTCTTACGCCGCTTGTGTCCCTTTCTAGAGTCTAAGCTCGCAGTGAAGTTCTATACCTTGCGCTCGCGCACGATTATAATCTAGTTTGAAATAATTTTATGTGTAGTTTACGCACCTATAAAATAATCCCAGTAATAAAAGGGGACGTTTATGGAATGCGAAAACGGTCCACGGTGCAATGTTGCGGGCCATAGCGAGCTAACGCCGGCCCCGCCGCGCCGTGCGATGTACAAATGTATGCACGTCGCCGGTTTACGAGCTGCGCACGAGTCGATCCGTGCGTTACTTGAACCCGTAATGGGCGCCGGTGGTTTTTGCGTTTTAACAACATGCATACAATCCGGTTTTGGCTTAACTTTCTTGCAAACTTGTAAACGATGTTGTAACATGGCCTATCCTATTTCTATTTAATTTGTAAAATAAATGACAATCTGATTTTACAACGATTTGCATATTGCAGTCGTGTTCAAGATCAAAAGTTAAGCTTACAAACGAAGATTAGATATTGTCAAACAGAATTATTTAATTCAATATACGAAAGCTATTAGATCCCATTATGTTTAATAAATATTCGCAACAAAACGACGGTGGCTCAGTGGTCGAGTGCCTTGATTTCCAAACGGAAGGTCGGCTTCGACGATCCGTGGTAACGTTAATGACGAAAAGAGTTCGTTGATCATGTATTTCAAGTTTAATTCCCATATCTACAGATATTTTAAATTTGATTTGATCTCGACCCAGGGCGATTGGCCAAATGAGTGTTTAACTTAAGTCAACTTAACAACTCGCTCCGTGGCTCAAATAGCACATTAAGCCGTCTGTGTCGGGCGTTGTCATCGTTTTGGTGACAGCTGCCCAGACAGCTCTTTACGCGCACTGGGCATGTAGGGCTCGAGGTCTAAGCGCCTCTACCTGAAACGAAACGATCGTGGGAGGGAGGGCCTGCCTCGGCAGTGGGTCCTGGTATATGGTAAACCAAAACGTTTTCGACGGAGCACAAGGGAGGCTTATATTATAACTTCTACGCATTACGTTTTTTTGTAAAATTTTACCCTATCTACTATATATACTACTTGTCACAAATTAAGTTTAGAGATAATATTATTACAAAATAAAACCATCACTCTACTGTGCTTTTCACTCTCCATCTATGATCTTGTTCTAAATTTTGGCGTCAAATTAAAATGATAATCATTCGTTTTAACGAGGGGAACACGCAACAAAGCAAAAAACTGAGATAGCGCGAGTACCGATTCGATTAATTATGTATTAGATTTTCGAAAAAGCCACAAGCGGCCGTAATTGCGCGCGCGCCCGCCCCACGATACACAAAGCACAATATACTTGCAACTTTCCATTCCAAATTCTGAACAATAAGCCTAATCAGCGTACATAGACATTTTAACTACCGTTAGTGATGTGCCGCGAAGTCTGAATTCGATTTAATCACACCGATTGAGAATAATCGATACGGACGTGAATGCGCTCGACATAGTGACGTGCTGTCACTGCCGCACAATAGAAACGAAAGTGCCGGCCGATCGTTAACGACGCCGCCGTCGAGGCATAATGCGAACGCTAAAAACCCGTCTCGGTGCCGTATGATTATAAATTTGTGGTGAAAACGTCAACGGTTATATTTCATTGTGAGTTTTTAATATAAAGTTAATCATCCCGATGAGATCGTCTAATTAATACATTGGAGCTTTTTCCGAAGATAATTATAGGTACCTTTTCTATGTATATTAATGATAACGGGTATTTAATCGAACACAGGCGAACGGTGATTAACGTTTGGATATGGAACATAAAAACATGATTTGCAATATTTATTTGAATTCTTTTTCATTAAAATAGGAAAAAATATGTAAAATAGTGTTGTCTGTGTAAGATACTATTAAACACTATTTGTGTTTTGCAAGAATCGATGTCAAGTTACGTAAACTTTCTTTGGTTGCGCAGAATAACACCTTAAATTTTCTTTCCGGTTATTAAGATTATTATCTATCGTTACGCCGTATCTCACGATGTGAAAAAATTTCGTAGGGTGCAATCAGAGGCGAATTATGTCAAAATCCGACCCACAGCGGTGTCCAGTGGTCGCACTTAGCACGTAATATCGCTCGACGTATCGAGATCGCGAATCGATTTAATAGTAGTTATGAGAGAAAATTATCTTGGACATGAATTTATGACCGTACATTCATGAGAGAGCTCATCACTAGCTTGTGAATTAGATTAATTTGTCAAATAATAGATTTCGTTAAATATTAATCATTATATTTGTATATTTTGCGTGCGAATTAAAGTTTTATTTCACGCTTGTCATCAAGAAGTTTTTTAACCAAGCTTCTAATAAAAAAAAGTCCTATTGCTCAAAACTAATGAATCCGTTTCATCAAAAACAAATATTAATGCATTTTGAAAAAATCCTATTTTTAATACCAACCGCAAATTTTTATTTTGCTAAAAGCTTTTTGAGTACATTTGTACCACCTTGCATTATTCATACTGCATTCAACATAATATGCAACTGAGATGCAACAGTTTAATTTCAATTAAGATGACCGCACCAGTTCATTATGATTCAATCGTTAGCTTTGAGTGACTTGAAGGCTATTAGAATGCAGTTTGTTTAATGAGCTACAAAACATAATATTGGACTTGTATATTTTTGTCTTTTACTGAAATGACATATTTTCTTGGAATATAAAAAGGTTAATATTAAAAAGACCGACATGAAATCATATTCTCCAAAATACATTATCATTTGTGTTACAAGATTGGTGACAGAAACCGGTGTTGATTTATTTTAGGCTTTTAATTGTGAAAACGAATGAGTTTTTAATATTATCTTCAAAAACTTTCACAACGTTTTGAACGGAAAGTCGTAAGCTTTATTTGTTACATAATAATTTTGCATACGCGTCACACAAACTCAAAACGCTAAAGAGAAATCTCCCGTACGGTTTGGGAGCGCTCTCGTTCTGGGCAGGTATCACGTCCGCGTATTAAAATTATAAGGAACTTAAGCGAAATTACTCGATGCAAGTATAATCGCGGCCATTACGGTAACATCTTATCAATGACCTGTAATTTGCACACTTTTCAATAATCGATCTTTTGCGCAGTCTCGATGCGTGTGCGTCGGACGGAAACTCGATCGTGCGCCGATTGGCATTTCAATTTTATTTATTTTCGATATATCATTTCAGGTTTCGATTTATAACAAGAATCAACTGAACGAAGATGGAAAGTAGTTTGTTTGAATCATTTTTTTTAATTGTAGTGTACACTGGCTTTCCACTTTTCAGTTTCAATACTTACTGCTACCGGTTTCGATTTGTACGAGGACGGGTCAAATGTTACCTGAATTTTTTACTAACTTTATTTACTTTTACTAACTACTTTACGTACAACTTCATGTATAAAAAAAGGTTTTGGTGCATGCAATCGCGCCAATGAATTGAGTCCTTGGTTATACACTAACAGTATTATCGTATATAATACAATAAGCAATACAAGGATTTGTTTTTATTATTATCATTATTATAAACTCTCGTCTATTTTCCAAAAGGGTAGGCAAGGACTATAGATTTTCACATATCCCTTTACTCAGTCAATCTTTTATGCAAAGTGGTCTATTTCTGGTGCTTAAAATTTGACACTTCTTTAGTCTGCCACCGATTCTGTTAATATAGGACGAGATGTAATATTTGTTTTCAGTTACATAAATAAAGCTAAGTCATAATTAGAAAAAAATAGCAGGTAATATGATGATATAACGCGGCCGGTCTTTTTCCAATTATAAATGCACGCTTCGGTGTTCGGTATATACCAAGAACAAGAGCAGTGCACATTGAGTTTTTTTTTAAGAACATGACGTGACATGTTTATTTTTAATAACAATTTCGTATGGTGTGGGTCAAAAATCGGGGAGTGAAATTCGAAAATTATAATGAATATGAGCCGTCTCCGCGTGCGGCTGGCGGGGCCGGGGTGACCTGGAGACCATTTTCCGAAGGGTTTTTTGTGAGCATCATTATTCTTTATAATAATACTACGCGCCTCGGTGCATAAACAGAACCGATGGAATGAAGTATTTTGGTAATATCTTTTTTCTTCATGTATATACACTACATGCATATATACTTCACGTAAAGAAAAAAACTGCTACTGGTAAACATCAGTACCAGCGTTATGTACAATTTCTTTATATATATATGTTTCCCAGTAGCAGACAGTGGCGTCTAAGCGGTGTGACATTTGACTTTCAACTATGAAATCGTGAATTGAATTCCGAGCATTTGCCGATGGGTTTTTCTTAACGCGAGTACCTACATTTGTTTATACGAGAAGCCGGCGACTCAACGGCCAATCGAAATGTGGTGAGGTGACCCGCGCCCGCCTGGCCCGGGCCACGCGAGATCGGCACGCGGCTACGGTCTCGCAATCCGAACCGGCGCTTGATCAGTGACAGTCCACGTCCTCTAAACCACATATTGAGAAAAATGTCACGAGGTTAAAATGAAAACTGAACTGAAGTAGTGAGAGTGTTTATAGATCATATTTGAAGTCAGTATATACTCGTAGTTAATAATACAGGGTAGATGATATTGTTGAATTTAAAACTTTAATATTAGTGAAAGAAAAATCTAAGCCACCGTTGCTCTGATAGTCCACTCCCTAAAACTCACGCATTATTCTGAGCAATAAAACTTGCGAGTTCGAAAAGCAGGACAGTATCATTGCTTACTTTTTCGAATTCAAAATTATTTACGTTCTTTTTCAAATAACTTTGTTATCAATATTACCCGATAGTTGTTTTGCAAATATTTCATAAAAGATAATAAGCTGCGGCCATTTGAAGAAATTTATTGAGTTTTAAATGTATTTGAATTGTACAAAACGATCGGTAAAGAAATTTAGAGGTTATTTTAGAAGAGCTTATTTCGACAGCGATATCTTTTGATTAATGATCGGCGTCGACGACATCTGTGGCGTTAGACGAAAGTTTTAAGCGCGAAAATATATTTTTTTAAACAGGTCCTCCAAAATTCGTAACAAACTTACGGAGAACATTTTTTTGACAATTCGTCACTCACAATATCTCACTAAAGAATGAACTTTTTTTAAGAAATATAGATGATTAGAGTTTTTAATCTGTCGGTTAAATAGTTAAGGCATTATTTGAAAAAATAATAATGATATGCGCTCGCTTTACATTGTGCCTTTGTGATCAATGTAATGCTCTAATATTAATAGTAAAATTTAATGAAGTTGTCGTTTCGATGAGTAGCCAATTTGAATTTGAATGTTTACGATTTGGTAACGAGTGCATAAATGCTGAAAGTGCGTAAATCGTATATAGATTTTACTGAACATTATTACTGTCCAGAAGAAAATTTCCGTCATTCTCAAGCCGCGCCTAAAGAAGTTTCACTTCAATAATTATCAGTTAAATTACTGAAACAGAAATCTCTTTATGTGACAGATGAAGGACTTCCTTCTACATCTGCACGAACGGAGTCACCGGAACGGCTGGTCATTAAGGAATCAGTTATTAACAAATACATTAGGGGTTAACACGTGAAGCCGCCGTGTGCGAACACTGACCACTTTTAATTTGAATATCACTAGTTAGACGATAAGTTAAAATTCAAATTATAAATGTGTGAATTGCGTAATCAGACTACCAGAGTAGGGCCAGCTGGTGCATGCGTTTGCGACGTAGTTCGCCGCCACGCGCCGTCGACACCCCCGCATGTTATTCTATACAGCTGAATCGTTACCGACCAATTTATTCCAACTTCAGGAGGAAGTTTTTAGTGGGTTTCAGCCCCACACTACCCGCGTGACGGGCGCGCGGGTGTGCGTTATGGATTTTTTACCTCCTCCCGCCGCAAGAGGGGAAAAAAAAAAAGGTTCATCGGATCATAAAAATGTAAGATGACAGTCGATGTCTATTCATGTTACAATTTAAATTGATTAGATCTAATGGAGTTGTAAAACATATTTTTTTTATTGAAATTATTTTTATTAATTTTTTAGCTATTTTAGATAAAAAATAGGCTGAAAACGATACGCTACTGGAAGTGAGGATCATTTTTAATCAAGATAAACATAAATACTTTTTACAGCTCTATTCGTTTTAATTAGCTCAAACAATAACAATAAATAGTATCAATAGATATGGACTGCCATGTTATGCTTTTATAATCAGAAAAACCTCCATGACACGATAAAAAAAAATACAATTTTGCTAACTAAAGCACGCTCCGCTCTGTACAAATTTTACTGAACGTTACTTTAATCTAAAAAGAATTTTAGTTGTTGTCTTTTGAAGCTTAGAATAACTGACAACGTTTTCTTAAAACATTTTTAATATACATATACATACATACGGACATTTCCTTAAAATTGATGACAAAATGTTTGAAGACCTTAAAACTTTAACATCTGATGAAGTTTGAGCTTACAAAAATAGAGCAAAAACAATAACTTCCCTAATTTAACGAGAAATTTCAGTCCTCCTATCGCGAAATTAAAAAAATTGCAGCATATCGATATTAACAATAAATACAAATTACGTGAAACGTCTTAATAACGCAGTGTCTATACTATTAAAAAAATCAAATACATTAGTTTGAGGATGTAGAGAGAATTCGTAGCGTGGGCCCGTGCGATACGCAGACCAATAAATTGTCGGCGCACGCGCCGCGGCCGGAGACAGTGACGTTTCAATTTCTGAACATTGCATTTGCTTGAAAGAATCGTGCAGTTCTCTTTTCTAGTGGAGTACATTAAAAACTTGTGCAGCTGACCAACAATAATATTTGCGTCTTCCTTTCGATTATCATAACAAAAAATTTAATAGAATTCAAATCATTGGCAATTCGATGTCGAGGCGGGATATATCAAAATGTGGATCAAATTACAGCAGTCAGATGTGACGAATAGAAAGCGATGTTGACAACGTTTTGTTAGAGCTATCACGTGTAATTTAGATATAACGGAACGATTGCTAAAAACCATAAAAGAATAAATCCACCTACTTCAATTATTAACTGGATTATTACTTCGTACTTGCGCATGCGTAAAACGCTCGAAGCACTGTGAACCTTTCGTCGCACTCTGAAGACATCGAGTTCAATCCGTGAATTTGACAGAGGCTAGTCGTTACAGACATTTTTATGGGGTAAGGAATGCTGTCGTTTCTCCTTCGCTTTGACTGTGTAGATATAGAGTAATAGTAAAAGGCGTTTGAAGCTGATTCGACGTCGTTTGAGTTAGCGCAATCGGCCTGCAGGTGTTCAACGTGGCATTGAATTCAATAAATGTTGAATCGGTGTCGGATGTACCTTAGAGCGCGCCGTCAGTTTTGTAACTGTTTTGTTATATATGAACGCTATTTAGTAATAATTAATTCAATTTGATTTATTTCCAGAGTCTTAATGGCGATTTACGACGTGTGTCTTTACTAAGCCTTTTAATTTACATATTATATATTTTAAATCGAGTACATGAATATATTTCGGCCCATTAGTGCCATTGTGAGCTGAAGTTTATCACCCTTTCGCCCTATCGCTCTGTGATAATATATTGTTTGAGACATTTTTTTATGGTCGTGATATAATTCTAACCGATTTCTGTACAAAAACTAATTTAAACAAATAACAGTTTTGGACTATAGCAGTTGTATATTTTTTGTCTGCCTTTTACAATTGACTCGATAAAAATGTTGATAAATCAAGTTTTTTAATTAATAAAGAATTCGAATGGGTAAGTTAGCGTACAAAATGTTCGAGTATTATTTTTAGAAACGCTTGTTTTAATTAGAAGTTTATTTAAGTAATTGATTTTAACATAATAATATGTAATCGTATTAATATTGCTGAAAGTTATTACAAAAGCATAAAATATTTTTACGATAATTTTGAATGATAAGTTGTATAAAAAAATAATTTGAATTATTAGATTAAAAAAAAATAATTTGAATAAAGTGATACTTAAGAATATAATACATTTTTATAATAATTTTCATTGTTTCTAAATATTTATGTTGTCATTTAGGATTAGCGGCGCACTGTATTGTAATTAAATTAATCACGTAATCGTGTAGAGAACTTTAGCGACAAATAAAAAAGCTTTTTTTATCTAAAAAATAATAAAACAGTAAAGCATTGTAAATTTCGTTATGAAATCTTTTAAAATATGGTAATTGTAATATTATCAACAATCTTTCAATAAAAGTAACCTTTTCAGATTACCTACAAAATCTAAGAAATTATTTTTTTGTAAAATTAAAAAAAGTATACATAAAATAAAACGTGGCAGTCAGATTTTTATTACCAATTTTTAATGTTTTATATTGATACCGAAGAAAAAGTAGCTTTTATCAACAAATCAATCCCGTGTACTATAAAAAGCTACTTTATTAAATACTCCGTTATTTCGTGTAAGATCGGCACCCGCGCAGAATTTCGAGGTTCCGAAAAAATTTAACGAATTGATTCAGAGCAGCAAATTGCGTCTGACCAATTGGCGCTGTCCGCGGCTGTCGGCCGATCGCCATTAATCACGGCGCAGACCTACGCGATGCGCAGACGCGGCCGTGTCTTATCATCCAACGTCGCAACGGCTAGCTTTTCTTTAGTAGCTACCGTATGCGAAAGCGAGGTTCTATCTCTTTCTCGAGTTGTACTTCTCGTGGTTGCTAATGCTCATTGGAACTGAGCGACACCGTGAAATATAGCACAACCATCGCGTCTCATGATTCGATACTAGTGCTGAAGCACTACTAGTACTTGCTATTACTTATTTGTGCCGGCTACTCGTGAAAGTCATCGCGTAGTCTGTTCATTCATTTAAAATCTACCTCATACATTTTCTCGCTGACCGAACTTCTTTTTAAGGAGGCAGTCTTGTGCTTAGAATTCCTACGACGCGGACACGTGAGATCGAATATCGGCCACATCGCTGAGGGTTTAGCTAGCAGAGTATGTGCATGGAAATTGAAACATCACTTATCGATAGCTTTAATTACGTCGGGAAAGATTGTGATCATATAACGTGAGAAAATTATATATATATATATGTATATGAGAAGGTTCATTAGAATCAACGATGTACAGATTTTCAGAATCAATTTTCTCGTCGTGGGAGCTTACATTACAGCAGAGCATTACAGGGTATATGAATGAGTCACAAGACACAATAATGAGTCAGTGTTATAAAAAAACACATGTGTTTCGTTATGAATTTTTGACTTTTGTTACGACAATGTATTTACTAAGACATCCACCACACCAAATCACCAAATCAGTGATTATGTTTTTAATATGATTTATAAAATTCCACTTTAAGCCATACCTTTAAATATGCCATATCCGAAAATAATCATTAATTAATATATTTATTTAATTGTAATAAGTAAAGAACTGGAACGCTAAAGTTGCACATAAAAACGTTAAACAATTAAAAGAAAAATAAAATCTTTGACTGGCGATTATCTAGAATTCTCATTTAATTTGTGCTTATTTTAAGCATACATAAAAACGAGACAATTACATTTATGTAAAATTATTATACGCGTCTCGAATACCACATCTTTTATTGTGGTTAATTTTCTCTGAATTTTTTACAATTCAAATGACGACATTAATTTTAAAATAGCGCGATATGTATTCAAATAGCTGAATAAAAACCGAACGGAGTATAAATTAACAAGATAATTATCTGTTTTGTCGTGTCGGCTAGGTCGGGATCGCCTTAACTCTATGTCGCAATTGTTCGAACCTGTTCTTAGATCTCGTCTCTTTGTCGTTCTATAAGAGATTTCCTTTTGAAAAATAAAAAGATGGTCTTCATTTTTAATTTAAAACTAAAAACTTATTTTAGGTACATGTTAAATTTTAAATAGTATGAATTAAGAAATTAAACTTATTTACTTTTCTGATTTCAAAATTTTACAGCGACTATTTTGTAAATATTATTAAAACTTATAACTGTGTTATCCAATTAAGTGCGTGGAAACTGATAAATGTAAATATTTATCATAATTTAAATAACTACTTTTATAAATTCCATAAGTTTAGGATCCATCTAATTCGTTTGGATTTATTCAAATCATTGTTCATAATGTCAGCTAAGGATTGATATAAATTAGAGAAAATCTTGTATATTTTAAAGGTTTTAATATCTCCAATGTCGCTTTCCAATTTATACAACAACAGCAGCGTCCCAATAGATTCGCGGAAGAGATATCGCGCCTAAGGCACTGCGCGAAGAGGGCCGGAGGTAGTCGGAGGTCCGAGTGGCGATTCAAACGTCCGCGGCGAGCGCGCTGAGTGACGGGTGACGTCAGCGCGTGCGCATCGACCCACACGCTCAATGCATTTTTATCGATTGTAAGGCTGTCTGCATTTGTGTAGTACCATATTTTTTGTAGATCATTAAGATTATAAACTGTTTGTCTTTACTTGTGCCGAGAATTGTCTTTTGACTTATCTGTTGAATGATTGTCAAGTTTAGTCACAGAGATTATTACACAAAATTTTACAATAGAAATTGTGATATATGGTCATTGGAATCACAGACGTACCTTGCAGCCCTCGCAGGTGAAGGCGCCGAAGTGGAAGCCGGCCGCGGGCTCCCCGCACACCTTGCACTGCTGATTCATCTGAAATAGGAACAAAGTGTCCTCTCAATTGCAGCTTTGATTTCTACAAGAAAATACACTGTAATTATTAAACAAGTCTTCTTTGGTTTATTTCTAGTTATGTCACAAAATCTCGCATTTTCTTATATGTCCTAAAAAATTTTTTTTTTTGTATTCTATCTGTTTATTTTTTGAATTCGAAAATTTTATGTTACAAACAATCCGCAATTTTGTCTGAAAATACTATGGAATATAGTGACATAAGCATTTAGAACGGCACATGTGTGATGTTGAGAGAGGATACGAGGAAAACCCGAGGCGTGAACATCACACACGGGACTTCGCGAGGGAACTTTGCAGATATACCATGTTGATTCAGTACACAATCAGAAGAACGAGGATGGTGTGTTAAAGACGAAGTCCCGTACTGCAGTATTCGATGTGTCCGCTCATCGTAGTGATTTAGACGTATTAGCTGTATATTTTAGTTTAGATATATCTAGAACTATATTGCAAATAGTTGATGTTATGCAAAAATTTTGCTACTCAATCTTCGAAGAACGCAAAGGAACGACTGTTTTAAATTCAAAAAAAAACGGCGCGCCGACATTATTCTTCATAGCTATTATCACAAAAACGGCGCGGACCTCCCATTCGGCATAAAGCCGTCCCTGCCATAGTATTTATGGAGTCGCCTTAATGAGAACAGTTATAAATTTGGATTTTTTCCCCGCGCACGAGTCGCGCCCGCTCCTTACATAAGATAAACACGAATTAATGCTCCGATCGCACGAAATAAGCTAATCATTCATGATTGTCGGAGCGAATGTCAGACGAATCAGAAATTCACACAGTTTTATATATATAAACGAACATGTTATTTTTACTAATTGACGCAATAAATATACAACGTCAGCCCACCGCCGGGCCGGGGACGGGCGCGCCGGCGTCCGCGGGTCGTTTTACGGTTAAGGAGTTCGCTCGAAATATGTGCAAAGTTTGCGAGAAATTTAACAACTTTATCGGTGTCTAAATTCTATTATTATCCAAAGAGCTCTCGTCTATGCCGTAAAACTCGGAATTCGCGCACCGATGATTTTTTGATTCGTATTTTTTGAAATCGTGTGCTAATACTGTGGTATATACACGAGGGTGGACGCTAGCCCCGGACGGACATGTTCAATTATAAGTTCTTGAAATACTCATCACTCCATTAATCGATAGCGAAAGCGATTAATGGATAACCATATCGGCATTCTGTTCAAAGGTAAGTGGTTCAAAATACGCGTCAAATTGCTAGGGGTGGAATTTCCCCCGTGTAAGTTACATTACAAAAATCTCGAGTTCTTTTACAGAGTGTCATCCAAGTTTTCTATATATTTTTGGACTCTTTAAGACTAAGTTTTGTTAATTATAACACACACAATACTCTCATCATTACATTCGTATCACCCATTAATATAAACTTAAAAAATAAATAAAAGGATACATAATTTTATATCAAGAAGCAATGACACTTAATTTTTGTTTATTATAAATCTTCATATTTATTATTATTTTTTATAAATGTGAAAATAAAAAAAAATGCGATAGTTCCAGCAAATACATTTATCTCTTGTCTTACTCGCAATAAATTACAAAAAAGTTATAAAAAATAAATTTCATGAACTTAGAACTAAAGTGAAAATATTTCTAAAAAGGCGAAAACACATAGTAATTACAATAAAACGATAAGTTGCGTCATTGATTTAAAAAACTCATAATTTTGTTTTTTTCTTATTTTTTAATATACATACTGTTAAAACGGTAATTGAAAGAAATAAACTTTCATATTTCTCTATTCTTCTTTTCGTATTTGAACAAACCTTAAATCTATAACTATATAAGTCTCTTTTTAATTCGCAGTTTCATGAGCACCCTTAACATTTAATAGATAATGGCCTGAATATTCAACCCACGTGAGTATTAAAATATGCAAAATAATATTAAGTGTCGGCAGCATTGCACTAAGCTTGAATAAGCTCTAATTTATAAGTTGATAGCTGTCTTACCCGTTAACGTCAGCTTCGTTCTTAACTTCACTGAAGGGTCCGCCCAACTGCGGATATCCCGACACCGAAATGTGTAATCATCACGGCGTGCTGCGCCGAATTTATTGAGACACCAAAAAGCAGCCATTACTTCTATACATTTTATAATTAGATTTACTTCAATTCATATCGTTCGATGAAAGCACCTTACTTCTTTCTTGTTCTATGAAATGTTCATAACAATTTGGTACTTTGTTTTGGATTCTTTATGTATTAAATTGATATAAAAAGAGAATATTTAAGCATTAAAAATAATTTTAAAAAATAGAATAGAATATATTTAAACAGTTATTTTTTAGCGTGAAGTTCAATTTTGGTTAGATTATACAAAATTAAAAAAAAAACTAAACATCATTCTTTACTTAGATTGAGTTATTAATATTTCGTGATCCAAGGTCACAGTTCATGCAAAGCTCTGTTGTTAAAATTCTAGGCCTATAAGCCGTATTCTAGGCCTATGCTAAAATCCAAGGGATAGAGTTTATCAAACATTCGCCATCGTTTTGTGAAACATTTTCATATAACGGGATGGAAGGAGAGTATAACCGTATAGCGGATCAGACACGGCCATTTTGAAAACCGTTCCAAAGGAATTCTAAAAAGAAGAAAAATATTAACGAAAAAATGCAAATTAGAGCTTTAATCGAGTGGCGGTCGCGGGAATCGTATCGGGAGGCCGACACACTTGCGTGATACAGTATCTTTCTACTGCCAATTATATTTCTCGTATTACTAATTGTGTCATCTTTTCCATGAGTTATGAAACAGGTGCAGTTCGGAGAAAAGAAACGGTATGAGCGGACGGTGAGACCGTTTCTTCACGAACCGCCTGCGCCTCGGTCCACGCGGACGTTTAAAAAACCTCTTCGTATTTTGCAATGCAATTTTCTTCTAGCTCCCGAGCTGACCCGTCTCTCGACCCCGATTAGAATACCGCTTTCTTTTGCGATCTCGGATCTGCCGTCGATCACAATTCTCGTTTTATGTAACGTTAGAAATGTAACGTCAATTGAATGTGATGTAAATTACAAATTTAAATATGTTCTTCCAAGACAATGGTAATAATATATCGAATTCCTATATAATCCAAATATCCTTCTATAATATAAATATGAGAGGAGATTAAGTACTTTAAATAATGGCCCATTCATTGAAATTCTCTTTAAGGTAGCACAAACCGCTCTAATAAAACAATATGTAAGACAGATATAGTACACGAACCGAATTACGAAATTTGTTAAAATCGGTCCACGCGTTACAAACCTGAGCTACCTTTTAATACAACTGTAACCACGCATTATGGCGGACTAAAAACATTTTAATGGTATGTCATTTTCACATTAAGCCATGCTTTAACTAAATTGTATTCAGATCATTTTACCAATCAAATATATAGTTAAATGTTATTATGCAAGAAATCACGTCGATGTATGGATGTTTTATAGAAGGACAAACCAACAAATCGACAAACATGTTTTGGCATAAATCATACTCTTTTTATGACGACGTAAAAATTTAAAATATGGTCTGAAAACAAAAAGAAATATAACAAATCTCTGCATAAGTATGAGCCGATAAAACAAATTAAGTGTGCCGGTGTCATTTTAGACTTATCGACCGCAGTTACGAAATGCCTGTAATAACTTAATTTTTTTCAACAGTTTATTTCAAAAAATCGCGTGCTAACGATGTGGATTTTTACAAATACCCATCGCGAGTTCTGAGGAAAAGCTGTCCGCTGACGAGAATGGGTTCACATTTTTAACGAAAAAAATGTACTGTAATAACATGTCAGCCCGTGACGACGGGAGGTGGCGTGACTGCGCCCTGTTAGCGCGCCTCGGCTCGCCTTCGGACAGCGACTCATGCGCATCGCCTCACTTCAAAGTTCAATCCGTACCATTGAACTAATATAAACATAATATACGTACATATTCATAAAGTTTCGGTAGGTGCTTTCTAAATATTGTTCTCCTCTAAAAGATGTCATAGAAAGAACGCAATCCAAAACTAGCTTCATAAAATATACAATAGTATTTGGTTCACAGTAAATACAGAATCTACTTTAACAGTGTTATATTTTCAAACATCCAACACAAAAACCTTTAAACGATTATCTACGTAAAATAGATCGTTGTAATGCGACCTCCGATCAGGGGCATCTTCCATCATTTCCTTTTAAAGTAACATTTAATAAGAAGTCTCTTTTAAAATAAATTTTGCGTTCTTTTTACGGTGGTTTGGGCTAAAACCCGTTAAAAGAAGGACTTGGAATGCAAATTGTAATTTATAAATGACTTTTTGTTAAGCGGCAGTTTAAAATAAGATGGTGGAAGAAGCCCTTATTTAAATAAATTATTAAAACACCATTAATTTACATTTTATATAATCGTATAGTGCCTACAAAAAAAAGAAACACGTCTCAATAAATCGGTACTTAAACCATAAGCAACGTGTTTCAATTTTTAAGTCCATAGATAAATGAGTATTCTTACCAAACTAAAAAATAGATACAACTAAAATAGTTTAACTTAATAAAAACAGTTCAAGTTGAATTAAAATATTTCTAAGGTATAAAACAAAAAAATATATAATTTTGAAATAAAATTTTAGGCTGTTTAACTGGCTGTTTTTCAAATTGTTATATTTAAAAGCAGAAATTATGTAGCGCAATTAAAATACATCCTTATGTTCTTAAAACCACATACATCCATGAACATTTGAAATAAACTTTCAATCGAATGATTGATCATTGAATATTGCGCCAGCAAAAGGGCGACGGAGGTAGCCGGAGATGACGGATCGGCGTGTCCCCCGGCCCCGCCCCGCCGCCCTGGCCCACCTCACGTGACCGCGGTAATGAAATCTCATGTTTATTTTATATAGAGAGATAAATTTTCGGTTAACGGGTTAAAGGGCGTGGGTGTCAATTTATTGGCCGACGGGCTTTGAGCGTTTCTCCTTGTCGAAATTGGACGAGCGAACTCGTGGAAACTTATGGGAAAGTTACGACAGCGGCAAGGAAAATTATGGGACACCACAAAGCGTATTGAAGTGAAACTAAATTACGTCGGCGACATGTGGTAAGAGTCGAGTTCTGCTTATTGCAAAAAACTGGCTATTTCAAAAAACCATATGATATGCTCACGTAGATAGGAAAAAAGTAAGGGCCGAAATGATGCAGTCACACGACAGTGTGGTCTCCAACCTTTAGGGAAGATATGCATTTGAATTGGGGCGAAAAATAATCTGAATATTTAAAACAGACTTACTATGTTTCGTTACGATACTATCGAGTGTCATATATCAATTAAGTAGATCGGAATATTGATATTTTTGCTTACTAATAAATTTTATTAAAATTAGGATAAATATTAGTCCAGTATCAGAATAATTTTACTTTTAAGGTATATACTATACATAGCAACGCTATGTTAGAAAAATTTTGTAGTCTGGATCGAGCTGCATGGTGAATAATCATCTAGAAACCTGTCTAGACTGAACTGCTTGTCCTTTTATTACTGATTAGCATCTATGCCTGTGACGTGACACGACATACAATCTATGAAATTTTTAATTGACTTTCTCTAATTACCGGTGATACGGAGTGCCTTAACCCCATTAAATGGTTTCCTTTTGAGCGTAATGCTACAAATGTATGGTATAGCGAATGGTGCGAATGACAGGTATAAAGGTAATATAGACTCTTAATCATGTACAGTATAATATTATCATTTATTCATACATTTGCGGAGTTTCGACACTGCAGGCCCATGTCGCGACGACGCCGCCCGCGCCGTATTTGCGTTAGCAATTGCGTGGATGCAGCGGCGTGCATTAACATTCAGTATTTGTGGGCAAACACGAGTGACATACCTCGCTGACTTTTAATTACATCAGTGTGACCTCAGAAGTCGTTCGATGGCCCTCCACGCCGCTTGTCAAAACAGAGACCTCTCCGTTTCTTGTTTGCTTTGGATTTTTTTTGGGAGCCGCGGACCCAATTTCGAGCCGAGTGCCGGTGCGCGGTCTCGAGTGCGATAACACTCGAGCCCGCCCGCCCGCGCCGCCCGCGCAGCCTCCTCCACCAGGAAGTCTCGTGATTTCGAACGCCTAAACATTTTCGACCTCGAGTGTTTCTCGACCGTGCGGCCGCCGCCGATCGCTCAAATTTATTTTCGTCACGTCGATCCACAACCCGGCGCGTAATGCACCATTTTCGAAACGATAACATTAATAAGCGATCGCCGCCGCAACGCAAATATTTGTTCGAGCGCTCAGAAGCCGCGCCGACCGCGCACGAAAGGTCGAGTGCCCGTTTCGACCGCGTCGTCTCGTTTGTTTTTTAATTATTGTCTTTGTGAGAGTTCGCGCGGCGCACCGAGCGCTCGTTTTGTGTAAGCTACGATTCCCGTTCACACGATATCAGAGGAAAACGGGGTAGTGAGACTTAAACTCGAGTTTAGAGTCGAATCCCACGAAGCGCCGGGCGACCGCCAAACGCGCGCCGCGCGCCCAGGCCGTCCGCGCAGCGGCGCCGGGCGCGCTCCAATCAAAAATTGTTTACTCGCATGAATCTGCTAATCCACAACGTTACCGGACCTATTTTGCTGCGGTCGTGTCATTTCGTGGCGAGTGTTTTCGTTCGACAGCCTTTTAAAAATGACTCATTACTTTTAAGAAATCACTAATTTTACGTATAAAAAATTCTTAAGGTAAACGTTGTCATTTTCCTCCAGAATAAAATATTAAATACGGAGCGGATTCATCGATAGCTCTGAAATACCACATCGCTATGGGGATATGAATTAGGCACGAATTACAAATTGAGCATAACAGTTTAAATGTGCTTCCGATGGGTTATTTCACCTCGATCCGTATACGTTTGTCGTCTGACCGGTGCAGTTGATGGTTATCACTTAAAATGTAGTGACAAGTCCCACTTAAGTTATCCTCAAGTCGCAGGCAGGTCATTCAATTCTGGATTCTTACGTCATTGCGTCGTACGTCACTTTAATGAAGTAATTCTGTAAGGACTTCGTCGTTAAATATTTCCGCTTCGTTTTGATTGCGTTCATATATATCTACTGAAGGCTCTTCATTAAATAACAAGCTGTTTTTTATTGTAATTTGCTACATTTGATACAGACTCTTTTTACAAACATTTTGGAATAAATGTATTTATTATATTATTATTTTTTTCTGTAATTAAATTTAGGATTTTTTTTATTTTGGACTTTAAAACGGATTATGTTCTCAACTAAGTACTAACGTTATTTCATACTTAGTTAAGAACATAATCCGTAAATAAAAGATTAATCTAATTCAGATTTTTAAATAAAAATAATCCATTGGTACTCAGGTTATAGAAGATATAAAAAGTGTTGATATTTCTTTATTTCATTGTAGTTTTGAATTCAAACCTTAACCTATATGAATTCAAAAATATTGTGCAACTCTTCGACGGATGATACTAACGCGAAACATACGCAATAATTTAAAAGGATTTTTCCCACATTGTCATCTAATCCAGTTTTACTCCGATTACATTATTTTTTGAGTAACGGCCCGCGAAATTAACTAGGAAAAACAAAACGATATTAATCATAGTTTATGAAAATATGCAGTTTTAAAGTGATCTGTGGAACATGTTCAATATAGGCATTTAACTGAGGAACGATCACATACGTTTCTGAAAGTCTCGTATCCTCCCTCGAGATATATTGCCCACTTTTTTTCTCTATACGAAATAAAAATCTGTACTTACTTTTGTTCCTTAGTCTGTGTTAGTCAAGCACTGTGATATGACATATCTATTTATTTACATCCAAAACTACTAATTATAGTACGTCAAAGTGTGCAGTAAACAACCGTCCGTCCATACCTAGAACAGGCGCCGTCGGACCTATCCGAGGCGCATTCGTACCAAAAAATATACGATCGGAGGACACCAAAAGATCTAGATCTAGCTCGGGACGTAAACTATCGCACCGACGTTCAACCCCGAAGTGGCGAGGAGGAAACGAGGCAGGCTAAAAAAGGAAGAGGAGGCGCGCGCGGCCACTCTGCATGTCGTGCTGTGGGCTCGAGGACTCGGCGACTTCGACGTGCCGGCACGTGCGGTTCGTGGCACCAATCCCTACGGCGACTGGACGAGAAGTGTCGAATGTAACAAGAAAGCAACACGCTCGTTCTGTATTTTACAAATTAAAGTACGGAACGAATCGATAGAATAATTAAATATGATAAAATAAACTTTATATTTTAATATGGTTAGTGTGATGTTAATATTGAATATCGTTTTGCACCAGTGTCCAGTTTTGTTCACGTTCAAAGTTTCAATGTTAAAATGATATTTATTACGTTGCAAATTTTTTCACTTTTATGTCGATCACGCATGGACCGATATTAATGTATTTCTTAAAAAATGATTTCAATCAGATATTCATTGCGGCCAACATTGTTCGTTCTCATCAATATGCGAATACCGATTGAGCGGTATCGGTTCATCGGCAGTGCGGTTTAATTTCGAGAGCCCTGTTCCCACAACTTAATGTGGATGTCCATTAAATAACTCGCGGAGGGAAAACCGCCATTTTATATGCGCATGCGGCCTGCAGTTATAATTGTCGTGATTAACTGGTCTTTACATTTTTTCGCGTTGCATGTATTTTATTTTGGGTTTGTCGTTTTATTCATTTATTCGTGTATTAATATATTATGAAATCATATGAATTTACAAAAGGGAAATTATTTTCATACTAATGGATTATCACAACAATCGATGACTTTTTAACGTGATCACGTGAATATTAGATTAAGTATTCTGTAGACAATAGTTTGGAACAGTGTCGCTTCATTGACGCGTGCATCTGGAATGACGCGGTGACCCCAGAAAACGACATACATCGAACGCTTAATTTCTGTATTCCAAATGCGACGCGGGTCCAAAGCGTAAACGTAAGTGAAAGCATGGATTAAGTTCGTGGCTGACAAACGATTACACCACTTCATGCCTAATAGTAGAATTTGAATCCGGCGACCAAAGTGGCGATTCATTGTTTCTGTTTATATTTTCTACACAGATTGTGACAGTCGTCTCCCGAAACAGATAAAATATTAAAATGTTCGTTGTCCGTGTATTCGGTATGTAATGCATTTTGTGGCTTTGGCAAAGTTATGTTTCTCAGTATTATCGGCAACATTATTTGTCTAACCTGTACGTGGGCTACATTGTCTTCGCAGTTTAATAATAAATATTTTTATTTAGTGAAAAGGAAAATGGCTTCGCTGTTTTAATTCAAAAATTATACAGCCGAAAGCTTAAAATTTCTTGAGCTTGAGTGATTGTTAACAAGGCTCATTGATTTAAGAATTTCTCTCGGCTTACCGTCCGTCCGTGCGTGTGTAATTACGAGTTGTGATGAGCGCGGATGAGGTAATGTTAACCTGTCAGCGCGTACACCTCCGCCTGATGTGTGACATGGGCTTTGTTAACTGTACTTTATTTATTTAGCGGGTGCCGGCGGGTTTGTTCGACTTCGCCTAGATTTTAGATGGGGACGAATCAATTTTATGAAAACAGACAGAAACAATACATGTATTGCGATGAGAATATAATCGGATATAAATGGATTTTGTGAATGACCGACGAAAAATAATTAATATAAATTTTTAAATATGCTCAAATGTAACTACGGTTGTTACATTTCATAGTTCACTTTTTCCTGGAATCACCATTCGATTCCAATAAGACAATCATTTCCAAATTTGCAACAGGTGCAGTCACGATATTTCGTCAGCTATCTACATGGATCATACACTGGAGGTAAAACACATATACAGATAATGCCCCAAAGACATTACCTAACAGCGTTTGAGTGCGCGGCGGGCGCGGTAGAAAGGAGCGGGCGTAAAGCTCTAAGATTAAACGGGCTGTATACAAAATACAATTCAATAAGGAAATATCTTATGAATCTGCATAAGAAAATACCGTACCGTAAGTATCGAATAAGAAAGGCACGGAAAAGTAAGATCATTACAAAAATCAATTTAGGATTATATATTGTTTCTTATTATTGTATAAATTTAGAGAGAAAATATCATAAAGTTATTGATAATAGCAAACAAATCGCAACTATAAGTTTTCGTAACTAATATACAATAAAATATTATATTTAAATATGCATGAATGTGGCCTTAAATTTTAAAACGAACGAATCAAAATTTAAGCGAAGAACAAAAAATTATGAACTTTATAAATTATAGCGAAACTCATTAATTTTTTGAAAGATGCGAAAACATTCTTGTAGAGACCGAACTTTTGAATAATCAGCTCACAGAAGTGAATGCCTCATTTATGATCTGTTGCCCAAATCTGCTCATTTTTATGGTCTCAAAAAGTGTACGCTCACACAATAAATCAACGAGGTATACCTGTTTCGACAAAAAAGTTTAACGAAGTACAAATTACTTCTTAATTGGATATCGTTTTTAGCGGAAGCTGTCGATTGAGACGTTGTACTCACTTGACTTTTTGATTCGTTACATTTCTTCAAAACCATACTCGATTTAAAAATAGCGGTGACTTTGAAATTAGTATAATGGCACTGAGTGCAAGTTAAGTTCTTCTTAAGGTATGCATATAGCGCAGGCTGCGACCTTCTTACGATATGTTGTGCAGGTTACGTCTTTATTACAATATATAGTATAGTCTAGGTCTTTCTTAAAATACATGGCGCAGGTTACGTTCTGTACAAGACGTGACCTGCCTCAAAATACTGCTACCATATCCTGCACTATACCATAGACAATGTACTGGAGTTAGTCTGTGCCATATGTGCAGCTTACGTCTTGCAAATACTGTTAGAGTATTAAATAATCGTATTTAAAATACAGCTGTTTATAAAATTGGTTTTCTTTAAAATGTAGTTTAACTTGATAACGGACAGATTTAAGAAAACAATGAATACAAAATTAAATTTATTCTAATGACAAAGAGTTGAGTCCGACTTATTTAGTGTAACTTAAAATCATTTTTGTCAAAGTTAAAACAATCCTATATATTTATATTAATTTAATAAATAATTTTCTTGTCTATTCTTAATTAATAGAATTTCAGGCGAAGTAACATAAAAAACTTATATCCTCAATTATTAAAATTTAAAAACATTAAATTGTGTAACGTAAAATTTAATAATATGAAGAGTAAGTTTAGATACGTATGTCAACAAAACCATCCTTATGTTATAGGAAAATACAATACACAAAAAGCAGATTTTCCTCAATTTCTATTTGCATCTTATAAGATGCAAGGAAGCATATAAATGGTTATTGTAAATAGAAGTTACAGTCTTTAAATCTAAGTAAAATTTATTTTTAATGGATTTTAACGGATTCCACTATTTTTGTAACATATAACTTCTGGATCCAGTGATATATATTAAAAGGCTTGTATGGTTATTAAGCTATTTATAAAATGACGTGGTACGAGAATCCGGTCAGGTGCGCGTTAGACTCTGCAGCATTAGTGTTCCATATTCCAGTTGAAATTTTTACATGACAAAAATATGGTATTTGTGATTTTTTATGATAATAATGACATGTACATACATATGTATGCAACTTTCATCCGATTTCCAAAAAAAAGCAACGCGACAAGCGGTCATTTTCGAAACAACTAAAATTCTCTAAACCAGCTTCGCGTCCATCGCACACCTTATTTTGGAGCTACGTGCATTCGACCGTCTGTGCATAAAGGGCATGCGTCGAATGAACTGACCTAAAACGGGAACAGGAACTCTTTCCATTTTAGTGGCGGTTTATATGGAAAGAGCATTTTCCTTTTCCAAAGGCCAGCAACTCCGGGGGGTTGCTAGTGTCGAAGGGCGGCAGTGATCTCGTACTCTCTTGTGGATCGCATGCTCATTTGCTTTATGAAAACTTGTAAGAAAAATATGCATTTATTTTTTCAATAAGCCATAACCTTCAGAGATAAGGAACCTTTCAGTAAGTTTAATGTTTTTCATAAGAATATATTATTATGTACTACGCTTGCAACGATGTAATACAACTCAAGAACGTATCTGTATTGTAAAATCCAAATTGCCGTTTGTGACACCACGAACGTAATTTTATTTATGAGAAGATTATGTTAATTATGAAGTGGGTGATATATACAAAAAATATATAAATATAGTACATTAGTATAAAAATCAATTATTTATATTAAGATTGTAATAATTTAAGTACGTTTGAAGTGCATTCTTAAGGTTCCGTAACCAAAGTCAAAGAACGGGGTCTTTATAGTTCGTCCGTCCGTTGTCGCAGAAGTTTCAGTGAAATAGTACAGGCAAGTACCTTATGTGAAACGCAAAATAAGGTTGTAATTGATTGTAAAAACGAATAAGAAGCAGTTTTTCTTTAAGTAAAATTGACAGATGCAAATTTCTTTGTATACATTTCGATATTTATTAATTAACAAATTCGTTCATTTTGGGTCTCACATACAACTTTTCAAACATTTCTTTTAAAAAAGGCTCACGAAGGCACCTACCATTCAAACGCATAAAATTTCCACCCATATTACCTGTTTTAAATAAAATTTATTAATGTCAAAAGAAGTGATGTAATATCCGTTTGATAAAAATTTAGTTTAATTGCGAATTTCATTCAGTTTTGTTCAGTGCAATGGCTCCTGTGTACGGGAGGCGGACTGTTGTCTTTAAATTGATCAAAATTTAATCCACGTTGAATATTTTAATTGCGTGCATTTCTTCTTATTCTCATTCACGCAATGAAAACTCTATATTAAACTATCAATTAACAAGGAAAAATAGGGCACACGACGAGTAGGTTCAACGCCCGTGCGTGAGCGCGGCTCGCCAAATTTTATGCACCAATTTGTAAAGCGATACGGCCGCCGGCGGCGTCTTTGAGTGCGCCGGCGCGTTTGCATACACGCATTTGCATATTTTTAAAATTGAAATTTCCCAAGTTTTTCATCCCGCGACCTAAAGAGAGCGTTAAGTATTTCAGGCATTGTCGATTCACGCGTTCATTGTTCTAGAATTTGTTTGGACACCGCGGCGCGGCGGCCGGCGGCGCGGACGCCTGCGCCCGCGCATTTGAATGATAATGACGCCGCTCGGCCACATCGAAACTGAATAGGCTCGGAACGGGATCACTTCGACGGCGCTACCGTACGCTCGGAGCATCCGGTGTCGTGTTTTATTGACTTTGGACGAGTCGCCGCCGTCAGCGAAACGGCGGTCTTAACATTGAGCTTGTTTCAGCTTTTTCTGTTGTCTGTAAACGAAGTCTATGAATCGTAGGCCGTACGTGAGTTACACTACTGCGCTGTTTTAGGATTAGGCAGGCACGTTGGGGATATTTAAGTCGTTGTCACATCTTACTTTTGTTATTTTTTGTGTCAACGAGGTTAACATTCATAATAATTGTATTCAGTAAAAAAATTCTGTCGTAATATTGTATGGTTTAGATTAGAACTAAGATTTTTCTAGTATCGTCTGCAACAACACGCAGCTGTAAATTCACCCAAATACGCTCCTTGTATACGAATCTGAACCGCCCGGTGTGCGCACACGCCGCGGCAAGCGCCTTAGTCCGCCAACGTGGCGTCGTTCATCGCAGCTGCTGTATGGGATCAGCTGTAGGCATACAAGATTACGATAAAATCACTAATTTTCAGTACGCAGAGTCACATGAAATCGTCTGGCCCCTGTAGTGTAGTACCGACTCGTGTTTGATCCACACTAGAGTCGTTCAAAAATTTCACAACCCGAAAACGATCAATGTATTATTCGTCAGCATAATTAATGTTCGCAAGCGAAAAACGATTTAATGAGATGCATCGGCGCGGTGACCCGACTTCAAAAATATCAGACGACCCCGACCGGTCGACGACAAACAATCGGCGCGGGCGCTGCGCGAGCGCACGCTCCATTCGGGCACTGAAACAGCTCGCGTTGCATTTTCGATCGAATTAAAATTTATGACTAATAATTATTCTTTAGAGACGAAGTGAGATGTTTTCGTTCGCCAGATAGAATGTTACCAATGATGAATTATATTTTATTTCGTGGTAGAATATCGTGATTTGCGTATTTGTATTTTATTATTATATCGCAATCCCGTGTAAATAATGTATTCATTTTTTATTTTCTTTCTTATTTTATAAAGTTACGTCGATGTGTCTAGATAAATTCATGAGTGCGGGAGGAGGGGGAGTGGCTGTGCGTGCGTCTCCCTCCGGTGTCCGTATGTACGTATAAATCTAGTATATATATGATTTCGAATATGAAAATGTATGTTCCAACACAGATTAATGTTATAATCATACGAGTAATATATTTTATCAACATAATTGGCGATTGTCTAAAGTTACACAAGTTACTTGCGAACACAACGTTCACACAAAAACAAATATAAATTGCAGACACTGCAGTCGAAATGCATACTTCTTGGGGCGGTTGCAACAACGACGTAGAGGTAATTTATATTATTAATTAGGATATAATATTAATATAAGATCATATTATATTACATGACAAGGTTACCTTTTATATCAAAATTTATTTAAACAAGTAAAAATGGTATTCTTTTATTATTAACGTCCATGGGCAAGAACGATTAAAATCGGTAGCAAGACCGCTATTAAAATAGCGGGACCGAGATCAGACCTGACAATGGAACGAAATGAAAAAAATACTTAACGCATTATCTGTATGGGTTTTTGACCGATTGATGCAGAATCGTTTATAGAAGATTTTAGGATTCCCATAATGTTATGTCTATTGGATGTCAATTGCAGTATAAATAGTGATTAGTTACCGCTACCATTTATGTCCGAAGAATGACCAAGCTCGGCATCGATACCTATATTGACACCGAAAACAGAACCGTGATCGCGATCAAAACTGACAGAACAATCGGCCGATGTAAAATATGACGTAATTCAGTCATTCTCCACGAGAGCGAAGCCGGAGCTACGTTTGAGTAATATAAAAATTATATTATTGATAAATAATTATTAATTAATAAAATTATATTATATAATAAATAACTGCTAAATTTATAGTTTACGACCAGCGAAGCGGCCGATGACCGCTGGCTTGCCCTATAACCATTTTATAAAATTTTGTAACATGCTCTCCTTAACGAGCTATCTTATATACTTACCTTTTTATAATATTTTTTTACGAATTTGCATTTAAAAAGATTTTTCAGTACACTGCCTTAGTTGCGTGCTCCAATTTTTAACATTATTAATTACTATATATGTCAAAAATTCCTGTTGTATGCAAAGCCTTCAATCGACACGACGATACGATATATGATTGTGAATATCCTTAAGTGATAAAAGAATAGAAGAATATTAATGAAAAAGCGTAACCTATTGGGATGGTTTAAGTCGCTAATTGGAATCCGATTTAAGCTCGATTCAATTTGAGTTCTAAATGTACGTCTAGCAAAAAGCTCACAAGACCAACAAAGTCCAATAAGACAATCCAAACGATTTCTAAACGCAGGAAAGTCGCAGAACGTCTTTACGATGAGCCGGCCGCAGCCGAGCAAACAAGCAAACGCCCGCCTTGAAGGCGCAGGCGCAGCGGCGCGGCACCGACGGCCGCTGTTTGTCAAACATTACCGGCGACACTGCATTTTCTAATGAAGCTCGCATGAACTAAAAATTTTTGTTAAAACTTATTTTATTATAACATATTTTGAAATATAATCAGCGTTTAAAACATCATTCCAGTAGATATGCACAGGATATTTTTACAACAAATAGTTTGCTCGAGTCAAGAACTGATCTTGGAACAATATTAAACAAATACTTAGCGACTAAAAAAATTATACGCTTTCCAAAATTTTAATATCTATGAGCATATTTTGGCCAACCAGCTCTATTATTAAAATAGTGGTTTAATTCTCATAATTACTTCATGTTTATTGTGGTTGTGTATGATTGAATTAAAAAAAGTGTAGAGTTACCCATAAGTTTCTTCTAACTTTTTGAGGGACAACTATTTTTTGAAGGAGTAGCAAAGTGTAAATATATAAAATATTATGAGGTATTTTAAGAATTACATCCTTTTATTTGGACTAAGCCATTAATTTCATTGATAAATAGCAATTTCATATTTATCTACGAAATAAAGGTATTTTGAATTTGAATGAAATGATATACGCAATGGTGTTAATTTTTTTTCGATGTACATCTACCTGAGCAACGTGGATGCCGCGGTGCTTCGAACGTCCGCTCGTGCGCACGAGCGCTGTGTGAAAAGCCAACAGAATGGAAGACGGCCGACGGACAAGCGCGCCGACGCTCGCTGTGTGTATTTGAGGTGTCGGATTTGCGTAGCGCGCTCGCCCTTTATTAGGGCTGGGAAATGACGGATTAACGGCTGGCCTCCGTTTGCCCACTCAATTAAGGCCGCTTTTGGAAGAGCTCCGGGCCGCGATGTCGCTGACCGCACACGAAAACTGTTCTTCTTTACAAAGAGTTTACAAACATCGAACAGGCTAATTTTGTACAAAATTCGTATGATCAAGTTTTCCTTACGAGTGTAAGGTATTTCCCATCCTCCCTACATAAAATATGATACGAGTATTACTAAAACGCTAGTAATTATTTTAAACAATAAATTCTACAAGTAAATAGTATATTAAAAATAGCAATCTATAAGACGATTTCAATCCAAAAATGCGAGCGCCCTTAACAAAGCGAATAAGAAATAAAAACATTAAATGATCCCGAAGGCATTCAATAAACGTATCCGGCCCCAAAGATGACAAATCGGATCGGACAAATGAATCGATATGTGATCGATTATAACTTCGATTCCGACCACCTGCATTCTGCAAGTAACGGCAACGATCGATTTCGTATCTCATTACCTCGACACCTCCTCCGAGGTGGATTATTATGGATAATTATATTCGCAGAGGAACACCCAAAATATCGATTCGGATATAATCGAGAGACAGTGCTAAATGTATCGGCGTATCGACCCCGTTATCTTGTATGCGAGAAATCGATTTTATGGAGTGTGAAGTATATTTAAAGATACATTGACTTATTTTTGGTGTCGGCAATACATTTAATTAAATATGCTTATCAATCTTAAAAACACACTTTGTCAAATAGGGATACTGCAAATTTAAAATTTTCGTTTTTGCGATTTTCTTATTTATTAACTATGCCCGCAACTTCGTGTGGAATATATTTAAAAAAATCAACTATTTCTCCATAAGCTGATTTTAATTAAAAAAAAATTGACGTGTTACCTTGAGATATATTTAGTTATTTGTGAAAATCCCATGAGATTTATCTAATAATTTAGCACATTAGCATGTTCATACAAACAAAGTTACTCTGTCTCGTCGTTTAATTTTAATATGAATAAATGACAATTCTAGAATTTTATTAGTATATATATATGATATGACTCAAAAGTGATTAATTTCCAAAAAAAAATATTTTCTGGATTTACTTAGTTCTTGCCCGATTCGTATTCTGCTAAATTCCGTTTTATAGGTTATTCCAGATAAAATGTCCAATCTAGGTTCTAATAGGCGTTACAAAGGTCAAAAATAAAAGAAATGAGACAATACCAAAAAGATATAATTAAAATTGCATATTCATTTTGCATTTTGGTACGAGACCCCCGCCGGCGGGTCCGCCGTGACAGGCCGATTTTTCTCCAGCCAGCAATACCCGCACTCAATTATTGGTCATTTATTTCCTGCGCCGGCGCGCCGACAACAATTTAAATGTGCATTATTAAAAACCACGGCCGAGTCCAAACCGAAGGCCTACTGCTGACGGTTCCGTCTTTGGATCTGGAATGCGTTACCGATACTCCTTAAGGTCGGCCATCTGCGAGTTTTGGCCGAGTTCTCGACTGATCCCTGCCATCTTCGATGTAACGGTATTGTTAGTTACGATCGTGCGGAGCATCCACCGTACACATAAGTTTTCTTAGACCGTCTCCAACTAATATATAATTCTATATCTGGTCATTAGTCCAGAACCCCAATTTCTAACAACTATGAAATTGCATAATGACTCTACCTATGGCTTTGTTTTTGTCTTATTTTTCATTTATTTTATTTATTAATTTAACTCTATATGAGTGCTCATAAGTCATATTTGATGTATTTTTAGATAGAATTGTAGGCGTTACGTGTACTAATTTTGGTGAGTTGTAATAACTTGTTCTTTGATGCCACAGAAAAGATGATCTTGATTAGCACAAATCATAACTATTTTGCGATTCAAGTGAAAAATCTCGATGTGGCTACTGAAATAATAACTCAACCTGCCCGTTTCTTTCTGTGGTTATTATATTAATATATTAAGAAACCAGACTGCGTAAAAGTGAACTGATAACGTGGAAACAGAATGATGTGAAAAATTATCCAATAAAATTGATGAATATTTGCAGTCGAAGGCATAATGTAGCAAAAGGCACAGCAAGTAAGGGAACGTGAATCTGATGCCTCCGACTGCTAATATAATTATATTTGATTGGATGATTTTTTACGCCTTACTTCTATCTTTTCAGTATACTCTTACGTAATCGGGTCTTATCAATTTTCAATTTTCTTATTTATTAGTTCTGTTTTAACAATATCCTAAGGTTGTGCTGCCAATTACGTGTCTCGTAATAATCGTGACTTTTTTATAAATATATTTACTTTTTACTGATATTTTGTTCTTAATTAGGTTATTTTTCTCTCACAGTCATATGTGAGTGTTTAAGTAAATGTCTTTAAAATTATCTTTGAAGACACTAAAATCATAAGTTTGTCTTTCGATTTTAAGGATTATATTGCACTATACTGAAATACTTATCTTGCTATGTGATAAGTTTAGAAAATGTAAGTAAGAATGGTTGCTTATCTCGCAAAACCCAGGAATCATTTTTATTTAAGTATGTTCATTACGTATACCTTACAGTATATTGCGATTTGAAAATTTTAAAGTATCGACTTACGATCGAACGATAGCAGTTGTTTTGTATAGAATCGCTTCATTCAATATTATTATACGTAAAAAAAGGTAAAAACAGGTCGTGTTTACTAACACGCTTTTGTGCAAGTTGGTTATAGTAATCAGTTCATAACAATATGAATCTCCAAATGCAACTAAGTTAATATACTATTATTTTATCACAAGGTGCGTCTTGAACTTGTGTTAAAATAAGTATAATATACTAAGTTATGTTACAAATAGTCCGTCAACAGATATCGATATCGTCAATAAACGTTGTATAGAAATGGAAATGTTTTTCCTTAGAACGCCAAGATGTGCCATGTTTTTTGAAATTGACTATACAAAGCCATGACGTGCGATGAATCGACTGATTTATCAGTTAAGTAGAATGGCATACTTGGAAATTGAATAAGTTATCATCACGCTTATTTATATTTATATGACATATAAAATTATTTAGCTATGACACTGCTGTACAAATGACTTTTTCGACGTTTAAAAATCTCCTTTTAAGAGTATTGTTAAATATTTGCGCTAAATATTTATTTCAGGAATATTATGCAGATTCTATAGTTAATTATTTTGGAAAAGTTGTAAATCATTTAGAGATCAGTATTTATAAAACCGGACTTCTATTTTAATAAAATTGAGCAATGGTCAGATAATAAATTTTATTTATGTAAGGTGTCAACTATTTATTATTCTGTGTGAATTATTATGAAAATCGTTTCAATATTGTGCCACGAGAAGTTTTTAGAAGTTAATGTTAATGATCATAACTCTAAAATATATCCGAACTAAGCGTGGCTCCACTGGCATTGTCACTGAATGCATTCCTGCATCCTTTATATATTAATCGCGGCTTAATAACGTTCTCGATTTCATATTCAATCTTAAATTTAATCCAAATCATGCTATACATTTGTTCTGGTCTCAGCTTTATACACGCCATCGTCCTCGGTTACGTTCTCGATCTCCGTTTCAAAAGTATATTCGGCGATGAAACCAAAATGTTAAATTTCACTTTAAGATTGGATTTATATAAAATATTTAAAATCTTATTTGCACACACATACACACGGGCAGAGTAGTGGTTAAACGCCGATTGGAATAAGTACAGCGAGCTACTCGTTTGCGTATGACATAACCTATATCCCTGACAACATTCGCCTTAGATGGACGGTTGAAGGGCGAAAGCGGTAGAACAAACATTATCATATTTGAAATGTTATAAAGCATAAAAATAGATTAATAAAGTAATTGAAGCATTGAAGCATACATTATCTCTTATAAAATTCTCTGCCCCCCCCCCTTCCCCGCTACTTCACTCGCCTCGTGGGAACGATAAATCCACCACCATTATTGATGCCGTTCCTGACGCCTCGTTCCTGGAGTACACCGAGTCCCTATTAAGTATTAGATTTAGAAATTGAATCCTATCTCAAGTACAAATATACATTTTCCTCCATAGTCGTCAGAGATTCTCACATAAACACATTTTTTACTGGTTCGAATTGAATATTCATAAACTGAAATTTTAAAACGAAAACAAAAACCTGCTTTTTTTCATCTTATCTCATATCTACGTGTAAATAAAATAATACGCAAATTTTGCTTGATTTACAAAAAAACATATAATATTTTAATTACCAATCGGCTCCGTGAATCGCTCTCTTCTAGATCGTCAACGTTTTTTTTTGTTTGTAAACCTTTCACACTTAAATATTCAAACTAAAAATCAACTATGTCCGCAAGAAAAAAATATAAATCTCATAGTGTGATATATCTGCCAAGTACAATAGATCAGATTGCTCCTTTATTAGGGGTGGTGACACATTTGTAACTTCCCAAAGAGTTATAAGAGCTAAGTAGAATTTTTACAACACTATAGAATTAAGTCACTGTCCCTTTTGCGGCGGTCGTACTCCGAGAAAGCGAGCGCGGTTAGAGCCCCGTGCGGAGGATCGTCAGCGTCATCAATCAGCATTTCGCGTGCGGTCGGTCCCGGGTTCGACGTGCGCTCCAGAACCGGGCGAAATACGGAAGGTCTCTAATGACGTTCGGTGGGCGCGTTTGACTAATGTCGGATACGCGTCGCGGCGGCGTTCCCACGCGCGATTGGGCGGAAACGAAGACGGTTGCCCGACTTTGTTACAGTGATACAGTAACAATACGAATCGATATTGACCATCCAGAAAGTCATCCACTTCAAATTTCCTGTATGCTCTGATTATTTTTGATGTGTAAACATCTTAGCGCTCGGTCTACGGTCTACGGGGCTAGCTGGGACTTCGAGCGTCAGATGACGTCACCGTAAGACTGCTGTGTAGCGCGTTAATGTGTGCGCGAGAGCGCCACGCGGTGAGGGCTGACCGACACCTCTATGCATAGGGCGGTGTGACAGAGCTAAGCATCGGCGGCGCGGAGGGCGAGCAGCGTCCAGCGCGTCATCGTAAGGTTGTGTGAGGGCTCGTCGATGTGTGTGTTTGGACAGCTGACGGTACGGGCTAACTGAGATTTCAACTATCGTATAATTTGTAAATACTACATCAGCAAGTTTATGTGTCGTATTACAGGTACCACAAACCAATCATTTCATGTATAAAAGAAATTGATCAATAAATTTTTACTCTTGATTTTTTATGTTACTTTCGCATTGTTTTATTACAAAATAAATTCTGGACAAAACCAGTGCACGATCTCAATTTTCCCAAACCAAACTGATGCGAGCTCACATCTTACACATTAAATTTCGTGAGTACCTTAGCAACTCACACCCGTTTTTTTTAATAGGTTCAAAGCGATCCAATTTCAATTTTTATAATTTTTCGTATGTAATAATCATAAGATACGATACGTGGGAAGTAAATCAACCACATGATTCGATATGTTTTTTGTTTTGAACCGTGTTAATCGTTTTGGTTTTGATTTGGTTTACGCTTACTATGCTGGTCTGTATCAATCGTAGACACCAAACGTATGATTAAAATAGAGTGTATCATATCACATACATATCAGCTGATTTTTCTTCTTGTCCCCCCGTTTGTTCACTTTTTGATGGGCGACTGAAAATTGTTAAGTCTTTACAGCTCACGAGTATCACGATGCGAAGCTTGTGTTGGGAGTTGTAGAAACTGCCCTTTTGTCCCTTTTCTAAAGATGTCATTTTCATGACAGTAACTAAACAATACACGATACAGACCTTACCTACCTCCTCGGCGAGCAAAACGAGAAATTAAAAATGATAAAATAAATTAAAATAATAATGGCTTTCAGATAGTTTACTTCTGTGAAAATATACAAACAGACGGTCGGCGGAGTGCGCACGAGTTGACACGAAGCGCATAATTGCACAAGTGTACTGGCCAGCGATTAATTCTAAACACTTGATGAACGGACATCAGAGATGATTTTTTGTGTTGGTGATATTCGCGATTCGCAATATTAGCAAGGAGTGATTTTTCTTTACAATTTAGAAAAACGCATATTCTTTAGGATATGGAAAATACAAAAAATCTTGTTTGAAAAGAACTTGTTAGACAAATATGTACATGATACCTAAAAAAAATAATGCCCTTGTATTTGTTATTATATTTTGAATAGATATTGCCTTCATATTACTTAATACTTATAATGGTTTGATGTTCATCATTTGTTTTTTTTTTAATACAAAGAAATATTTTCACTTCATTAGATGTTTTGAGTGATTTGAATAATAGATAAACAATTTAGCAAATAAACTATTTAAATTAGTCTGACATAAGATACCTCTGGCGCCACACAACCGGGTAGCCGTATCGAGTGCCATTATAAATAAATATGTTTTTTGCACTGAAAGACAAAATATAAGGAACAAAGGTGAAAAACCACTGGGGCGAAAAAAAGGAGCGACCAATTCAAGACTCTGTAAAATATTGCATTTTACAATTTATTAATAAAGTAATAACAAATACATATTAGTTTTATTTAAAAAAAATATATTTTATATTTTCATGTTTTATGATAGTTTTATGTAAATATGATCGAGTACAGTTGCCGTCACCGTATTTGAGGCACTAATTGTTGGTGTTTTCAAACTTGTTTATTGAATGTAGCATTTGCGTTTTGTTGGTGATCCAATAACATAAAATAAAATGTCGCTGCGAAGATTACTTGGTTGTGCTGCGCTTGCACGTCATCTCAACGTGTTTTGGAGAGGACGTTCTTTTCAGTCGATGATCTAGTAACTTACAAAATGAAGAAGTACTTAAGTTCATAATGAGCCTGCTGAAGAAAAGGGTTCCAGCCAGCTTTGTAATTTTAAAATGACGATAATAATATTCAGATGTATAAAGCGCACAATGTGCAAACCCATCTCCTGCGAACGCGCAAGGGCAAACGGGATTTTCAGCATCAAAGCAATTTTAGAAGTTTTCTGTACTTAAGGCAATAGGTAAGAAATAAAATTTTATTAGAAAAACTTCATGTGAAATTAGATTCAAACTGTCGCATTTAAATTATTGACTGAAAAAAACTGGATTCAGAACTTCTATTGGTGTAACATTCACCACAAGCTGTAAACAGTCAAGATTCTATCTAAGTTCGCCAATTTCGATCTATCGACTCGAACGCCATCGGAAAGCGCGCCGCCCGCCGCCCCACGGCCGGCGCACGCGTCGTAAACGCGTCGCTCGACATAAAGCGCCGGATTTACGCTCATCGACCCAACTACAAATACGTGTGAATGTAAAATTTAAATACATACATCGTCGACCAACGGAGCCGTGGGTGGCTAATGGGCCGGCCGTAGGAAACGATCTTCTGCCCGCGCGCATACACGGCCTCGGACCGCCTCGTGCACGTCCGGAGGCCGTCGTTACCGTGAGACTCTCCCGTCGAGGAGCCCGACGGATTCTCGGCCGGGGACGCGTGCGGCGGCGGGACTTCTGCCGGGCACTGCGCCGGCGCAGGCCGCGCGCTCGGCCCGACGGCGCGGCCGACTTCTTTTACGTCTTCCGCGACTCTCACCGATGCATCTAATCTGCATCACGATGGAAATCTTCATCCGTACAACAGTAATCTTACCTACGACATTCTTGGTGATACGAGACGTTCCGATGTTAAAATATTGTTATAGTTTATATTCAAGGAGACATTTCCTACGCGTACTAAAAATGTGTTATCGATAGAAGCAAATTCCTAAGGCGAACATTTATTTTTACAAATGTAAAAACAAACTAAGTGAAAGCGGCTGAACTGAACTTTTGCCACATCAAAATGTAAATAAGCCAAGTAAAACACAACACAACTATACTTATTAGAACTCTATGTTTATACATAAATATATTATATTAATTAAATAATAATAATTGTACTACGTCCTACAATATTCATGATCTACGTATATTTAAATCGAATTCGAAAACTGTTAGAGCAAACAAACATCACATAAATTATGACAAACTTGAACTAATTAATAGACAAAAAGCAACAATTACGGACTGACATTTGCGCCGAGAGGACGCGAGCGGCGCGGCTCGAGCGGACAAACACCGAAACGGCCAAGTCATGCGTTTTGATAAGGTGAGCTCCTTGGCGACGTAAATAATGACACGAGGAGCGCCGTGGGGCGCGCACTGCGCCTCGCGGTCCGGTCAAAGCCGGTACGGGCGACGGGTCGCGTCGTAGGAGCGGTAACACGAAGTCTGTGTTGCGATCTTGAATTATCTTTTTATTTGTATAATTCTGTTTGAGTGTATGTGTATGCCGCAATTTATGATGACGCTATGCAGACATTTTTAAATATCGAATAGATTTGTAGCCGAATAATTTTTTGCATAGAGCACAAAACTTTAAACTAGAATTGCCGAGCCACTTTATGAGTTACCTATCTTAATATTGTTGCAAATTAATTACATAATACAAATAGATAATTTATTAATAATTGCTTACTAGTGCGATTTTGTTGTCTGCTTTATTCTAATGTAATACGTAAAACGATCGGTATAAAAAATTGCACCACAAGCACGTTACGTTTCTCCATATGGTCATTCATAGGTTATAAATGTGTTTGTTTGTTTTGGAACATTGATATACCGTTAAAAATAACATTTTTCTTACATTTTAAAACAAAAATAAAACCAAAACACCTTATATTTTTACATAAATAATGTGGAAGTTAATTAATTGAGACTGACTTAAGCATGACAATATCGTATAGCTTCAGTAATGTATGACCAGAAATGGCTGTTACGTATGCACGCCTGAATGGACGATTATTTCAATAAAAATTCATGGACGGCGTAGATGGATTTAACCTTTGAACCAGCCTTTTGGATTTCTGGTATCATATCTAAATCTATGATCTGGCTAGTTGTGTAACGTCAACTCGAATACGTAAATATTTGAAAAATTTAAATAGGCATTAAAAATTTATGTGGAAAATCATAAAATCATGTCGAATCGCGCATAGTGGTTTTACGACCGCATAAACCAGCGAGCGAGTTCGACCTGCGCCCGTGGCAGAGTGCGTCCCGGGCGGGAGGCGGGGGGTGGCCGGCGGAGGCCCCCTGTCGCAAAGTCGGCCAAAAAGCACTAGCGAAATAATGAATTATTCTATTAGTAGAAATTATCGTTTATTTTTATTATTAAAACCTATAAATTTTTATTTCGATAGTACGTAATATTTATTGTAAAGCATGAATTTCCGCTAAGAACACTGTTATACACTTTTTCATAGAATTAACACATTCGAAACAAGCTTGCGCGTATCAAACATGAAACATTTCCTTTCGGTCCCTTTTCTAAAACACACAAAGAAAACAAACAACTGTCAGCTGATACATTATTACAAGCTAGCATTGAGGGCATACGCGATCCAGACGTAGACCGGCAAGAGTTTTTCGTATTTTCTTAGATGATGGCCGAGTGCAAGGCCACAGAATGGGTGACGTACAGAACGTATAGGCTTACCGCGACAATGCAAAAGCAAAAAGTTACGAGACCTGATAACTAAGTTATAAAATTTTGTTATTTTGTTATAGTACCTTATTCAATTTTGACTTTTTTATTTTATCTCGACATCAAAGATTTGGTACCAAAAGAGTAGTTCTAGTTTTTGATCGTCTGAAAACGCTCGCCGCGTCCCCGGGTCACCGGCGGCGACAGACCCGCGACCGCGCCAGCGCCATAAAGCGGGTTCGGGCCGCGCGGCGATTAAGCGACTACTTAAATAAACCAACATTCGATGTGTTCGCCTTCATCATTATTAGGGCGCAATGAATCAATTCGGATGTATCTTTTAATGAGAAAGCGGCAATTATAGACTTAGCAGGGGTCATAAATTGTGTTCGCGTGAGCTCTATCGGAAGGTGCTGCCGGCGCGGGCGCGGGCGCAGCCTCCGCGCGCCGGCGCTGCGCCCGGCCGATGCGTTTGACAAACGCAAGCGGCTGAATAAACGTGTGTTACATATGTGAACGGGAGAGTTAATTAAAAATTTTTATTACGATTTTCAAATGCGAGGATATTGGGAATATGAAATAGGTCTAATACAAAAAAATTAGGTTGAATGTATGGACATAAAACTTGGAAGCGTATTCGTAGTTATATATAATATATATTTATGGACGCGTTCTAAGAAATTCTTGTCACGTATTATCGTTACATTGTCATGTTCTATAATTTTATAACGAACCAAATATTTCCGTGATGACACAAATTTAACAATCACTATGATGTGACACCGAATACTTTGAGACATGACACAATTAAATGTAATCAAATAACAGTGTATCATAAAATATATTGGGCTTAGAAAACCAAATGGTAAAATCACAGTATTCTGATTTATACAGAGGTCAGCTACCTTTGGTGCGGGCTCCTCAAAGCTGTGGCGTTGGACCTGCAAACCGCCGCGGTGGACACCACATAGAGTGTACTACGAAATACACACGTTCAGTCCAGTCAGCGGGGACCTCGGGCTCGCACGCAGCGTCGCCCGGTCGAACACGCTGATATGCAACGCTTCGGAATAGCTTAGGACACAACTCGAATACGAGGTTTTTTTATATAGCGATTGGGCCGTACATCCGATGACGGAAGTGAACACGCCGACTTAAATGAGGCACGAATCTAAGTAAGTACAGAAAAGTTAAGTGTTTTTTTTTTGTTGGGAGCGTAATTCAAGATTTTAATAATATATTTCGAAATCTATCTGAATGTCCAAAAATCGGTCTCCACTAACCACGTCTAGTTGCGGTAAACTCTCCCTCCGTTTCGCTCGCGGTAAAAAAATGTTCTTTTCGGTGCTTCATCAATCCATCTATTGCCGTAAATTAAAAACACTTATTTTTTTATTTAAAATTTCTCTTTACCTAAACTACGAGTACTATGAATAAGAAAATATGTATACATCCTAAGTTTGATTAGTTTAACTACTAAGAATAGAAATTAAATATGTTTGCAAATTTATGTGCGATTTGGGGACTAGCGATGACTTTTCTGTGCTGCGCATTATTATTGTAACAATCAAAAATGTGATATTTAAATATGTTAATTTCTAACTTTCGACTATGGCTTTAAAAATGTAAGTTTTCTTATTGAGAATAATTTACTTACCTTCAATTGCAGCCTTTATAAACAAATTATAACCACTTTCCGCGCTCGAAAAGTTGAAAACAAAAAGAAAGTTTTAAAAGTCTTAAGGACACGCATCGGGCGCGCCCGACAGTCGTCGTTAAACAGATGCTCGAATTCAAAGGGAGTCGAGTCACCTTAAGGGCGTTCCGTTAAAAAGAAATAATGAATATTTGATCCAAAACCAGAATCATTAGTCAACTTTTTTCCAACACCTTCTCTTATTCGACCCCACTTTTAGCTCACTGCCATTGTCACCGTCGAATGGTGATAATAGTCTTGGTAAATCATCATTAATCATCTAGATCACATTTGGATCATCCGTTCGCTTTTTCGACGGACTTAAACCCAAGAACCAGCTTTACTTACACAAAGTAAACCTTCTGATAATATCGGTAAGGTTTATATTTTATTAATCACTGTTATCTAAACCCCTGCATTTGTTTAAGGATTTTCGCTTCTCGATGCGGGAATAAACAATTTGTTTTCGTTGCGTGTTTTTGTTCAATGGACGCGTAAATCCGGCGAGTGACTAATGGCCCGTGACGTCAGCTGAATGAAAGTTCGACGCAAACACATCAAACAGCACGCACCATCGCAAAGAGGATTAGATGAATAGAATACCTTATGTACCAAAAGGTATTTGTACTTATATGTGTAGGGCATAATTCAATAACAATATTTGAAGGAAACTTCTTAACACAAATTTCGGGGTGGCACATGCACTAGGGAATAAACGGGGGCATCAAACCAAGTTCACCCGTCACGCTGTTCAGAATAACGTGCTGTCACTCTAATGCGTCACGCGAGTCGTACATTATAAATAGTACAAATGCATGATGTTTAAGAAGGCGTTACGTTATCACTGTTATATTTAATACACAAAAATTTTAACAAAAAAAAACCGACTTCAAAACAAAACCTATTTCAGAACAAATTAATATGCACTGAAAAGTAAAATAATAATTGCGTATTCTTCTACAACTTAATAATAAACTTACTTTTTCTACTCGTCAATATGTAAGTACGATCTATGTGTTTACCACGCAAAAAGGTAGGTAGGCACCTACCAACTTCAAATTTAACTCAATACATACCTATGAATAACAAACAATGATCAAAATATTTTTAGAGTTGTCCTAAGTAAAATGAAATGAAAAATACTTAAAAGTCAATCAAATTAATACAATAATATAATGTGGTTACAATTATTGCTATTTTTGGAGTCGACGTCTATTGCTAGATATATTGTAGTGTTTCCTTGGCTGACACCGACTCCAAAAAATAACATTAATTGTAACTACATTATATTATGGTAATAATTTTATTGACTTTTAAATAGTCCAGTATTTTTTCATTTCATTTTACTTAGGAAAACTCTAAAAATATATAGATCATTATTTGTTATTCCTAGGTATGTGTTGAGTTAAATTTGAAGTGGGTAGGTACCTACCTACCTTCTTGCGTGGTAAACGTATAAATTGTACCTACATATTAGAAAAAGTAAGTTGATTATTAAATTGTAGAAGAATATCCAATTATTCTTTTACTTTTTAATGTATATTTCGATAATTTATTTGTAATAGGTTTTCTTTTGATCCTAGTTTTTTTTGCTAAAATTTTTGTTTATTTTTTGTTTTTACTGAATCTGAAGTATACTAACCAATTTTTCTGAATATTGGTAGACCTACTAAACGTGCTGCTCATAAATCGCACCCTTATTGTAAGCCGTTAAGGAGTTCCAGTGATCATCATATTAGACTACGACAATTACTTGACCATAACGACCTTATGGTAGGTGACTCAAATATTCGGATAGCCTATAAAAAGATTCGACCGAGTATTGTTAATTTGCTCTAAAGAATTGAAGAGTTACGTTACTTTGTCGGAATCAGAACCTAACCAAACTCTCATTAAACTAGCCTTGAAATATATCCTTTCTAATAAAAGAAGAATCATCGAAATCAGTTGACGTGATATTGAGTTATTCATCCATTTATCGCACACATACATATTGAAAATTTAAGGTTTATACGAATTTCTCAAGGATGCCATTGTCAGAACTGAACCAAATTAAAATACGACCACATGAGAAGCACCAGCTTTCAGATACAAAAAAGAATTACAAAATCGGTTCACCCAGTCGAAAGTTATGAGGTAACAAACATAAAAAGAATACAGTGGAATTGAGAATCTCCTCCTTTTTAAATTTTGAAGTCGGTTAAAAATATTCCAAACAGAAACCACGTGCTTGCACATATGATACTATTGATTCATTTCGAGCTTCGATCACAAATAGACCAGTGTATAATTATTATATTAATTTTTTTTTGTACGTGAAAATGTAGACTTCGCTTCTGCCGTGCTTTCACGTATTGATACGATACGTGGAACGTGCGCATGGCAGTTGGGTTATACCAACGCAATACAGTAGCAACGGCAATAAGAAATGAAAAAAAACACAAAAAAAACTATAAATATGAATAGAATATAAACAGCTGCATATATTCACCGAGCGTCGTTGCCTACGTCGAGTCCACGGCGGCGGCCGCCTGCGCGCGCGCGCTCGTTCGCTATCAAAGGATGACAAATAACTCAATCGTTACGTCTAGGGCGGATCGGTGATCGACTCGGACACGGCCGATCTATGCTTATTTATGAGGCCTTCTCCCGGTTCGGTTTCGTAATAACTCCTGCACCGCTCCGTGCGCGGCCGCAATCGATTTTTTATGGATCATATCTGTGAAGTGCACTCGTTCGATTTATCGACAGTGCAGCGGCTCAGGGTAAAGAACGGCGCTGCGACGGGCGGGCTGACTGCAGATAAATTCCGCACGCATGCGCGCGATCTGCGTTCGTCTGTCGTTCTGATCCGTATTGAGAGAGCGATTTAAAATTTAGATTAGATATTTTCTACTCCGACTCGGCTTATGAGCTCGTAACAGTTTATGAAATTGTAAAAAAATATTAACGTATTCTATAAATCGTGCTGCTTAAGTAAGCTGCATATTTTTTTTGTAATAATTAATTGTTCTAAAAATAACATGTTGAATCTAAAAGGTTGAATAATTATGAAACGAATTTTATAAAATCGCATTTAATCATTAAAATTTGAATAAAGAGCAAAAATTGACTAGCTACATTCCCAATTACACACATTATTCTTTTTATTGAACGTGTACACATTTATGTAAAAGTGTGGCTATAAAAAGAATGAAAATTTGTGTTCCAAATATTTTATTCTTAAAAATAAGCACCGAATAAGCAAAACATACAATAAACTACAGGATGCTTATTTGTACTTGAAACCTGCTTTGTTCGTAGTTTTGTACATATTGACATGACAATACCAATAAACATAAATTTTTAAATTATTATATTTTCAGAATACGAAATAAGTGCCAGATTTCATATAGATTAGGAAAAACCATACATATATAATTACTCAATAAATGCAACATTTTTTAAAATTCAGATTACGTATATTAAGTTAAGGAACGTATGTTGCAGTAAATTGTAGTTTATGATGAATGAATAAAGGTGTTCAAATTAAAAGTTAAAAATAAAGGACTGATAGAAGTTTAAATTCGTCTCTACGGAACAAAATATCAAAAAGATTCCAAATTATTCTAAAACTTCAATAAGAATATGAAATATGAAATTTGTGTGAATTTGGTTCTTATATTCTTTTAACTTAAAAAATTTGTAATTTTGCTATAAATTTTTCGGGGCAGTTTATTATCTTGATCCACTTTTATAATCAAACCTGAACTGTCATTTTGTATCGGAGGTTCGTCAAGAACTACATAATGTTTGAATTTTAAGATTTTGCAATACCTGTCTAAGCTAGTACGAACGTCTGTACAATTATACCTAATGACGTTACAGTCGCTCAACAATCATGAATGGAATATTTATCAAAATTGCAGTTATTCCTTCAAAAAGAGCGCTCTACATAAAAAAAATTGCATCGACAATAGGCGCGCGGCGTAGGGCGCACTTACGTGCACTTCTAAAATTAATCGGCCGTCCCATTGTCGCCGCGTGTGTTGGTAAACTGCTGTCGCGCACAATGCCTTTGTGCCGCCATTGTACCGAATAAAAAATGATCCACATCGCTCCTGCCATTATGTTGGTTTTCCCAAATAAATCCTGCAGCTTGCGCGGGAGCCGGCAAAGGATTGATGATTACCGCTCTATGCGTTACTATTTATATGTTTATTTATTTAAATTGAATTACATTTATCAATTAAAAGAGTCGTAGCTATTCATGAACGTAATTATATTTTACGAGATAAATAAGTTAAATAAGTAGTAGGTATTGTTTTGAATACAAGAAAAATTGTTATTTTTAATACAAACGCAGTGCGACCGACTCGAATCATGATTTGTTGCCCGCAATAACGTCAAAAAATAAAAAAAATGGATTTGGAGTTCTAATATCTATTAAAATATTGGCAAAATGCTTCTACAAAGTAAATGTACCGATGTCAGACTTCAAGATGTTTTCGTTGAACGAAGATTACGTAAGCAAATAGACATGTTAGGGTTACAAACTACATAATCGGGCTAAAGCTGTAAATTAAGTAAATAAATAATTTACAAGCATATCGCTCGAACGAGGAATAAATCGCAAATCTCCAGCGCCCGAAACGGGTCACTATTCGAATGCAAATGAACATTCTATAAGAGTGATAATTCATTTATGTTTTCTTAGCAAACAAAATGATTTTATTTTGCAATTGTTAATAAAGAATAAAGTTAATCTTAAAAGTTTAACGTTGGTTGAAATTCAAAATTCATATTCAATTTTATGTCTAAAACGACTGAGAGTCGACTAATTACCTTTGACGTCCAACTCCCCATCAGCACCAGCGACTCGTATTATTTATGCAAAAATGCTATTTTTCTTTACGTCACGTTTAGATTTATATATTTCGGCCGCTCAACGTCGACGAGGTCCTCAATTATCGCGTCCTTTTAACATATCTTCAAGCGGAATACATTTGTCTGCTCTCGCATCTCTCGAGTTGGCTAACCTCCTCGCGCCGCGCCGACGCGGCATGAGTTGACATATCGAGTGTGTGCGCGACAAATCGTACGTAACGCCGAACAGTTGCGTCAGCGCACAGTTCATTTCGCAAAATCAAAGTCACCCGCGCTCGGACACGCTTCTCCGGACTCGAATGAGATTTTATAAAAAAAAAAAGGTTCACGATTATGATAAAATATAACAAAGATCTTTTTGTCACGGTGGATCGTCTTTGAGTATAAAAATTGTTACTGCGTTTTTATCGTCAGATATTTTTTTTTAGCCATTCTGAGTAAAACATGATCTCTAGAATTATTTTTTAGCGTAGGTGCTTACAAAAATCCACGCGCGACTTGAGGTACAAACCGGGGCCTTGTACATAGACATTATGAACTCTTATACAAATATAGGTTCTACAACTACTAATCGATCTCGTATCTTTTAGAATGGCAGTGATGTTTAGTACAGAATGAATAAGTGACAAATTCATTTAAAATTTTTATATCTAATTGTCTAGTAAATTTATGTCATATTAAAATTTGTAATTTAAAAACATGATAATTTTTCTAAACAAAAGAGATACATACAGAAAAAATTGAATAAAATGTATCGAGTAATGGAAAGTGTTCGTTAAATGCAACAATTTTTAGACATACAGAGAGCGTAGCTTAAGTACCGCATTAAGTGATCGAAATCCAAAAACAAATTGAGCAAACCGAAGGACAAAGTAAAAGTTAAGAGTATATCATTAGCACATAATGCGATCGCTACTTCACAAAACGCACCGGCCCGCCCCGCGCCCCGCGCCCCGCGCCCCGCGACGACCGGAATTATTCATACGACCCCAAACAATGCGGGTTCACTTCATAAATCCGACCCCGAAAACTCGAAACTGGCCCGGACAATGCCACTTATACCGCTTACATGACAGGGTTCAAATAAGTCATCGCCGAATTTAAGGTTCCGCAGTCCACACGACCACAACGGAACTGTTTTCTCAGACAGTTACTTGAATTTACTCGTTTGGTTTTTACACAAATGTAATTTCAAGTTTCTTGTTCAGTTCACACCGAGACCCGCTTGTATTCGTGATTTGCAATGTTTCGCGTCGAAATCTTAAAATGTGGATCAAACTTGAGTGATATTTGCAGAGGCGGTTAGCACTCGCCGACCGCCGCTTGTCAGATGTTTTATTAGCGGATTCATAGCTAGAGGAGCAATAATGAATTTAAAAGAGTTAACATTAGTTGTAAGATAACTGCTTCGTGCAATTCCTATTATTAGATTGAAGTATCAGTCATTTAAAGAAAAATGGCCCTGAGAGGCGTCCTCGGAGAAGAAGAAGGTTTCTTCACCCCTTGTCCAACAGGCGGTTAATCACTAATTTTTAGTTTCATGGAAGTGTACGTAATATCGATAAAAACATATTTTCTACTTTTCTCTCCTGGCAATTGATTATTTTGTAGAAATCGCATGTGAATTTGAGAAAGGTCTTCAAGTACAAAATTTTATTATCCCCTACTTTGTTGAATTTTAAGTATTTCGCTTTCGGATAATAAAAAAAACCTACGGGACCGTCTAAATACGAAAACATAGTCACCCTAGCCGCGTACCCTTTATCTGCACGCAAAAATTAGGTCCATTATTTGAATATTACGCTACTTAAGACGAACAATGGAGTGCACAGGAGTCAACAGTGCGCTAGCGGGGGTCGCACAAAAAAATTATAGCAATAAATAATGACAGAGACAATAACATTATGATGTATGCGATACACTTAATAAACGGAGTACGCATTGTGTCGAACTCGTTTGCGACGTGCCACCGCGCGCCTTTATGTCGTTATTTTTAATGCCGCGCTCCTCGTAGATGCGCAGTGGCATTTCCGCTTATGGCCGGCGCGATGAGAGTGCGCCGTGGCGGGTCAGATGCGCGGATGGATAAACTTTTTCGCGAGTCGTTGTGCTGGCACAAACGCTATCGGTTGTGGCGGGTTTCGGTCACCCCGTTGCTGAAAGGAGCCCTTCCACAGTCCGTTCGAGATCAAGGATCGAGGAGCATAAGTTAAAGACTTGTCGTTATTAGATTGTGAGAAGTATGAGAATCGGTGATCACGACACGATCTCGTCTCCGATACCCGCAGCACTAACGTCTCTCAGACGTCCGATTAGAAGCAGATTATTTTTTATGTGTTGCCGCTCGAATGCTTTTTAATTCATACTTTCTGAAATGTTGAAGAATTACAAAAAGAAAAACTTGGAAATCACTCTATAAAATTATGCCCTAAAAGTGTATCATCCGTTCTCACACCAAAAGTTGATTACCGATATGGCGCGCTTGGCCCGTAATGGCCTTATAATAATGCACCGTCTGCGCCGGATTGTGTGAACTACTCAAAAAAGTCGTGTGAATCGATCCATTCCGATTTTAAGACGGTTATTCATTATTGTTGTTGACAATTTATAAGCGAAAAATGTCCTCTATTACAAAATGCATTTTTAAGTTGCTTAATTAATTTAGAATCTTTAAAGTTCAACCTTAGCTACACACTCGGTGTGCTGAGTGATTAAAGAAATTTGATATAATATAATTGTGATTGTTTGAGATATTCTAGAACCCGTTTATAATAATCGTCTAAATAAAGTACTATTGGAAATTTGCGAACAATAAGTCTAAACATGATGTGTTTTATAAGGTCTTCCACAATAGTACAAAGTCGTTCAAGCGAAAACTTTTAAAGTAAATTATTCACCAAGTACGATAAGTTCAAACTTATCAAAGCTTTACTACAGCTTCACAAAATTCGTTTCTGAAACGGCGGAAAAACGTTATTATATTTATTATCTTACGTACATCGCTGCACATTTAGCAACAAGATATGGTTCGAGCTGTAGGCGAGTCGAAAACGGATGCCTTTTTTGAGCATAGCGAACTTCACGATACGTCATATCGATAGACGTGATTCGAAACCGTTTTCCGAAATCGTCATAAATCTTCCATTAACAAATTACTTCAAACACGAAATCGCACTTCATAGAATTCCATAGGAGATGTGCCGCACGGGAACCCGTCTGAGGCCTTTTTATGGGGCCGCACAAAGCCGAGGGGTCCGTTTTCATTAACGGGTGTATTCTGACGACGGGCCCATAAAACTCGGTTGCGAAATGCTGTTCAATCGAGGCAGCGCACGCTAACACGTCATATTTCTAGAACCGCTATCGGAACATAAGCTACGTGTGGGTACACGCCGAGGCGCGACAGGTGACTAGACTCTTGAAACTTGGTAACGGGACCGACGGGTCCAATGATGATTCGAAAAACTTAATAATAATAAAGTGTTCGACCACATTCTACAAGGCGTTATTTATATGGAATTGGTAATTTAATTAATGTATTTGTTCATTTCATCTCATAATAGCTATATTTTAATAATAATAATAAAATACATAGATTTTGTTATTCAAATCTCACCTTAATAATAAATAAATACCTCTTGTGATCTATTTTTACTTCAAACTACGCTTAAATATTGTTTATTAATAATATAAAGCACGTTTACACCTTTTTCAAAATTGTTGATTTTGGCAAAAATTATGTAATGGACACTCGGGGTTCACCTGCACATGTCTATATAGAAAATTAGTGCTCGTCTGCTGTATCACACAAACAAAGTGAGACAAACTAAGTTTTCTTAAATATCGAAAAAATATACTTTACTAGCCTGCGTGGACATAGATTGTGTTAGTGCATCTTTTCTATGAAAAAACTTTATATTTCATAAATATATATATGTCAACTCCAAGTCAAACACCATCTACCAGCGGAAATCGCATTAAAATCCTTTCACTCATTTTAAACATATACGCGAACAAACATAGACCGATAAAAAAATTATAAACTGTTATTTTATCTGTTATTACTATTCTATTATTATCGTAACTCTATTTTTCATACATATCTTCAATGTACAAAGATACTAAGTTCTACTATTTCATTATATGCATAAACATTGAGATTATTTAATTATCACATTTTTTTTTCTAGATATTTTCCCTAAATTAAGTACCTACCCTGCACCTTAATATGACATACAATTGCTTCCTTCGCACGGGTAAACTTATAATTTGAAATGAAAAATACAGCTTTTGCCTGCGGCTCTACCCGCGTGAATTTAAGTTCCGGTTTCACACTGAGTTCCGATTTGGTCTTGTCCTCTATTTCTTAAACCTCTATTTATTTTTTTTAATTAATATTGTAATGTTATCAGAAGTATCTTCGAATATGGTAGTTCGATATTGTCTCCTCAATGCAATACTCACATCAAGCGCATGGAAAGTATACAAAGAAATTGTGTCAAACCCTTGTCTATTTGTCAGAATCTTGGCCAATCCTTAATTGACTATTGTCAAAGATGCTCTGCGTTTAACGTACAAACAGTTACTTGAGATACAGCGTAAACAAATAGATCTAATTAAACTACAAAAAAATGAACACTCTTCGATAGACTCAGCCATGGTACTGTCATTGCTGAATTTTAACACTCTTCGTAAACGAACATTCAGAACATTTTCATTGCAAACCTACAAAAACAATACGACCTTTTACCAGCCTATAACTAGAATGACCCGTCTGTACGAGACCTGGAGCATTATTCTCGAAAGCAGTAGATAAAAAAAGCAAATGTTAAATAATTTCGTACATTTTTTAAGAACGATATTCTAAAATGAACGTACACGTTTAATTACTATTAAAAAGTAGTAAAGTTGAAAGATGTAGTAGATTCGATAAGTAGTAGAAAAATGTAGTAGAGTAAATAGCGGAAAAATAGTTGTAGAATATTTAATTTTGTTAAGAGTTGTTTCTACACGATTAGGCTAAGTATTTTTAGCCTAATCACTTTTCTAAGGGATTCCACGTTATTATATCAAATAAAAAAAAAATTGAACATGAAATATCTAGTCTGCGAAAATATATTATTAAGATATTACGTCAAAAATTCGACTTTATTATGTTACAAACAAATGCAATAATTGTTTAAACTGATTGTAATGAACATACTGGGGCGCAATATTAAATCACGAAGTTTGCATCATTCGATATAGTATTTTCAGAAATTTTAATAGAAAAGCAAAAGTGCACGATATTTTTATCTACTGCTTTTGCGAATACCGCTTTGGCCGATTATTTATTTCCCGTAGAATGTTCTGATAGAAACTGTTCGTACACTTTTTTATCTGTTGCTTTTCGAGATTAGAGCTTCGACCGCCGACTGGCCCGGACGCTCATTTCGATGTATTTGATTGCAGACTTACTTGTTTGCTACGATAGTGTAAATCATTTGGGCATCTTTTAATCTTTTTTTTCTTTTTTGGTTTTTTTTAACTTCTGTTTTCTCTTTTTTTATTTAATTTACTTCTTTATTTTTTAATACTAAGCTTGTTATGGGCACATGTTTAAGGATTAAGGTCTAGATCAAGTTCTATATTTATCATATTATCGCGTACAATTTTATAAAGGTCGTAATCTGCTTTTGAACTATACTTTGAAATAAATTAATAAATAAATATTTTAATACTCCGTTTTTTTTTCCAATTGCGCTATGGCTTTCTGATATCCCCACTCAAACACCACTCCTTTTCTAGCAAACAATACGCATGGCCGATAAAGTAAAAGCAAATTAATGACTTTTAAGTGTTTTAGTTATAAGGATTTCTTGTTATAAGGATTCTTTTATAAGCTCTAAATACAGATAAACTACAAAAAATATAAAGAGTTACCTATATTTTATGCGACTAAGAGTTTTGTCAGTTTTTTTTTAATTTCATCAAAATAGGTTAAGTTATTGTCGAGTTATAAGTAGAAATACAGACAAACAGATAGAAAAATAAAGAAATAGTAGGTAGGTTATGTACTATGAAATTGTATGGTCTCTTAGTACACTAAAGTTTATTTAAATCAGCTATTTTTGACCGATGAAGAAAAAACGTATAAATGAATATACTAACAAAAAAATAGCTTACGTCCGTTCCCTTGTACCAAACCAACATAAGTATAAGTTAAGGCGTGAAAACGTGACAAACAGACAAACAGATATACTTTCGAATTTATAATATTAGTATGAATTTTTTGACAAAATTATAGTAAGAGTCTTATATAATTAGGTTTATTCGTTTTGTAGTAACCAAAAGACAGCACATACCTGTTTATTTATGATCTAAAAATTACGGTCTCTACCATTTCAATATAAAAATATACTTTTCAGAAAATTTTTATCACTTAGGTTATTAAAATTATCAATAGATATAAAAATTATAGACATTAATTAGTTTGAAAGTATCCATATTCAAAAACGAATATACTTTTAAAACACGTAAAGTATTCTAAATAGAAAGCAAAGAAACCCGCGTGGCTTTAATAAATAACATCACAGAACGTTCTTTGAACTTAGAAATATTTTTATTTGTGTAATTGAATCGATAGAAATGGGCCTATCACAAATTCCAAAAACAGCTTTTAAGTAATCAGAGCAATCAGTCGTAGGTGTTACGAGATAAGCTCGGGCGAAGCTCACTCGAGACGCCGTAAAACCTCCTGGCAATATAAATAAAGTCGTACCCATACGTTATCTATATTTTAGAATTCAAGCGAAGTACAATAAGTGCAATTAGTATAGAGATTAGAGAAATGACCACGTAAGTAAATAAGGGTTTTTCCAAAAACAAGCTCTTTTTATACGTATTATTGTTAATTTTTTTTTTTCAAACGTTAAAAATCCTATTTTATCTATTTTAATCAGTGCACCAACGATATAAATCTTCGATACGAAACAACATTTATGTGAGGCATAAATATCATTTATACGTTTTTATAGGAATTTCCTTTCAATAAATATTCAAACAAATGCATGCAGTCGATATGTCAGAACGCTTATAGCATTGCGTTAAGTTATTACGGTGACATGACCTTTGCTTAATTCGGGCGATATAAATACCGATTCGAACATGACCAATGGGGCTCCAGGTCCACGCCTTTAGAAGTCGTATCGTAAATCAGATACTAGCAAATCATTATAATATGAAAACGAGATATATCTCGTCATATAATTGGTCGGTTTGACAAGAGGCACAAATTAAGAAAGCGCTAACGTAGTTGATCGGTAATGGTCGAGTGGTCGAGGGTGTTACCTCTCGACAAGGCGCCGGGCACGAATACCGACCGCAGCGAATGAATCGAGCGATGAGTTTTTAGCTTAAATCCCATCCGAGCCCTCGCCTCGTGTCTCGAAGAGCACGTGAAGTCGTTGGCCCCGGACCTACCCGCCCGCATCGGCCACCGTTGACGATTTAAGTACTAAATCTTTCAACATCAAGTAAGTAAAAAAATCATGATAGAGCATACATCGATAGTGCGATTATGAACAAACAAAAAAACAAATATAGCAACAATAACTTGAAAGTTAAGAAAACGAAACATGCGGCCGGACGCGAGTGAACTCAAGTGTCAATAAAATGAACACGGAATCACAATTTACAAGCCGGCTATGACATTTCGTTTTAGAAGCCAAGGGGGGCGCGGGGCGGCCGCAGTCGGCGCCGCAGCCCTGCGGGAGCGGGTCGCGTTTTTACCAGCCGCAGCTACTGTACGATTTACGGACATTAGCTTTAATAAAACTTAAAGGAAGATTTCGAATCTAAAATATGGCCGGCGGAATCCATATTTTTGGATCAAAACTCAACCCAGCTTGCGATAGGAGTTGGATGGTAGAAATCGCAACATAACGAAAAAGTGCTATGCTTCCTCCATACGACTTTTACTCTCTCTCTCTCTTTCCCTCTTTTTTGAAATTTATTATTTAGCATTCTTTTATATAATTTATAAATCACTATTTTATAAGAATTTTTTAATAAGATAATATATCTCCTGACGCTTTGATTTTATTCATTACTTTTCATTATTTATATTGAAAAAAAAATTGGTCCTTCACGAGGGTCCCCTGATCGCATATTTGTTACTATTTTTACTGTTACTATTTCTATATGTTGACATCGATTCCAACGTAATTCCATAAGTATATTTTTTATAGATAAAAAAAATGTGTGATTTGTTTCTACAGATGCATCAATAGTTTCATAAATGTAATGCACGAGTGGTGGTGCTCAGTAGTCAATAGAGTTGCTCTCTAACCAGATTTATGAAATAACTTGAAGTAGCATGCTCAGTTCAGCCTTTTGTGATTTCGCTTTTATATGGCGGATTAAGTTATTTAATTTATTAAAATCGTTTAAAGTATAAAATTTAATTAAACTTATAAAGATGCATTCAATTCTTTGAAACAATTTTTCGCGACAAATAACGATTAAAATAGGCGTTACAAAATGCAGGCACTGTACATTAATTCCTTGTTCTTTTTTTATGTATTTCATTTCTCTCGTAGCATATTTCTGAAACAAACGAGTAAGTGACCTTCCAGAGAAGAAATATATGGTCACTGCCGCCTTGACACTCAACCTCAGGCGAATCCCCGGCGCGTTACCGGCCTCCTGGGAGGATGTCTAATAGAGGGAAGTTCGGGCTGATGGAGAGGAGAAGGGGCAGCACGCCACCGAGGTATGATGTAATCAATACGCTGGCCGGGTGAGTCGATCGTGTCAATCTATTTGCCTCACACGACCAGCATACCACAATTATGCGGCGGTTAGAAGGCGTTCTGGCTACTAATCAGCATAAAAAAACATCACTAAATCGCACGCAGTATACAGGCCATAAGTATGTAATTAAATGCTTTCATTGTTCGAATATTACTTTTCTTATATATTTTATATTCATTATATTTGTAGCTCCGTATAAAGTAGTGAATATATAAGAGTAATGTTCGTCTTGAAAATGGACGCATTGGCGTGAGTCATTTTTTATGTTATGTCGATTTACGAGTATCGAGTACGATACGAGCATCAATCACTTATTCGCTGTCCAAAATATCGAATGTCCTTACAGAAACGTTTTTTTGGTTTATACAAAATTGAACATAAGGGACTCGGTTAAAAGTACTAATGAGCTTAACGTACTAACAGGCCAATGCGTAAGCGGGACATGGCCCGGCCGCCACCTCCGGCCTTCGTACAGTGCAAAAAGTCTTACATCCGTGTTCGAGCATCGTTCGGGCTAAAGACCATCACGAGTAAGGAGAACGTTCAAAGCTAACCCTTAAGTAATTAAGTAGATTATAACCGGGCGGCGAGGATAAAGTACGCGCCGCTCGTAACTGTACAAAGAGATAAAATCTAATCTACTTAATTATCCTTATAAACGCGGAGATGACTCACCGGCCGATAGCGAATCACCGCATATACATAAAAATTATTCAAATGTACATTATTAATGGGGAATCGCCGAGGCAAGCACGCGTCTGCGCCGGCGACCAGTTATGTGTCCAGTTACTCGAATTAGTAATAAATTGTTGTGTTATTATTTTTTTTTCTTTTAGTAAATCAGTTGGAAGGGGTTTTATGCGCTCGTATCGATTACATTAATATATATTTTTTAATTCGCGCCAGAGCAACACTCGTTAGGAGCCCATTATGGTTTTTAGTTGAATTATATCTGTTGTTTTAATTCATAAATAATAGTACTTACTGGTTTTGTAATTGAGCTAAAATATCTACAAGGGAATTTGTTTGATTTGAAGTATATTTTTTAAAGAAATGCATTCTGTTTCGACATTCATAGAGAGTTTTTTTAAAGATTTGTCATACGATTCGAACGAAGCTGTAATATGAATGAATATTTCTTCTAAAATATTTCTGGGCAGACTACTTTGTATTTTATAATTAATGAAAAAAAAATAGTTAACACGAAAAAAGGAAATCAACGCAACATGATTTAAAATCACGATAAAATAATTGATTTATTTACTTATTATGTTGCACGTGTACGTAGCGTCACTCTTGAATCAAGAATGTCGAGTGACTCTTCAATAAAGAGGTGTACAGCGATTGCTGCAGCGGATGAGTTGCCAAAAACAGCACATTTATTGATTATTCAACAATAATGTAACAGCTTTTAAGCATCGACGTTTCAATGACAACAATACTTTAGAATCAAAAAATAATTTGAATACAAATTATTCTTATTTATTACTGTCGTTGACAAGAAAGTTGTATTTTGCCATTTAATCCATATGGTTCGTTATTCGCATAGAGCCATATTTGACCCTTTCTATATTAGGCTTTATTTAATTTATATCGGAACGGGGTGAATTATGAAAATATCTAATAAATGTAAGAAATATCTAATTAAAATAAATAAGAAAATAATACGTTATTAAGTACAATAATAAGATGTGTATATATGATAGCTCTTCGTTTATGTTTTACTCTGTTTTTTAAGAGGTTATATAATTATATAAGTATGATTTAAAAATTCAATAAAAATATTCATTGTCATTAAAAAAGCAATATTATAATTTTAATACTTATATTTAACGATTTATGCAAATAAAAACTTGCACAGCTCAGTTTTTTTTTTAATATTACGTTGTATTTACCAATAAATGTTTCTAAAAAAACAATAGATACAATCGTGCTTTTTCAACTCAATTGTTTAAAAAAAAACTGAGATCTGGTATCAAAGTGGTAGTTTATTTTACACGCAGTGTCACTACTATGAGCTTTTGTCTACCAAAATATACAAAACGTACCTCTGGCAGTCTTCCTCGTTCTCTATTCAATTGATCCACCAGATTTAAGAAAAAAGAGGAAATGTGGCTGACTAAGATGGTCGAAGTCAGAGGCCGATCCTTTCTGTGCAAGGAAAGAGCAGTCACGAGTGCTTTACATCATGTAGAGACCCAGCGCGATCTCCACTAAAGAACGTCCACAAATGCTCAAAAGTTATGACGCGACCTTTCTGAATTAACATTGACAATAGAGCAAAATCATAAATTAAAATGAAATCCACATTTACTTCACTCGTGCCGAACTTCGAAACAGACAATTAATTAGACATGCATAAGGACGCAGCAAATGGAACCACGAATTGAGACAGATGGTTAAACCGACTAACCAAACTAATGGAAATGCTTATATTATTGAAAATCACTATCGAAAACCATCCACGACGAGCACAACTCCTGCTCTTCATGGGCGGTTGGGAGACCACTCTACGTTTAAGACGCTCTGCACTACCGCCATAGACGTCCATTTTCTCAACATTCTAGTGATGTATACTCATATATATTGCAATTAAATCAAAAATTTCAACATTTGAATTTCTTATAATAGAAAGCGTGAAGCCTAGCTCGAAATATATCTTTGTTATATATTTATTCTATAACTAAGATAAGAATTATGTGTGGTTGTATACAATATTCGAAAATATTCATTCAACTGACAGCGTAGCGTTGACATAAATAATTTTCGAATATTTCTTATAATAAATCTAAGATTAGTTTGATATTTAATTCGCAGCATACTTTTTTCGAGCTAGGTCCGTCTAGTTAAGTTTTTAAATTTATTTCAGTTATATCGTTCACCAAAAGAAAGTATTTTTTGCCAAAAAAAAAAAACAATTAAAAAGAAACAAAATCTCAACAAGATTATTTGATTTAATCATTAAGTTCCACATTATAAAGAAATTACTTAATTTTTATTAACTGTAGAACACTGAGGTTTACGTTTTTTAAGTATACTCACATACATTTTAATTTATGTACCACTAAGTCGTATTTAATAGAGTGTTATATATAACAGAAGAGTGTTCGTGTCTTTTCACTTGTTATATATATTTCACGAGTATCGGTACGTCCTTAACCAGTAAAAACTTGTAAGTTATAGCGTATCTATTAAAGTTGTAAAACGCGACGCGATAAGGCTGAATAACGGCTCGGATACAGCCTCTGATTTATATTAATTTTATTTATATTTTGTTTTAAATCACCAATATCGGCTTTAAGTGTTCTATAATTGTTTTTGTTGTAAATCACCGACGTTGATAACGCTCACCTCCGGATAGAAACATTATTAACAGTTAACAACTTAATATACAAATGGAGGCTTGCAGCTGGAAAGTCATTACTTAGAATTATTTGCATATTTTCATTAGTATTAAGATACTTATTTGGTGCCTTTTTAAGTAGATTTCATTATTTTTGCAATTCCGTAATAGAGAACTTGATGTAGGCATCATTCTCTTAAATCGCAAACACTTTCTTAAATGGCGCGTTATTATTTAATCTTTTTTTATATCAAACTTAAAAAATAAAGAATCAAAACCGACGGCTTTAATGAACATTTCCTCGATTGGTGTTGATGTTAATTATAATTATAAAATTACGATAGATTTCGGGGGCATGTATATTAAGCATAGAATATTGTGATAGTTAGAACACTTACAAACAAAGCTAATGCCTAACTCAGACGTACATACATACATGTTTGCTTTAGACACGTCCCGCTACTCGCTATGTATTATATACAACGAGTAGAGGAAACATGGCGAAACTTCTTATGTACTATTTCAAACAAATGTTCTTTATATAGTACATGCTTATCATGATGTGGGACAATACTGCTTTAGTTGATATGACAATTTTTTTAGATATTTATGACTGTGAAAATGCACCGCAATGAACAACTAGGAAATATTATTGGACAATGAGTTATTTCATAATAGTTTTTGTACTTCTTTCCTTTCTAATACACAGAAGTTATTGCAAGAGCACTGAAAATAGATATTTTACATTAGATCTCATTTCTGTTTTGTAAGTAACAGATATAGCAGGGACACTTTTAAAACACGTAACGAAGGTGATTTTAAATTATTTTAAAATTATTTTATCAAATCCAAAACTCTTCACGTCCACAAGGAACGCTTTATCCGTAAAACCACAAACACGTATATTATTATTGTATTTTATGTAGATAATATATTACGGCACAGGTAATGTACTATAAGGGGTATACCAAAAAACAAGGTACTCAAAATTATAATATTTATTACTGATATTTATCTTTTCAAAATATTCATCCTGAACAAGTATACACTTATCCATACGTTTAAACAACTTGAAAAAGACCTTTGACCACTCTTTTTCAGATACCTCAGAAATTTCGAAATCACAGGCGGCTTTAAAATGAAAGGTAAGAGGTTTGTGAAACATCTTCCTTGTTTCACAAACCTCTTATCTTTCATTTTTTTTAATTTTGGTTTTGGGAAATAAGTAAAATCTCATGGTGCCAATTCAAGAGAACTCGGTGAGTGAGGTAGGATAGATGTACTCTTTAAATAAAACAATTAGGTTTTTTGGCGGACGTGTGTAACGCGACGCGACGTAATGCCAAAGAAGGTACAATATTTGTTACTTCGGAGGCTTGTTACACCTAGCTGATAATCCTGTGGATATACACACATTTCTCAAAAATAACTGTTTTTTTTTATCATCTCCCACCAGGGTAACAGTATGACCGGTCTTATAAAAAAGGGTGGCGACCATTTATTTGTTTCTATGTGCTTCGCACACAGCGATATTTTGTCGGTGTTGGTTCATTTTACAAAAACAGAATGGCCATTGTCGCTTTGTTTCGGGATCGTAGTTTTACAACCGTGTTTCGTCACCGGTTTGTATCACGTACATTTTTTCTGTCTGTTTTTTTCTGTCTCAATTAAATTTCTCTATCACCAATCGACACCAATTTACCGGGCGGTATTCTGCTCATCGGTAAGTTTATGCGGCAACCACCTCGAACAACGCTTATGGAGAGAAAGGTGATCGTGAATAGTTGTTTGCATCGCTGCTGATTCAATACACAGTTCTCGCTCAAGCTCCACATATTCTATTCTACGATTCTCTCGGATCCATTTTTCAAGTTCATGAACATTTTCTTGAGTGACTGCGGTCGCGATCGTCCTCGCTTCATCTTCAAAATTTCCTCGTCCTCTTTTAAACTAAGCTAGCCGATGAAAATCTGTTTCTCGTAAGCGAGCAGGCTCACAAAAAGTAGTAACCAAAAGTTCAAAACAATCTTGGCGCTTTATACCTTTTTTGTATTCATGTCATAGCGCGATGATCACGTCTACTGAGTCCCATTGTTGCAAGCTCCGACAGATTCTCACATAAACGAGCAATAAAAAAATATTGGAAACAAAAATGTATTCCATCTTTTATTTTATCACAAAATAACCATTAGCTACTTATGATGGTGCATAATTTTTCAAGATCAATTTATTGAGTAAAAAGTATTTAATTACTACTACTAGGACTAAAATAAACAAAAAATTAACACTTAGGTGTTCGATATCTGTCAATCCTCTCGATCAATATTCACTTCTGTGGATAGGGATTCGTAGTAAAAGAACAGCGGTCTTTCACTACGAATCTTTCACTCAAAAGAAACAACAGTCAAGGGTCAGTGGTGGGTCGCAATGTATATAGTCACAATAGAATATTTAATTACTTGTGGCATATCCTGCGTACTGTGCCGTTTAAAATGTGATACTTCACTCACCACGTATCCTAAATTAGAAATCCGCGGCCGAGTATTGCCCGACCTTTGAAGCGGTGATCCCGAAAGCTCATTACTCCAATTTAAAAAGCCCGCGGGTCGGGGGTCAGGCGCGCCGTGAGCGGCGCCGGGCGCCTTACAACAGCGCGCGTCGGGCGCGTCAGCTGTCCGCCGCTTCCAATTAAAACGCTACAGCTTTCGTGTCGCGAAAAAAAAACATATATCACGAGCGAGCCGGCGCGGCCGATGTTTAAAGCGCTGTGGTCGCTGCGCGCACGCAGCAGTGCTTTTGGATAACGCCCGAGATGACTCCGTCTACTTCTTTTCTAATGCGCTTCACCGAAATAGTTTTCAATTAGGTCTCTATTTTTTATGGTTCAGCTAAATTGGAAGAAACTGAAAATTTTATACAATAAAATCACATTTAACTTATATGTAAACGTATTTTAGAAGTATTCTTATGCTAGAGTAAAAATCTCTGCTTAGGTAAACGATTATTTAACCGATTTGACGCCAGTGGTAGCCCATCTCTTAACTATGTTAACTTTTCTTACTAACTTTTCTAACACAAAACACACCAACCCTTTTCAAATCATTTCTGTAACATTGAACTAGAAGGTGTTTGCTTATTAAAAAAAAGTATCTAACCTCAATATCCCTTAAGCATACAAGAAAATCGTAAACTACTATATTTTAAAATAATAAATGTTTTGAATTGTTTTTTCCCGTTCTGCAAAGTAATCAAAAACTATCAAGCTGCTAAATAAGAAACCGCGTTAAGGTTTTTCATCGCCTCATAAACTTAGAAAGCTCGGTGGGTCAAACAACGTCGCCAGCCCTGCGCCCGCGCCGCTCATGCGGCCGCTATCGAAACCGAAACTGTCCGTCTTCAAAGCGCCGAAGCCTGTGCCCTAACAAAATAACTATTTAGTTCTATTTGAAAAAAAAAAACTATCTTACTACCTATTAAATAATTTCATATAACGCATTACTTCGAAAAAGGCTCCTTCTTTTTTCTTCAATTGTGGTACACGCCGTGGAGAACTGATGAGAGGAGTAACGTCTATTAAAAGAACTGGTTTTATAGGCAGGTGTGAATTCCATAGCATTAAATATCTTTGCATAACGATAAATTTTAATACGTTTCATATTAACACATTGTTCTGGTCCCAAATTCGGATCGACCGCACTTAGTTTTCCATGGGCAATGCCTAAAGCGTCCACCGGGGTGGAGGGCGGGGGGCGCGGGGGCTGAGGCTCTCAAGGCTGAGTTTTTGATTCTTTTCGTGTAGATCGAAAGGTTCATTGGTCGAACGATGAGTTATAGTTTTGTTTTGACAAGTTCAAATTTCATACATGTCGACAGGAACACTTTGTAGCAATCTGATTTTTATATGTTAAATAATTTTATTATATTCCTGTAAAATTAAAGATTTACATTTAATATATGTTTATTTATAATTAAACATATATGACAGTATAATAGATAAAACAGCTGTCGTTAGAAGTCGAACAGAAACGAAAAAAATGTGTACACGTAAAAATAGTGATAGTTGTTAATTCTTCAATTACAATTAACTTTTAAGTATATTAAGTTATGAATAAATCTCCGTATACCTTTAAAGGAGTTAATAAAATTTCTAAGTTAATCTACTTTTCGTCAATCTGGCAATATATTTGCAGCGTCACCGGTTGCACTTTAAGTCCTATGAATACGTTCGAAATTGAGCTGTCATTTGACGACAATAAATATGCTGCGCGGACTCCATCGACTGAATCCACGAGCGGGCGCACCGCAAAGGTCGACACGCCGAGAGTTTTGTCTTTCCGCGCATCCGTATATAAAACAGCACTTTCCACGAGGCGCGGCCGTAAAACATCTCGAGCGAAAGTCCCACTTTGTCTCGGTGCCGATGACATCGCGCCATAGAGCTTACGAGTGGTGCCACCCGTCACATTATCACGTTATTAAATATAAAACACACGGCGAGGAACCATACAGATTTATAGTTTATTAAAACAACGTCTTGGTATGAACTCCCAATTTCTTTTTTACTTTTAATTATATTTAATAATGAATTTAATGAACTAATGTACCCTATAAGTAGAGTTATTCATTTGCTTTTAAACATTTCAAATTGGTATTAAGGTAGGCAAAACAACGCCCGGCTAATCGTTTTTTTCGAGACTCCGGTCACTGTTTGTAGCTTTGATATTTGTTTTGTTTTGGAAATAAATGGAACGATAGTAATAGTAAACGATATGCGCAGTGGACAGAGATATCAAAAACAGCTAACTGAAACATAGTTCTATATGAAACACTAAAAACCTATTATGGGACAACGGAAGTTGGTAAGCACTTTCATACAACTTTAATAACAACTCCTTGTGTGAATAGAAAAGCAACATCGCTGCGCCTTCTATCCGTTGCTAACTCTATGCCCGGCAGACGTTAACTCGGGTGAAGCATTTGAGTCATAAAGGCGAGCTTATATTGTCTCCGCTGAAGACTCAACCGCAAAGTTTGCTATGAATTTACTATGAGCAGGTACGGAACGTTATCTGATCTAGAAAACGTGCGGCCTTTGATGAAAATGTAATTTTTCAATTACTTAAGTTAAACTTATATAACATCAATATCAATCATCAATAGTTCCCGTGATCAACGCAAAATACGATCAAAGAACATGCCAGAAAGTTAGAGAATGCAAAGAAACAGATTCTATTTGAATAGAACTGTAGGATATTCAGATGAACGACAGGCTATAGCGATAGGGATGCAAATGGACCGGCATTGGATCTCCTTTTCCGAGGAGGACGAACAATTATATTCAACGCATTAAAAACAAAGACAAACGATTCGCAGCAGTGTGCTGTTGTAAGCTGTGAATTCAAATGTCACTTACTTAAAGGTTATAAATAAATTATTTATATATTTTCATCCAAAAATTAAATATTAATAGTGTAGCGATTAAAATATTTCGTCATCACGGATATGAATTACTTAACGACTAACTTTGTTATTAGGTCAACCAACCGTCAAGTCAACCGTATACATGCAAACCCTGTTGTTGTAAGCTTTTTATGTATCAGTTCCTTTAAAATATATGTTTTAAAGCTATGTCATCTCATTATAAAAAGAAAATAAAGAAAAGGGTAACACCTTATTTTTAACGTCGAATTCTGTATTTTATTTGTTTTATATAAATTAAATGTTGAATTAAATATTTAACGTAAGTGCTACTAAACCTGTCAATTAAACTTTAAAAGATATTGTTGAAGTTCTTAGTACTAGTCATCCTAATTCTATTCAATCATTATAATCACAAAATCATTCTAGAGAGATAATTTATATGCATTTGTCAACTCTGTAGACTCATTTTGTTTATAAAATAAATTACAAGTATTGAGTTGAAGGCAAAAAGTCTTCTATACCTACCGTTAAATCAAATAGTATTGTGCCTTCCAAATAAGAAAAAGTAAGAACTTGTACCTAGTTTACTGTATAGGTAGTCACATAAAAATAGAGAACTAATCGGGTAAGTTTTCTTTAAATATATTACAAATACGTACGTGTGAGTTGTACCCTCTTAAGTGAACTTTCTCTGTTTTTGATCATAAAAAAATGACGATTTATCAAACTACGCGGGTCGAGAGTGGTGTGTGGCCGCACCAGCACTCGCTCCCCGGCGGGTGCGCGCGCGCGTGCGCTCACGAGGGTCAGGTCGTCTACGGCGAGGAGATGCTCTTCCGGTTTACTTGCTGTGTACACAGTGATCTCTCTTGTTCGTACGTATAGTGAGTGACTTTCATATTTCTGTATTGAGTAATATTTTTTATCGTGAAATAAATTGAAAATCGTTTGGTAACAAAAAGTTATTGCCAATCACTTAGGTAATTAACTGATATGGAGAATATTACATTTGTTGATGAAATATATAAACCGATCAGATGTGATATGTAATACGATGGGATTTGAACAATACAAAAATGGAATGTTAAATTGAAGCTATTTAATCCATAATTTCCCAGCACTCATTATTAAATAAAAACAGCTTTATGTACGGTTAGTTACCCCATTTTCGTTTCTAAGCTAGAGACATTTAGATAATATGTTTTACTTTCATATCAAGTCAGTATTTGTGTAAGCGTGATAATTGAGCAATTTCAAATAATGTGTTTAGCTGTACACATTAACTTAAAACTTTATTTTAAACCACTTCAAAGACCATTCCCTCTAATGTATGCTAAAAAACTCAACACGGACTTATCAAAGGCTATAAAACTCTACCGGTGCGTTCGGGTCGGTCGAAATTAACTCGTCTGTCGTTACAACGTTTAAAATTTTGACACGGCACGTCAGCGTGTCGCGCGTGACGGACGGCCGGCCGAGCAGCCGCCGCCGTGATTAGGCCGAGCCACCCGCGCGGGGCGCCGCCCGCGCCGCCCGCGCCGCCCAGACCTAACTGGTCAGGGACGCCGGGAGGCCGTCCGGGCGGTAGGACTTCTACTTAGTGCACACGCGTGAAAGGATTGATACGAGTATCTATTTCCTTTTTTGATTATGCGCGTATGGATGTGGAAGTGACGAAAACAGCTAATTTTGTGAAAAACTTAAATATTATGGAATCGATGGGTATAAACATAAGGCATACAAATGGTGGCGTATGAAATGTTATTTAAAGCCATACAAGAAGATGTCAAATATGATCCAAATGTCCGAGCAACGTGATTCTAGCTCATACAGAAGCGGGAGTACTGAGAATTATTCATCGCGTTATATGATATTAATTACATATTTTAAGTTAAAGACGTACAACAATGAAGTAAACAGACCGATCTAAATAAAATATAGTAAATCTCTAATGTAGGAAAAAATACAGATATTTTAGAATTAATAATATAAGTAGAGAACTTTTCAAATACATAAAGGTATAAAATAGTTTACAGTTAAAAATCTGTACTGTCTCTTAGTCGATATGTGCCTACACAACAAATAAAGTCGTTCTTGTTAATATCACTAATTTTTATTTCATATATCAATTATATTTGTCATTGTTGTTGACGTAAGTTGTGTTTTTATTTTATTAAGAACTCCTATGGGAAATTATGTTTGCCAAACATTTTTTTGCAGTTAACTCCATGCAAAAACTGCTCGATTTGTTATCTCAAGTTATTTTAAATGGCTATCAAGGTAGATTTTTTTAAACAAAACTATATTTTATTTAACATCGACGGATTCAAAGTAACAGTTCTCTGGGATTATCCAATAATTAAGTTTCGAAAGCGACTCCGGAGTGCGGCTTATAAACATTTTTTTAATTATTGAGAAACTTGAAACTTGTTAGATTCATCTAATTTATACTTAAAACTGATAATCAATAGCCGGCCGCTAACCTATATCTTTCGATCTTAACGATTTGAAATTTCTGAATGAACTTTATCTGTTTATTCGATCGCTTTTATTCATATAAGTTACCGAGCGTTCGGACACCTTTGGAACCGGATGGCCTTTTTATAATCGCAGCGTGACGCCGCGGACCGATTGACAATATTTGTATATTTAACAATTCACTCGGATACCACCAATTCGATCCCACCAAACTTGTCTGAGCCAAAATTATCCTGAATTTTAGAGCATATATCTTTTTTATGACACACATTTTAAAATTTATTTGGTCGTGTTGAAAAATTATTTAAAAACTTACATAGCGCTTTTTACATATGTTACGCTACGAAAAAAGAAATTAAATGTTTTATTGAACTTCACATTTTTGCATGTTAGTATGTTCTAACCAAGTTTTGCAAGTCGTTTGTAACCACTTAACAACGTACAAATGCATCGACAATCAGCGTACATAAGTCTGATAGCGCAATAATCAGATGAGTACGACCGGCGTCGAGTGCTCGCGAGGAAGGCTCATCGACTAACCACATCGTGCCGAAATACAAATACTCGTGGTCTGAATAATAAAAAGACGATTGTGGTACCAGTTCATTGGCAATGGAGGTGATAGTTCAGCACTAAAACTCTCAGTGGCGTATGGTGACGGTAGGATTTTAAACCTTGGCCACATTAAATATTTATCATTTACGATCACAATAGTATTATACATTTTTATTTTACAATTTTCCGTGAAATCTTTGTAAACTAAGGCAAGGTATTGTTTAATGCTTATTATATGATTCTAAATGACACTGCCCACAGAAAACAAACACCACGCAACGACACATTATTCAAGCTGAAATGTATAGGACGACAGAAATGACTAAACCAGAGACTAGACCAAAAGAATAGGGATGCAACAGTACCTAAATATGAACAACAAACAAAAAATATGTATTAAAACAACTCATTAGACAAATTCTAGTATTAAACGTGTAAAAGATACTTAAGTTGAAAAACCTCTTCTATTAATAAAACTTTATTTACATACTAAAGAATGAAATAAGGTTTTAAGTACAATGGGCAATCATAACTGCATTACGGAATATTATTTATTAATTTATAATAAATTATCATAGGAAAAATGTTTTAAGCGTGGTTTTATATTTTAATGTACTTATATAAATTCAAGATTATATTTATTAGATACATAAAAATGTTAATGTATGTAAAAAGAGAAACTTTAAAAATTTCGTTAAAATAAAGCCCTCTGTTCGACGATATGAGCGCGCCATCGCCATGTGTTATGCAGATTTTCACTATGTTTACTTGCAAGAAAAGATTAACGAATGTCGTCGAATTAGAAGAGGTATATAAGAATTATGGACTCCTATCTCCCTACCCTCTGGAAAATAGCGTGAGCTTATTGTGAAGTACGGCATCTGTTATCGAATTACAGTAAAAAATAATTAACGAAAAATACCGTATGTATTGTTATTGTCACAATAACAACATATCTTACGTCAACGATTTCATGTGTTACTAAATGCTAGCCTAGGTTTTTTATATCTTTGAGCAGCCTTAAAGTGTCTCATAAAAACGAGACAATTCGACGAATAATGTTCTCATCGGCGGAATTTTATTTGAAATCACTCACAGTACTCAGGCGTGAGACGTAAATCACGCAAACGTGTCAAACGGTGTCAACACGCCGACGACACTTATCGCAAATTGCTGTTTGGGAATCACTTGAATTTGGGCCATGTTATATTTGAGACTTTTAAGTTCAATCAAATTGTTGTATTGTAGTGTAATTTTTTTATGATTGTAAACAAAATACATTTCCTTTTCATTATTTTCATATCGATTCTTATCTCTGCTACTTTCATGATGATAATTTCGTAATAACAATAATAATATAAACTAGTACCTATTTCCTAAAAGAATAAATAGAAACTATAAATTCCTACATGGTACTATCTTTGCATATCTCTCTTGTTTCACAGATATCCATCAATCTTTTCATGCATGCTCGTCAGTTTCGAATGCTTAAATACTAAATTTGACCCTTTTTTTAATATGCTGTCAATATGGTTTGCATGGAATTTTCTTGGGCGATCTTTGTCAACCTTTTCATCACACACATTGGGTCTATAGATTTGTTTTGTCAGTCAACTTTCATTCATCCTTTCTAGATGACCAAACCACCGCAACATACTTCTTTTTACTCTCGTCACCTCATCTTCCTTCAAACCACACCGCTCTCTGACATCATTGTTAATTATTCTATTTTTTCGAGACACTCCACACATGCTACGCAGAGATCGCATCTCCATCGCATTGATTCTACTTTCATTTTTCTTCTGCCATACCCAGCTTACACTCCCACAAATAAGCGTGTGGATCTGTGAAACGAAATGAGGATCAGGACCTCATTATGGACAGCCAAAAGCGCTTGTTGTGAGACACAATTGCTAATCGCAATAGCAGGCAAGGCACTATTCGCTTGTTTTCCCGCGTTTACTCTCCTTTCGATATCTCTGTCATGCACACCATCATTTGTGAACAGACTACCCAAGTATACAGACTCTTTCCTCGATTCTCGCCCCTTCCATATGTATCGCATTCAGTCGTACTTTCACATCTTCCAAACACCATCACCTCAGTCTTGCTGACATTTAATTTCATACCCTTTACTTAACAGAATCATTCATTTTATTTGTCCTGCCCTGCAACCGGACATCGACGGCACAAGGCTTACTCGCTCGTTTGCGTTCAAAAAGGCATTTGGCGGACAGCTGATCCATTCTTAGTTTACACTCATACTCTTTTAAATCCTACACACAATTATCCATGAATACATTAAATAATCACAGTCAAGCTACGTATCCCTGTCTAATATAAATACCCTTGCGGATGTCAAACCAGTCAGTGTATTTCCCATATATTCAAACTCAAACACTGGAGCCCGTGTATAGGCATTGCAGTGCCTGTATCAATCCTCTACTCACATCATGCGTAGATAGGGTTCTTCATAGATCATTTCTTTTTACTCTATCATAAGCTTTTTCAGATCTATGAAACTACAGACAACCTTTTGACCGTCGGCCAAAAACTTTTCCGCAATGTTTTAAAGAGAAAAAGCTTGGTCCGTACACTCCATCTTTTTTCAAAATCCCGCTTGTCCATGTCAGATCTTGTTTTTAGTCTCATTCACAACTCTTTCAATAATGATTTTCGAATACAGTTTATTAACTGAGGAGACTTATAGGTGATAATTAGTGCAAACCTGTCATGAAACCTTTCCTTATAGACAATTTTATAAAATACTTAATTCGATGTGTTTAATTTTTATAAAATATACAACTTTTTTTCAGCATGATTTTGTTAGAAATAATATTTAAAAATAAATATATACAACAGAAATTCAATTAGATAAGAAAATATTAAGAGATTTATAATTTTGAAACTAAATTAAACACAGAAAAAATAATAAGACAACTAGAAAATTCTATGTAATTAAAATCTTAATTTTTTTCTTATTTTAATGGACCTATTGACATAAAAAGTAAGTATTATAGTCGTATTTAAATGAATATAAGAAAAATTTCTCGATGCAAATCAAATAGGCGTATGAAACCTTTTATTTTTCAAAGCAATCCGAGTGATTAAATCGATAGAGGGCGCTACGTAAAAGGCATTTTTTACTATGGTAATTATGTGTAGAAACGGAACGCAAGTGGGGAAAAGTGAAAAACCAAATATAGGTGTAGGGTTATTTTGTAATGGGCGGCCGCTAATGAGCGGCGAGAACGCGCCTAGAGCGCCGCTCTCGTAACGAGGTAATAAAAGCCTTCTTAACGTTACGGGATTCCGGGCGCAGTCGCTGGACTTTTTCGCAGTTGTGACAGTAATGCTTATGTAATGGTTCTGAAATCTTTCGATTGAAATGTATATCGATATAGGAAAGTATGACACTCACGTTTTGGAAAAAATCAACAACACAGTACAACTGTCATTTTTAATGGAAATGTGGTCGTTTTTCGTTTTTTTGTTTTATCAGCTTGAGTTTATTTTATGAATATGAAATATTACATGGTAGTGTTTTGATACGAGCATTAATAATGATTTTAAAATATTCAGCAGAAACCAGCTAGTGAAAGAAACAATTAAAATTAAAAGAATTACTAAAGATGTAGTAATAAAATTTTTAATTCAAAACTAGAATTAATAGTTTTTACATATTTTACAATCATTCTAATAATATAAAATATGTTTATGTTATGGACAGAGAAAATGATCAGGTAAAAGCTTATAAAAGAATTTAATAGACAAAATTATAAATTCTCAGACGTAGTACTTACATTAAGAAAGCGTCGGCGGTTATGTCTTTCTGTATGTCGCATCAGCTTGCAGCCTCAAACTCATATTTGTACGGACGGACAAAATGAATATAGGCAAAAATTATATAATAACAACGCCAGCTTAAGTCGTGAACTTTTAAAAATGTAAGCTTATGTATGAACGCAAAGGATTAGTATTTTATTTATACAAATTATTTAATTACGACAGTGTTATATATATTTTGCGATGCTTGTTATGAACTTATTTAATAATATAAGATTGAATACAATAATTACGCTTGTACAATACCGAGTTACAAATTTAGGAAACTTTGTCTTATTGCAGACATGAATGTACCTAACATACCTGAAACACTGTAGGAACGATAATGTTAATATGAAGTTTTGTTTATTGCATTTGAAGTAAAGCAATTTTTTTGCTTAAATATTTCTAATACTTGATAATAAATATTTATTTTGTTTTTTTTTTTTTGTGTCCGTATGTAATTTTCAAATAACGACGTTTTAAATACAGCAGAGAATCTTGTATGCACCATATCATTCGTATATATGAACAGTATGATGCATATAAGATTAGACATTTATATAAGATAAGACATTTATATAAATGTCAAGTGGGGTTTGGTAATGCAAAAAAAAGTCCACGCTTTGCGACGTTTAACGCGCATGCACATCAAGGCGTGCCGCCTGGTCCCCGTCTAGCAATTGCAGTAATTATTTCGAACTATCATCGTTCAAATTGCTTAAGAATTTTATAGTTATTAATATGATAAGTACAGTTTTAAATTAATGTGTTCTGAAACAAACTCAAGTTTATTCTTAGTCTAAACAAGGATTTGTACACTTTAATGAATCGGAGATATATTTATCCAATGGAAATCAGAACTATGAGAGATACGTATTAATTTCTAGTCTCGTTACTTTAATTTATTCATTTTTCGATTTAGCAATTATATCTCTTTCAACGACTGATGTTAGTAAAGTAATACTTATTTAGATCGATTTTTTGTGATAAAAATGTGTATGTTTTAAGATTTATTAAAGAAAGTGCAATATGGTTAAGCCCTAATAAGGTTATTTAATAAATTTTATATTTTATTTTGATCTTAATACGCTTTTTGGCAAACTTACAAAAACTCGACGATGATTGAGCTGTTTTTTCGAGAACAAGCGAATTAATTTACCATATAATATACATTTAATTTCTGCAATGATTATTGTCAGTTATGTTTTAGAAGGATCACAGAATGTGGTCATTGCCAACCCGATCGCCTGAACGCTAGATCTGAACAAAACACCTCACGACCGATTGCTCACGACGAGTCTGGTTTACGTCAATAACAAATTAAGTCCAGCTCATCCTAATACAGTTCTAACTAGGGACAATTTTTTATCATTACCGTGATTTATAGCGCCGATGTCTCACTCGGAGCTTTCGAAAGCTCTAAATCTAATCGTTATTTCTACAACGAGGAAAACCATCCGTTAGAGGTGTCAAATAATTCTTGGTGCAGTCCCAGGCGAGGCCGTAAGCTCGGTAATTATTTTTCGGATAAAAGTCTAATATTTCTCGAAGATACCGGCCGATGAGCCCTCATCGAGCGGTATTAATCATCGCAAGTGTTGACGTCTGCCTATTTTATAAATTTTACGTTATTTAATGTTAATCGCTTTTAGGTTTTAGATATTAAGACCGGGAATGTGCATTAAATAATGAATTCTATCCCAGTTGTGAATTTTCCTGTTTAAGCTGTTTCTAACAATTTATATGCTTACAGCTATAGCCCGCCGTGCAAAGTAACCATATAAAAGACTTCAACGAGCTTTCCTCGACCGTAGTGTTGCATTATAGTACAACTTAAATAATGCAGATTTTAGTATTAACAATAAAGTATTCGGGCTACTTATTATATCGGAACTATCTTTTTTGTGTATTGTTGATAGGAAAACAATCAATTAAAATAATGGATGTTATATTATAGTCAATTTACATGACATGTTAAAAATACATTTCAATGCATATACAAGTTTTTATTGTAATTGGCGCTCCTTTCAAAAGTAACGTTGAAATATTAAAAGGTTGATTATACGTTAAGGTAAAAATATCAATTACATTTTAAATTAATATACATTAACAAATATTTGCATGTGTAAGGTACGTTTCAGTATTCAATAGACACTTATATCTTACTTAAACATATAGCTTATTATCAGTTTTTCAATGTCTAAGACCTAAATTACCTCTCATCTCTTTTATTTTTTGGGTGATGTGAAAGATGAATAAATGATGACAGAAAATCTTACAACTGTTGGAAGGTAATTCATGAGGAAAGGTAAGTGAGACTTGGAACGACAAGCGTCAACATGTTGATTCTGGGGTGGTTAATAGAGACGTGCGTCTGGCGATGAGCTGCCATGATATTGTGGTCGTGATGACCAGGAAATTTTTACTATATAAAGTTATAAAGTTAGCACCAAAAATATACTGTGGAACTCCTTACCATTAGTTTCATTTTTTTTTCATTATAATTTACAAATAAGATATCGCTTCTTGGTACGACCTCATTTTAACAAAAACTTAGATTAAGTTTTATTTAATTTCTTGATAATATTAAGTACCTCATCGACCTGCGAAGACCATACTAAATTCTGTTTCTTTACGACCATGTACCTTTCAATTCTAACCATGACCCTTACAAAAATATTTCGTCTTACCACTTGTCCGATCTATCACAAAGAATGATGGATTGTGTTGGCGTCGGTACATCCGCGTCCGTCGCTCAACTTATGTCAGTGGGGCGGGCGTGAATTTATAATCTCGTACTACTTATTGTATCTGCCTTTCGTTCTGATATTTCGAATTAAGTCCTTATATAAATATGTGCAAGGTAGGGCTGGGCTTGAAGGGTCCAAGTGATATTATGAACTCAAATGCCCCCCAGAAGCCTTGATAAAAGTAGATAAGATACAAAATTTTAGTGGTTAAAACGTTCTTCAAATGTCATAAAACAGATCAAATTCGGTTAATTAGTTTAAAAATTGCCACCGTCCAAAAATTTCTAAAAAAGTGCTTTTTCAAACTGACTCCAATTTTTTGACGTTCGATTTTAATACATCCTCCATTACATACATCGAAAAAACTACCTCAAAATCGGCTATTTCGTTTTAAAAATATGGTCTTCAAAAAAAATTTTAAAAATCTCTTTTTAAAATATTACTTTAAAATTTTTGATGGAGTAATACTGTTGAAAAGACATCATTTTCGTACTAAAAAACGGCATCGAATTCCACAATTTAATGAATTGGTAAAAATAATGTTGTTCAAAACATAAAAAAGCGCATTATAATTTTTGGGCTCAATAATGTACAAGAAAGTCATATCTCTTGAGCTAAGTAGCGAAAAGTTTCAGGGATGGTCTCGTGGTCAAACGTTTTTCGAATTAATCTGTTTGATTTCAATCTAAGTATCAATGAACTATTTTGCATGTAGGTCGTAAGCCTGAGGGTGGGTGCGGTCGGGCCCGGCGGGTAGCGCCACCTTAACCGTATGACCAGTCCGACACTGGACACGTAATGAATTATAGACAATGTAGAGGCGAGTCCGTCTCGCTGGAGTTTAGTTTAACAACCATAAGATTTAAATGAATGTCTCTACGACTGTTATGAAAGAACATGATTTTGTAAATACGCCCATAGAAATGTATACAAAATAAATAAATTTGAAGACTCTCTATTGGCTGTTTTATGCTACTTGTAATGGTATTATATTTATGTTTTTTTCAGTTTTGTATCGTAAATAACAGGATTCTGGGGGCATAATCTTTTTCATTCGATCGAGAGGGCCTCAGCCTGTTGCCCTTCGCGTAGCAACGAAGCTGGCAGCTCTGGACGGAAAGTGAACTTCTATATTACTCGGACTCCACCTTTTTTTTCGTGTTTCGCATTTGATTGCGAAATCTCGACATTTTAATAAATACAATCGCTAGGAATAAACTATTAAAGATAATAGGAAAATTGAAGACGGCAGCAATTCGGAACTTTTCTACAACATTCGATTACTTTAAAAGATATCAAAGTCTCCGAACGGTCGATTAATCACAATCGACAGTGAACTTTTGATTACCATAACTTAAAGTGTTCCAACTTCATCTCGACTTGCACAATGCCCCGGGACGTGGAGCTCGCATGGCTTATAAATTGCTATCGTTATTGATTTTGATAACATAGATTAATTTTTATGATAGCTCGGAACCGATGTACTGATTTGGTGCAGTGTCGCGGAACGAGACCGGGTAATGTCGTGCTTTGCACGCGGACAATTCATTTGAAAAATTGTAGACGCAATGATTTCTGCGCTATTTTTCGTTTTTCTTTGTGTAACGGATTTCTAGCTGTACTTATTTTAATCCTTAAATTAAAGATTTGCATTGGTTAAACATAATACATTTTTAAACAAGTTTTTGGATAAATATAGTTCAGTTCAGTTCACATAGTAAGGAAAGTGTGCAATAAGAAATATTAAAATAGGTGTTTTGAAAAAAAATAGAATACAGATATAAGAAGTGACCGCATGAGCGTAATAAAATGTGTATCAATTATTGACAGTAAAATTAAAATGTGTAAAAAGTAAACGATCAAATTTTCGTCGCAAAACGACCTAAATATTATAACAATTTTATCATTTTTAATGTATTTAAGAGTAATTACGGAAACATGTCATTATGGTGCATTCTAAAATTTTATATTTTATGGGAACAATTCAAATACAAATCGCTGCACATCTAAAAGTAAACAGAAGAAGTTACAATGGAAAAAAAACCACGAGAAGAAAAATAATTGAGCTATCTCAAATTATATGGACATATAAATAGTCTTAGCACATCGCACAATACCGTTTAATTGTATCAAAAAACCAGAAAGTGACTAATGTGCTAGCTTCTTTCATTGCAAAACAGCGTGAAGTTGACGCACGGCCAAGGAATCTTTCTAATGGATGATCTTATTGACCATGTTACGTGGTTTACTTATTCTGTGTAAAAAAACTCTAGTGTTTTTCTTGAGACCCTCCTTCAATCCACTCGTTTTACCTGTTGATGTTTTAACGCTTACGAAGTAGGAACTAAATTTAGATGATGCATTGGCAATAAACTCTTTGAAGCACATTGTAATGCGTAGAGTTATATTTATTATACACATGCAGAGACTGATTCGTACGTTTGTACTGTGCTAGCGTTGTTGAAACTTTACTAGGCATAAAGTAAATACTAACAAAAGCTCGTAAAAACTTCCATTCAACGACTATATTTTTAAGAAAATACAATTTCTCCTTAAAGTAAAAATTATAGTATCGTATAATAAGCCAGTAATCGACACACTTAAATATTAAGCTAACAATATTGAAAAATAAAAAAAAAACAGAAGACTAAGTTAGACATTAAAGATATGTACTTAAAATTAACATTTTGTCATTACAATTTTTTAAACACATGTTTGTAGTAATTATGGACTTTATTATAATACTTACCTTTTAGGCTGTATGAAGAATAGCACCCGTGATTTGTATTTTATTTGCACATTAAGAAAACGCAACTTAGTTCCGAAAATTTAACAAAAAGTCTGTTACCCATATTAAAATACACAAATGAATACACTTTGCACTAGTCCAAGAGTCCTTAAATGGTCCTAAATACACATATTTGCACGGTATATTTATTGTTTTAAATTTAAAAAGTCAATACGAACACATGACGAATCAGCGCGCGTAAGTCATACAGTCAAAGATCGCGGGTGCGCGCGCGCTGATTTTTCCGTGACCCGTCGGCTTCGGCTCCCTCGGATGGAGTCAGCGTGTGACTGTAGCGGACTCATCTCGCACTTGACGATCACCGAAGAAGACCCGTCCGGCTGTCTCTTTCCGTTGCGATCCGTCACACGTACGGCCGTCTCGCTCGCGCCCGTTAATAGCGGTTACGTATCGTGCCAGAGTTCAGTCGGCGGGCGGACGTCGGGCGGAAAGGTCGCGCTCGTCTTCGCCACGATACCGTTACTTTCTCTATGCGTTACAGGTCCATAAAACACGTTCCGTATGCGGCAATTGCGTGTGCACCGTTGTGCTAGTTATTTATTTGTTGCATAGGTGCCCAGAGATGCTATTTATTCATTGAAATTATATCAATTAATATAAATTTTGATCAATAAATCATTCATTCAACAATATTTTTCCAAAAGTCAAATAGTTTCGAGTTTAATAATAATCTATTAGAATAATCAATGCAGCAAGGAATAAATAAAACGTTCATTTCGCTAACAGGCCGCGCTATTAGCTGTCTCATATATCAGTTATCGGTAACCTTAAACATGCGATATGTCACCGGCAGCCAATCGGGTCGGCGGTTGTGACAAACTAGCTAGATCATTCGCTTAGATCATCTCGGATCCATGGATCGTTTGCATCGTGTGCTCCAGTTACGCGGATTGGCGTGTCCGTTTTAGGCCCCGCCTAATAACGGTATAGTGGGGCCATACCTACGCCGGCCCCCACTTTTTGGTAAATGATTGCAGTGGGGGAATGCGCGACGCCGCCGTATCGTTACGCTTGACGATTAAAAGTCTTGTGCAACGCCGCAGGTCTAAACGTTGTTTACCTAAACTTAGGTCAGTTGAAACAGGCTAGGATCGAAGGCGAAGTTGTATTACGTAAATGAACGATGTAATTTCTACCGTTTTATCTAATATCTAAATATTACATTATATTATTAATTTATTACGTTTTATCACTTATTTAGATTTTTTGGAATCCAAAAACACAACAATTTTATTTCAAAATCAGAGCTAAATTAAATTTATTCCAAAACGTTTAATTGTGTAAATTTATATTTATCATACTAGATATAGAATACATACAAAAATTACCAAAGAAAAATGAAACATACTGATATATTTATTTTATCAATAATTATTTACCACCGTTAGTTAACGCTCAATTTAGGGCAATATTATAAATTACTATTCATTTGTACTATTTATGCTATTTTTTTATTATCTGTAACTAAAATTTTAAAATTATTATTACGTCGACCACGTGAAATTTACTACATACAGTACCATTCTCTATGGAATTATATTTTCGTTGTTTATTTGTTATAATTTAAGAAGGGCGCCTTATCGTTTTTATCGTGTAAAATATAACTAACAATTACGAAAGTACATGCTCAGAGTTCTTGAAATCATGAAAAAAATACGATTTAACAAAATAATAAATTAAATACTTAATTTTTTACATTTTGTTCAGTTATATGACTAAAGAAATAGATGTGGGTGGTTTGCTATTTTAAAAATTGTAATAGGCTATACAGTTAGTTATACGATTCGTAAAGAATGGGTTGTCTAAAAATTTTTTAGCGATGATACCTAAAAATAAAAAAATACTATCTTCATTTTAGAACTGCATAAGAAAGACAATATATCAAAAAAAAATGCTAGTCAGATTTGTGCCAATTATTGTACTTAAAATAAAGTATTTATATTTAAGCTTAAAAGAATATCGCAGTTGCTCACTTCCTGTAAGAAACGATAAATGTCTGAAATTTCGTTTTAGTTTTTGTGTTATTGGACATCATTTCTCATACGATTGCCAATCATTTCAGGTCACTCCCTCTCTTATCAAACTTTGAAGATAAGAAGGGAGTGACATTTTATGCAAATATTCTGCTGCGATTCCCCAATTTATGAAACTGGAAACTAAATTTGTTGCAGGTCTTTTCTTACAATGCCCAACAAGTAATAAAAATGTAATTTTCGAAATAATCTATATCGACAAAATAAGAAGTAACGTTTTCGCTACAAGCGATTCATAGTGACCACAGATTCAGGATGTCGACCTCACGACACCTAAAGAAAGCCGGACGGGCGGGCAGAAACACGTCCAAGACTCGCCGTAAAAGTTTTGTACTGAACTCTTAAGTAGGGAACCCTAAAAGTTTGAAATTGTTTATTTGATCGGCAACACTCACGAGACTAATAAATGAGTCAGCTTTATGTGCTTACCCAATGTCACTGGGGTATACATAACCATTGTACTAAATATTTTTTATATGAGTTTTGGTATTTAAAAACGTTGTCTCCAATTTTTTAGAAAGTTTAAGCTCACAATCTCATAATCTTGTAATTTTTATGTAATGAGACTATAATATGATGTATGTTCGGAGGAAAGCGCCGAAAACTTGACACAAAAACTTAGTTTTACGATAATATAGTTATAGTTCTAGTAGTGGATTGGGACGGTTCATTGAAATAACAATAGAATGATGGCAAATGTCATTATTAAATTAGTCAAGTCTTATCAGATATTATTATGATAAGACTTGAATAATTATCTTATATCTTAAAGATGTTTGACAAATCTTATCAGATATTACTATCTATGAAGACCGATTGAGATGTCTTTAAGACGAGCACAGAATACGCAAAAGTTCGTAACAAACAGGAGCAGTGGTACTCATGCCACTTGATTATTTATTAAAAGGAAGTGGATACTAATGGTAATCTATTAACTTAAGTTATCCCAAGTAAGTTAATGATATAAAAAATGAACAACACACAGACAATTTGTAGCGATATGAGAAGGCTTTATTTAGAGCTGCAGCGCCTTAAAAAGCGCCCCTGACAGATTGTGGCGCCTTATGCGACACGCGCTCCCGGTCCTGTCTGAACGCAAGCGGAATCCGATTGGTGTTCTCAGTAAGAGATGCCTTATATGTTTTTGTTGACAGTAAACTAGATCGAGATGTTGTCAAAGGTAAATGTACATTCACGGGATTGCTGATGAGGAAAAATAGGTGTCTGCGTTAATTGTAAAAAAAAACTGATATAGGTTATTAAGATTTTCAATTTGCCACGATCATATATTTTGTGACAAACTGATGTAGTTGTACTCCCTAATATTATTAATTTCATTTTTTTTAATTTTGTGATACAAGTTCTACATCAGTTTAAAAGAATTAATTATATGCAAATCAGCTTTGTGCACAGAAATTATACTGCGCACGATTTTATATTTAAAAATTAACTAATGTTGTTTACCAAGTCTTTGTTTTTCGTGAAATGTATTTAAATCAAACAGCCCCTTAAGAGATCGATAAATATTTTTATAAACAACGGTCATACCATTATCGATGCCTACATCGATGAGATTTAATTTTTTTTATATTTATTAATTTTCAGCACTACACACACCCCTAAAATCTTATTACGATTGAAGAGATTGATCTTAAGCCCTCCACGCCGGTCCAGTGCGGTTTTAAAATTCATTTATCAATCTAAAAAGTATATTTTGATGCATCGAATGAATCGATACCTTTTGATTCAAAGCGACATATTGAGCACTCGGCTACAGTCCGTATTCGATAGGAATATAACATATAATATAATGTACACTATATTATTACTTATAGCTTTAACGTTTTTTTGTTTATATGACAATAAAACTGTATATGATTTAAAGACAATAAATAATTATAAATAGCTTGTAAATGACACTATCTTTAAAACTTTTCCTTAAAAACGTGGGTTTTTTGTCATTCTCAGTACATTTAATTTTATTTTCACATTATTTTTATCAATTTCAATAGTGACATTGACTAAATGCGCACCATTTATACGAGTCTGTGTAAAATAAAAATTTTTGCAATTTTTTTTAAATCTTCGATAGAACACTTATTTCATTCTTATTAGATTGTTAGAAAAATATATATTTCTTCACCGGTCTGTCACGCTTTGGTTTTTTTTTTAAATTTACATAAAATTTGTAAATTGATAAAGTACAAATTGAAAGTCTATTTGTGTTTCCGTGGTAATATGGTTTACCGATAATTTAAATAAAAAAATTATATTGCAATTTCTTGATACGAATACGAAGTTAACGTGTTTTACCTTTATCTTTAGTTTTTGATAATGTACATACACTAATGATTAAAAATTCTCAAAAAAATCATTTTTCTATTACGTAAGACACAACAGCTACATGCGTTGATTACTTTGATTATGTCAGATTCGAGAACAACCTATAGGGAGTACCTATTACTCCCGGGTCTAATGGAGAGTAAGATCATGACTGACTGGGTGTAACAGCACGCAACAAAAGACATCAACGGATGACGGTGTTAAGCTTATTATTTACTCATAATCTAACAAGAATTCTCACCGGAATGAAAAATATTTTTATGCATTGTTTCAAATAACAATTGGAACACTTTTATTATGATTCTGTACAATTTGATCCAATATCTGCAATATTATATCATCACAAAGTATGTTATCATTTTAAGTCAAATACAAAATACCATGCGTATTTGCCAATAATATAATTATAGTATTCATTACTTTACTTAAGTAATGATCCTTTCATATAAACTATCATACTTTATTCCCCTCCCTATAAAGTTAGAACAGCGAGGTACTGGCGTCGCAAATGGTCGATGCAGTTCTTTCCTTTGTAGAGAGATGGCGCTAAAAGACTTGTAATTTTGTCTTCAGTTGTCAACAGTAACGGCTTTTTCTGTAGTTTACAATAATCTTTATAATTTCTATGATCCATGTCAAGATTCATTATTTAATTTAACCTGATGTCGAGATTATTAACGTTCAGAACACACGTAATACATACAGATCACACAAAACTAATTAAAACCTGCATAATAAAATGCACATTTGTTTGTAGGATTTTAAAGACACAAATGCGCGTGCTTTATGCCCTATATTATTTGCATTAACACATTTAGTAAGTCTAGTAACACATAAGTAAATATGTACTAGTGTTAAGGTTAAGGCATTATATTTACTTAATGGTATGTATTTTAAATGATATTTTGTAAAATATTTTTTAATATTATGTACACTTAAATATTAACTTTATTTTAAAAACGTAAGTCTCAACCTCGAGTATTTCAAATAAATAAAATTGAAATAGGCGTATATACCACTGAAACTTATAATAGTTATAAATATAAAATAGTATTTAATATAGTAATCACAATAAATATAATATACGTGGAATTAAATAGATAACATTTACAGTTTAAAATTCAAATCTAGGGAACTAATAAAAAACTGGCCAATTGCATATCAAACCATGCTCATTATAGGGTTTTGAAGCCATTATTACAAAGAAATGCACTACAGATGAAAAAAGTACGTTGTCGTACTTTTTCTGTTTTCTTCACAGAATAGTTATAAGCATTTTAGTCGCCTATAAGTAGATGAGCAAGTAGATATGTCGACTATTACTATTAAACTAGTGTAAACTAAAAGGCATATCTTCATCACACTTACGTCCTTTTGTTTAGAAGCACTTTTCGTTTTTCGACAATAACTCTAAAACTATCCGATCATGTTCAAAATATTTTTCTTTGAAAGTATTTATTAAGCGTTACCTTCGTTATTTTTTTCATATTTTGTGGACATACAGTTTGGAAAATAGAGAAGGGGGACACAGATTCTGCAATTTTCGGAGCGATTATTTCCGAAATCATTCATGTAATCAGAAAAATTGTTTAAAAACTTTGAAGTGTTTTAAAAAGAACTCTCAAAATATGTGCTACATGTTGATGTTTGTTGGAAAAAAATATTTTTCAGCAACTACTATTACATGTACGGCTTATACAATACGTGTATAAGCCTCAACTTAGTGATGTCAATACATTTTTCATCAATATAAGTCTTGTAATTTTTAAATAAAATGCCTGTGACATACGGACACACGGACGAACGGACATGACGAAACTACTAGGGTTTCGTTTATGCCATTTTGGCTCAAAACTCTAAAAACATAGATGTGGATATGCACTAATTTATTTATTGCTATTAATTCTAATTTATTTATTAATATTTCAATGTTATCCATCCTAACACCATGTAGATTACATTATAATATATCCATATTTTATTTACTTTATTTTAAATCACGCTTTTCATTGTGGGTAATATTTTGGCATTGTAATGAATACGTATTTTTTTAGTGCTTTGATATTTGTAATAAAAAAAGGCCAGAAAAATAGTACATTAGTTGTCTGTTAAAAAGTAAAAAGTTTTGAGTAGCAACAATGTTCTCTCTTATATTTATGGCAAAAAGACCTTACAAATCATTCTATTGTTAAGAATGTTGTGTAGCTCGATTGGGAGTTGACGAACTGTGAAGATTTATTTTAAAACTTAATAACATCCAGAAGTTAATAAATGTCAAAATATTCTTTGATCACCCTACATTTTCGTTTAAAGTAACACATGTAGGATAAAACTAATTTATGGGGTGTGACGTGTTAAAAAAAATACGTATTGAATGAATGTCGATCCAGTCAAACTCAAATGTCGAAGCTTTTAAAAGCTCTTTAATATATTTGCGCCGTGGCTAATCGTCCGCTGTTAGCTTTCTTTGGCACGAACTTTCTATTTTTTTTGCGCGCGCTCAACGCAGATGTGCATCTAAGTTGTGATCTCTTGGCATTACACGTGACCCTATGAGTTTACAATGGAACATTACATTTAAAAATCCGTATTACTTACATGACAAATATTGAGTTTCAGAATTATATTTTTTTATCAGAATTTCTAATTTGTCAAGTCAGTTAAACATTAAAATTAAGTAAATATAATTAGTGGATTATTTAACTTCGTTTAATAACTAAACCATTTGATAATAAATTATTCTCCGCATGTAGCTCGACTACCGTGGACATAAAATTGCGTTGCCACTTGTAGGCTTTCTTTTGACAGCTCTCTCTTAAGGTCCAGCCTTCACTCTCCCTTCATATCCTTTAAGGTAATTGCCTCATTAGTTTTTGCATAAAAAGAAAACGGATAATATATCGCTATTACACGTTGCTATTCCCCCTCACGGCCTCAGCTAGGTCTGGATGACGCTCTTAATTGTGCTCCCGCTGCTATTTCCGACCACTTGAAGGATCAATACAATATACTACATCAATTAATAAAAACTTAATAAACATGAAGTTATTTTGGTAAGCAAAAATAGTTACTCTGTATTATTTGAGTCGTCATTAGAAAATAGATGATGTAATGCAGTATGTCCACAATGGAATACCGTTACGTACGTGCTATCGTAACACAGCAATTCGATAATTTGTAGTTTATTTAGCTTAAATAGCGTAAGCTTCCTAAAAGCTTGATTGTACTACTTGATTTTAAAATATTATGATTTTTTACTATCATTTCAATTATGCAAACTTATTGAATATATGATTTTTTTACACAATTTTTCACAATAGTGGTAAAAACCTTATCAATATTTAGTGTGCAGTGTAAAAAAATTGAGTTCAGAGAAAATAAAACGATCAAAAGAAATATCGATATTGTTTTATGATGTTTAGAAGAAAAAAAAAACTTAATCATTGTCATCGGTTATATACATTGCTTATGAAAATTATTCGCGAATAAGTTAAGATTAAAGATGAGGCTTCATAGTCTGAAACAAAAGATATTAGGGTATACTTGAAGAGTGGGGTGATATTAGGTTAACGTAATAGGAACAATCAGGTGTTCGAAAATGGTCGCATCATGCAAAAGCCGAACTTCGGATGAATTACTAGGCTAAATGTACATGTCAAACCACAATGCTTTTTCAACTTCTACTGAATAGCGGCCCATAAAGAAATATTTTACAAAAATATTTAATCTCTGATAAGTTTTTATAAAGTATTTTACTATAGACGTGATTTCACTCGCGATTCGACGCCCATGGACGTAGCACATATACATTTTCTTGAATGTAGCATCGATAGTTTTACTTTGGATACAAAAATCTTATGTAGTTATTTATATTAATTATTTCGGCTTCTAATATCGTCATTTGAATACTTTTAAGTTTATTTCAAAATCAATGAAATAAAAAGTTTTAGCACTAATAAAAAGCCTTAATATCATACTACGTGAGAATAAAATCGATTTCACATGTGTAATCGACTAGTGCGGTGATATTAACCAAATTTTTGTAACCTCTGGACATAATAATAATCTCTCAAAGCACAAATAAGCTGTGATGTAGACAACATACTAAATTTTAATACAACGAACTTATTGAGAGCTGACTTAAGGACGTTGAATTCGATATCTCAGACAGTGTCAAAACTGAAGTTAACTCATTGAAGATGGAAGGTTGCCCAAACACGAGTCACTTGTCGGCCGACCCAAACTTATTGTTAGTATTAGTCATCGACGGGGAAACCGTATGTTAATGAGCGGATAAATCGCGTGGCACGGAGCCGCCCACCGCGTTGTGCCGTGCTCGAGCACGAAGCGACCTCTACGGAGTAGCCAATCTGCACCGATAAGTAAAAAAAATAAAGTTTGTTTGCTTGTATGTTACATTAGGTCTATGAAACTACTGAATCAATACAAAAAAATGTTCACTAAATAGAAAGCTGTCTATTATGCACTCCCTGAGGAATAAATAGAAACCACATTTTTTTCTTTTCAAATTTTATAAAAATGCGTTCAGTTTTAATTTGTAAAAAACATACGCCTTTAAATCCATACTTTCTCCTCTCCAGTGATATATAATTTTCTATTTTCGTACATATGTGTCTAATTAAATATTTAGATAAGCACTAGAGTAATTGATGCATAAGCAAATCAGCCGCAAACACGGCGTACAATACGAATGTCTACTGTTTTACGCAAGCAGAGTTACGGATGAAAACTGTTTTTACATAAACGTGTAAGGTGACGCTAAGAAGATAGGTTCACTTCAATTTAAAATTTATTATAATTGAAGAAAAGATACACTTTATATGCAAATACAACACTTTCTTTTGTTTCTATAGATGTGAATGTTACAAAATGAAAAAGAGCTTTTTTGCACAATGAAGATCAACCGATAACCGACACCCTACTAATAAGTAAGTCAATAGAAAAATGAATTTTGTGTAAAGCACTAACATCCCCATGGAATATCACATGTATTAAAATTTTAAATGAAATACGACATGAACTCATCCTTTTTCCCAGAAGCTTGGGTATACACCACCGTCCACTCTTTAGGACCACAAGACATGCCTTTTACTTCACTGGCATTTATTAATTACTTTCGAATGCTTAAAAGAAGTGCTCTGTCACGAATAATGTCTGCATTAAATTATATTCAAAGATATATCTATAACATTGCATTATTTATTTTGATATAACAGACAAATCTTAGTTTCTATATAAATTCGTTAGACTATCCAGTTTTTTATTATTAATATTATTAACAAAAATTTAATATTATCCATGATATAAACTATTTTTTTAAAGTTTTTTTATGTAACATTTTATAACTATTAATAAATAACATATTTTAATATAACATTTAAGTAAAAAACGTGACACAATTTTGTTTGTGTAGGTTTACTTATCGCTCTCAGCCGTTTATTGCGGAAAATATTTTAATATCAGGTCTCATCTTTGTGTTGAAATATAAGTATTTACTTTATGAAACCATATGTCAATAAGACTATGAATAATTTAAGTGAAATTTGCATTGGTGCTCAAAAACTTCTGTAGTTAAATTTTTTTTCGCCTTCTCTCTCCTTTATACATCTTATAAATAGTCTACATATATATTCATATGTTTATTATGATTAATTTGATAAATGAAATATATACGTGTTTTAAAAATTTAACTATTTAGACGTATTTGAGTTGAAATAATGTCTTATTAACACGCTTTTATAAGCTCGGGTTGTATGTAATTATGTAACGGAATCTTTAAGCATAATTTTTACCAATTTCCAGAAGTCTGATTAATTTGAAACTTTACATACGTATCAAGGACCAATGACAATGCAATAATTTGATAAAAGTTTCCCATTATTATAAATTTGGGTTGTATGCAATTATGCAACGGAATTTTGAGTTTAATTTTCACTACTTTCCAGAAGACTGATTAATTTGAAACTTTGTATACGTATCAAGAACCAATGGCAATGCAATAATTTGATAAGAGTTTCCCATTATTATAAGTTTGGGTTGTATGTAATTATGCAACGGAATTTTGAGTTTAATTTTCACTAATTTCCAGAAGTCTGATTAATTTGAAACTTTGCATACGTATCAAGGACCAATGGCAATGCAATAATTTGATAACAATTTCCCATTATCCTTATTAGGACCGCCAGGATTAATAAGTTCTGTTATAGATTCTCTGTAAAGGAGTGAGAAAGATAGAGCTAGCGCGCGATCTGCGCATGCCTGCAGTTTCGGACTTACTCTTTCGGTCAGGCACTTGGCACAGCACAACGGAGGCAAATCTTTTTATCACGGTTTTATTAGCTTCACTTCTTTTTTGGACTCGATTTTGTCCCACTTTGAACGGACAGATTTAATTCAAAATTTGCACACTTATGAAGAATCGGTGACAATACAATAAATTGATAATTATATCTCATTATCCTGATCAGGATCGTCAGTATCGAATAATTTCGTCACGTATTGTCTGCGTGAGAGCAAATGGCTTATTACTGTTAGTAAATTCTATTACTCTTTTGTAATAGAATTTAGTAACAATAAAAAGCATTATTATTAATACAATTATTATTGTCTTGTTAAAAATTACAATCAATGAAATTTAAACAATCAATCGTATTAAAAGTGAAAAATAAATATAGTTAAAAAAAATTAAAAAACACGCTTATAAAGCAAATCAAACTAAAAAGTGAAAAAAAAACTCTTAATATAAGCTGAAAAAAATAATGAACAATGACGAAAGATTATTGTGGATAAAGCATGGGGCGGTTTGTGCCACATTTTCCGTATAGAGAAACCCACGCATTTTCCATAATGATACTAGTATTTTTCGTAATTGTTCATTATTTTTTTCAGCTCATATTAAGAATTACTTTTCACTTTTTAGTTTGATGTGCTTTAAAAGCGTGTTTTTTAGTTTTTTTAAACTATATTTTTCTTTAATTAAAATTTCTGAGTCCACTGGCTTTTGTGAACATTTTCAAAAATCGGCGATCTTAAACGATTTTCGTTTTTTGATATTAGGGATTATGACAAAGAAAATTTTGTGTTCTAAAGCATTTGACTTTGAAATTTGACCACAAGCTATAGCTGTAAAATAACTATAACAATAATGGTTTAAATTTCAATATACCAAAAAATCATTTATATTGCGTACGTCACGAATTTCAGTCGCAATAGAGCTCAGATTCGAAGAACCTCGATTTGATGTGCGGTTATCTTTTTGTATAAAAAAAATATTATTCTGATCATCTAAAAAAGAAAAATTGGGGCACTTCGTTATTTTTAAATATAACCATATTACAAGATATTAGAAATGAAATATTAGCAAAAAAAAAATGAAATATTAGCACCATTCAGAATTTACAGTTACGTTTCACGCAAGACTTTTCAATTCATAGAGGATCTATTTGTAAAATTTTTATATTTTAATATTTGTCCTTTTTGATGCTGTCACTTCGTGGTGTAACCCACGAACGGTCGCGTCCCCATAAACCATCGTACAACGATAACCATCTCGGTTGCGTCACCGTCCGCGAACGGTTACAAACGAGCGAAATTCATAAATCAGTTAAATATCATTCGGTCGCATCTGAAATGAGCGAGCGCGAGGGCGACATCTGTTTCGTTAAAACGGTCTCGATAAACATCTGACAATTACCTCTCATTCAGCGCAAACAAACCGTGGCGAGAGCGCAAGCGGGGCAGTCTCCGACTCCTGTGGCGCTTTCGCTTTACTTCACGAGCACCCATCGAGTTTCTCAAAGTTTAAAGCGTTATTTGTTATATTACTCCGGATTTACTTATAATAATTTAGTATCTGTCATAGAGTTCTTACTCAACGTCTTGATGTTCAGAAACTATGCGTTTTACATAAAGGTATTTTTATTTATTTAATGTTTACGTATCGCCATATGTTTACATGTCACGTCTGTGACATTGAAGTAGGTCAATCTGAATCTGTATTACAAATAGCAACGCAAGAATACTCTTAACTGTTTATTGAGCTCTGGTATGGTATACATACGATTAAATATTAAAGGCGACCCATAGTTTCCCATTGTATTATTAAATCTTCTTAATAAAGTTTAGAACGTAAACAGTTTAAAAGTATGTAAAAAGCAAATGAACAAAAAAACTTAATATTAAATTAATTAATAAAACATCACATAGTGCATGGCAATCGCAATAATGAAAAGAGAAGAATTACGCCTGGAGAAATTTCTTATCAGCTCTATAATTTTTAATTTTCGAATTAGTGTTATAATTTGAATGTTTAAAAATGCGTATTTTGTAACAAAGAATTTTAGATAAACTGTTTGATTTTAATTTCCGTTTGTTATTTCTCTAATAATATTTATAATCGCGTCGCAACTACTCAACGCACCTGAACGTATCCGCTGTCACCTGTGTTCTATATTATGTTCTTAAGCCTGTCATGTTCTTAAACCTGCTCTTTATATTTTTAAATCCTACAATCCTTCTCAAATAAAACTTTTGGCCCTAAATATATACGTGCTTTTACGGATAAAAAGACACCATTTTTATAAGATTTATAAATAGTCTTATAAATAGAATTGTGCTCTTTTTTTGGAAACTCCCCTGTCAAATTTTGTTGAGAATACTACTAATGGTAAAGCATTCCAGAGTCATACTGTACGTGGCACAAAATTGCGTATCAAGCATACGATAGTAGAAGTCAGCCATCAAGACGGTGTTGATGGTATTTTTGGCGAACAGAACGATGACGTAAATCAGCGGCAAGGACGAAGTTGAATAGCTCTTTAGAGCACTTCTCATCTATTACGTGTATTATATATAATACATGCAATACAGCATGCACAAGATGCTACATTTATTTGCAAGGCCAACGGGTCGAGTTGGCCGGATATTAAAGAGTCGCTGACGATTCAAGATGCTCTACCAGCCCAGAGGTAACAACAGTACTCTAGATTAGTTGCTGGACCTGTGCCTTATTATAGGTGATGATTAGTAGAAGTTAGTTTCATTTTGCCCTATAGATGATCGCACAACTGAAAGCTATTGGATATGTCGAAACCTCGGATCTCGGTACTCGGTGTGGCACTAAAGTACTAAAGTAAGTACTTCCAAAGAGACGAAGGGGGGCCTTTTAGAGGTAAAAACTCAAAGTTGTGACTTTTGTGGATTAAATTTAACGAGGTATTCTTTATCCCATTTTATTATTTGTTCTAAATCTGTCTCAATTTTAAATTTGGTTTCGTCACTCATAGACGCGGTCCGGAGAAATATTAGTGTGGCCAAGGTATAATGCATCTACAGTACTATCGTCAGCACAGCAACGAAAATTGTCTATTTTCAGTAAATCATTATTATCCAGGATGAACAGCGTAGGGGACAGTACACAGCCTTGAGGGACAACGACATTCACGAGTATGAGAGCTGAGCATATATTGGTAATTTCAAACTTAATGCTACGTCTCGTGACAAAATTGCCAATCCATTTACATAATTTCTCAGAAAACTCGTAGGGAAGAATCTTCGAGAGAAGAGCTTTATGCCTGACCTTATCGAAGGCCTTTGCTGCATCCAAACTAGCAGCCAAAGTATACATTTTCAAGCACGAAAAAAATCATAGATGTAAAAGTATACAGTAACTTGATTTCTTTATGAAGACAATGAAAAACAGAATCTAGTAGAGGATTCTATTCTAGAAGAATCTTAATTTATTCATTATCAAATCACACCTATTTCCGTATGGTACAATTTTGCATATCAATTTTTCTCTGCAGTGATGTCTATGAATCGTTTCATGCATCTTTCCTTAGATAAACTTTGTTTATGAATAAAAATAATAAAATAAATACATACATGCAGTGTTTACGAAAACCCTGATTCCAATTTATTTGTGATGATATTAAAGTTTAGGAAACTGTGACATATAATGTCAAAGCAAAAAAGGCAACATTTAGTCACGGCTCATATAGTATACGTGCGGTGGGTGATAAATCGGTGAGTGGCTTTGTACTGCGAGAGCTTTTTGTTGGGGACTTTGATTCTCCATGGTTCGACAACAGTCCGACATCGACAATGAACACTCGTTAGCAAGTGTTTAGATTATTAAAAGTTTAGATTATTTTAAACATCTTACTTTAAGTGCATTTCAGACATAATACTTAATACAACACGATGCAAATGATGAAAAAATCTCTTATGTTTTGCAAGACATACAATTGCAAATGTTACTATATGTTATGTTAAATTTTTGTCATTTTCGCGTCTAATGCATTCCATCTATTAATCGATTGACTCGACGTCAGTAATATGTTGACTCACCTCATAACAAAAAAGCTTGTACATTTCACGCTGTCTAGTAAAGAAAAAAATTTTAGTAATGTTTATACAAAAAGTTTTCTATTCAATAATGTGCTATACACATCGGTAAGTCACTTTTGAAATAATTGGAGATAAAAATCCGAGATATTACCTTGCTCCGAATGTTTTTAACAGTAAAAATTATTTAACTACATATTTGTGCATGTTTGAAGGAAACATTACGATGTTTCCTTATTTATTTACTATAAGTAAATAGAAATAATTCTACGGAATTATTTCTATTTATTTATAGTAAATAAATAAGTTAATAGAACGCTATTATCAAACATAATCAAAATGTTTCACTTTTTCACAAAATTTTAATGACATCTACGTCCACCTGGACCTATAAATTTTTGCCCGAAAACGTGGAAAAAATGGTCATTTGTCAGAAGCATCTGTCGCCGAAATTCGGTAGGCGGTGACGGATAAACGACGCTGTCCCGCATGCGCGGGCGCCTTACGCTGGAGTAGTGTGGATCACAGCAATCAGAATAAATATTCTGATTTTCGTGAGTGTGGACATACACTCATAATGTCGCAATTGTTTGCAGTTAACAGCTGTGTATGAGGTTATGTCGAAATACTGTAAATATTTGTATGTCGAATCGAGGTCATTACGAAAGGAAAGTGTGAAAAGGATCTGATGTTTATATGGAGCTTCTGTTTCAAACCACAAATATCCGCCTCAAGGATATAAAACGGAAAAATCCGATTGGTACTCTAAAGATATATTAATTCTCAAATTGTTGCGAGATTTAGAGAAAAAAGTAGTATATTTCCTCTTATATAGCTCGTATATAGGTGAAGTCAGTTAAAACATTATACATCAAATCTTACGTACTGTGTTACTATAATTTTGATCTCTGTTTAGATCCACATTAAGCTACCCAAACCGCAAACTAACAAACGAAGCGCAGCGTAGCGCAACAATATCAATTCATCTTTCGACCACAAAAGTAACTAAAATATTGTTCAAAATATTGACGCGTTAGCGGAACACCCGCCATTAGGCGCATTGTGGAGTGGCGCTCGGCCGTTAGCGGCGCGGCCAGCTCCGCGGAATCCTGTTCAATGTAAACATTATTTGTTATACGTCGTCGAGATTTTATCGAAGTCGTCACGTATCCATTTAAAATGTTATCGCAAATTGTCATATTTAAGAAAAAAATAATAATGCTAGAATCGTGCTTTTAAATGACTACGCATCGCAGAGGACGAGTATGTATTTATCGAAGCGTGTAATGTGTGTATATAATATTGTATGTAAACATTATGTTAGAACCGAATAATTACGGCATCGATAAATTTGCTTTAATTTTGAGTGTTACTGATGTAATCGTTATAGTCTAATTCGATATGGCGGCCGTTAAGCGCTGAATTAAAACGAAAAATATAAAAGCCTAAAAAATATAAATACCATTTACTAAGAATTTATTTAAATAGATTTCTCAGATCGTTTCTAATTTTAAATAGTAATTTGACGTATACATATCTTTTGACTGGTTTACAACATGTCTTGGATATATAATTTTTAAAAATGCTATTCAAATTTGATAGTTTTGTTATCAATATATTTGTATTTATCTTACAGATATCATTTATAGTATGATACTAACCTAAATGCAATACAACTGTTGTTATATAACGACTAGCGGTATAATGAGACTAAGAAAAATAAGGCAAAAAGTCCTTTCGAGTGGGATACTGCAATATGCACTTTGATACTATGTTTAGGTTTATACATCATTCTAAAATTTAAATATAAATTTAGGTACTATGGACTTGTGGAATATCTCACAATACGTTTTCATATTTTTATTTTATGATTTATAATCAAAAAGTGTAGAAAAACATTGAAACAGGTTTTTAATAAAAACATTAATTACAGTTTCACAATTTTTTGTATAATATTTGAAGATGTAGTACCTACAGATAACGAGATACTCGTATGTGTGCATGGGTTCGCTCGATATCGAATTATATGCAATACGAAAGTGTTATAAAATGTGTAATGTGCTTTTCATTTGACATTTACCACTTGACATCGATTTTTCTTTGCATAAGTCAAACACAATCGATTGACCCGAAAGATACAACCTCGAAATTCAATGTAGGTTCAAGAACGCAAACATTGTCTCAAGAAACGAACAACGACCACAGCGCCGAACTCGACGAATACGCACGCACAAATCGCAATAGGTCCCGCGCGAGAGGATCTCGACACCTTCAAAAGCTCGAACCCTGTGATCAAATAAATCAAAGCGCTCTGCACGATCGCGATCCTGTATCGCCGGAGTAGGCGACTTCTCAGAAATCCAAAGTTACGCATTTCTGTCTGCGGCCTCGCGCCAACAATAAAATATGGAGCACGGAATTAACGAGAAATCTTTTACGCGAAGTATGCGAAGGGAGCTTTTAATTTTTTTTTTGCTCGATGATATATTACTTTCGGAATAAAAAGTTTCTACTGAATAGTAAGTATATTTTTTCTTAGAATGTTTTGTAAATGTGACACCTTAGAAATTAGCAAAAGTTAAGAGGGTGATCTTGTACCTACTTTATAATTTTATTTTTAGTATTGTTTTAAAGTGAATGTATGGATCCAAAACAAAATTATCTAATTTCAGAATAATAAAGTCTTTCTTGGATGTATTTAATGTGTGTATAACGGATATATTATGAGAAATTTTGTAATTAATTTATAGTAGTATAATATTGGGTTCTCTGGCTCACTTGGCGTCTACTGAACATCTTAATCCGCTGAAACGTCTCACTTCGCTCTCGCGAATTAAGATATTTAGTAGACGACAAGTGATCTAAAGTCTCCAAGTTCTTTAGGGGTCTAAACATTCTCATTAAATTTGGTCGACGAATTAAAGATATTCAGCAGACGACAAGTGAACGAGCTTTGTAATTATTTTTTAAATAAAAAAATACGTCTGTACTCTTATCAATGGATGTGAACAACTTTGCGGGCATCACAGATAGTCTTTTATAAATATGCAAATTTATTCTCTATGGAACAACAATGCAAAACGCGCAACAGGTTTCAACAGCGAAAAAATTTATACTACACAATATTTTCATAAAAAAATAACTACACGTGTCGCACGAATCTTTTTGTTCAATGAACGAGAGCAATCATATTTCCATATCTGAGTTTTGTTGTACCATCTTTTATAGGAACCGACTTGCTATATTAATGTTCTTTACTATCTAAACAATCAATTTAGTTAATGAAGTAATACACACATCAATTAGATTTCATATTAATTAATAAATACATAATTTATTGAAATTAATCTATAGAAGGTATACAAGAATTAAAACAAATTTTAATAGCATAATTTTTATTTATTACAAAAAAATTGTACCATTTTGTAATTTCAATTACATTTTGTAACGCGTAAATAATGTTTACTTGATTTATGTATCTCTGCCATGTCGATTGATGTCTATATATATATTTGTACGTAGTTGCATAAGGATGGACATCCTAAGTCTTCTATGTTTACAATTCCTATGTGCTGAAGTTGATTGACATAGTCTTTAAACCATTTTTTTTTGTAAATCTTTAACATGGGTACATGTAGCATCTTTTATTAGGTCATCTATTATTGTGTACAGTTGTATGGAATCTAATTCTCCAGAGCCCCATGGAATACCGTGATGGTGCCTTGTTAGCCATGAATTCGTAGATCAACATGTCCCTGACAAATTATACCAAGGATATGGTGGTTAAAATAACATACTATAGTCTTTGCCTTCTTCATTTTCAACAGATGCAATAGCTAGTTCTTTTACAAGAAATTCGTTTTTTTCCGTTTGTAAAATATTGTAAAATATTGTAAATTTACAATAAGCTCCACGATTGTTTGATATTTTTTTAAATACACGAATACATTTACATTATTCCAGTGCTCGTGGGTGACTAACCAAATCTGTTATAAAAATAATGTAATTGTGGTGTTGAAACAAGTTTGAATTTGTTTAAACAAGAACAATTTACAAGTCATGCATCTATCTATGAATTATGTATATCATCATATCCTAACCACTTCACTAATATTTTATTTACTCTTCTTTTTATAACTTTTTCAACGAGATAAATATTAGAATATTTTGTTTTCGACAAGTCTTCTCTGTAAAAGCAACCTTGAATTAGTGAGTTTAAATAATCTTTTAGTTGATAAGTAACGGATCTAGTACTATTAATTTTAATTGTAGTAAAAGTTTCTGTAGTCCAGTTAGGTGCGTAACCTTTTTCAAAAATATGTTTATATGTATTTATATACTTGTCTTACTTTGTCACACACTTCTAATTTTTTAATTTTTAAAAATATTATCTTATCGTTATTATTATCGTAAATGTTTCTTATTATTGATTTCTCGTTTGATCTATTTACATTTATCGATTTCATTGCTATAGTTCTATGTATACTGTTGTTATATGAATCTAATAATTCATTTAAAATATCTATCCATCTATAATTGCCTCTCACAGTAAATTGATAGCACATTTTAATTTTCAAAATTCCATTAAAACGCTCATAGATGGAAGCCTTTATATTACTAAAAGTAGAATATATTTTTATGGAATATCTATTCATAAGGATTTTAAACGAAGAATTGCAGAATTCGGTGCTATTATCAACTTGAAGATTCTTTGGTATTCTACCAGATGTAATCAAAATTAATAAAATTGCTTGGGGAACATCATTACTATTTTTCGTTTTCAAAGGTACAGCTCAAGCGAATTTTGACAAGTTGTCGATTGCCGCTAGTATGTATTTAAAATAATCTCTTTACTATAGCATATAATTGCACATCAACAATATCAGCCTGCCTGGTTTCATCTAATCCACGAATAACAACGTGACGACGTTGATAATTTTTACGAGCAGCATGACGTAATTCTTCAGCAATTAAAGTTTTGTATGAGTTATTCATATTTTATTTCTATTTTCTAATTCTGTTAATCTTTGATCTATGTTTACTAATATATTAGAATGGTCTTTAGAGAAGCTATGATTAACGGCAATGTCTTTTTCTAATTTTTAATTTATTTTATCTACACGAGCTTTTAAATAATTATGTATTTGCTTAATTTCATTATTATCGTTTGTGAACTAATCAAATCGTTCAGAATTATTGCATTTTATAATATTTAATTCTCTCAACAATAATTCTGTCACAATTTTCAAAGATACACCATCACTGTCTCCAAAAGCATCTCCCACATTGCATAATTATTTTTTTTTCAATATCATAATTCACATCAATATCAATCCTTGACGTCCTGTTGAAGAATTAGATTAGATAATTGACGCTGAAATAAATCCACACTCATTGTACTACCTTAAGGTACTCTAAGAGATGATTAAATAATTGATAAATCTTGTTAATAAATAATTTTAGCTTCACGTAATTTCTCTTGGATCAACTAACTCATTAGGATTATCCCAATACACATAATTGAAATTTAAACCAACTCTTATTTTGCGGGTATCACCATCATCTTTAAAATGTTTACAATGAACATTTGTAGCTGTAATAATTTCAGCGTAATTTTCAATGTCACTATCCAATAACATATTACTATTTGGTATTTTTTTAATTAATTTTAATAACCCAATTGTAGCGGAATAACTTTTCTTTGCTATTAAAACTTTGTCCTTTTCAAATTTATGGGAGTATTTCCTAACATTAAGCGATTTCACTTCAATTGTTTCACACCATAAATTTTATCTAAATCTTTATGATTTTTAGATTTCAACAAAGATAAATATGGTGCAATAGTTTTAATTTGGTTTTTTAAAGTATCGTACTCTTCTTTCTCATTTTCCTGTACGTCAAAAAATAAGTAAGTAAGGTAATGCTATTATTAGTTTTTTTATGTCTCAAAGTTAATTCACTGATTCTGTTTCCTTTTTATACGTGCCATACTAATCATCATATTTATTATTTTTCTCAATATCGTCTTCTTTTTTTGCTGCAATATTCAGCGTAGTTGAACTATTTTTTTTTTAAGGAAGTAATCAACAGTTTAAATACTTCATTAAAAACGACTTCCTTATTTTTTTTTATGCAATTTTAATAGTCTGTGTTACTTTCATTATCACACTAACAAGCTTTCTGATTTTACGTAAAGTGCTCTGTTGTTTCATAATACTTTGAACTTCCATAGTGTTTATGCTTACTAAAACAAATTAAAAGTGCTGATCACTATTATTTACTCTTTGTATTTATAAGAGTATCAAAGCCTTTTCTATATCAGCCCTTTTCTAAAGAATTCTCCTTATCAATAACAACAAAGTTACAATTTACGTCCCAACATTTTAAACATATTTTTCTGAAATCCTTAAAACTCATGTTACTGTTTAGACGGCTTAAGATGAAGCCGCACTGTTATAATTTCTCCTCGAAAATTTACTAGGTACTCGTTTTGATCAACTATTCTCAACTAAATGTTATGTATTGCCTTAACCATAACAGGAAGATAAATGATGTGTGATGGTACTTCTACTATTTTATATCCAGGTGGAACCTTGGGGAAAAATCCGTGAATAATGTGTGCTTAATTTGTGTTTATATATGCTCCTCCGGTAATATTATATTCTCCTTGCAAAGCACTGACTTTGATTATATAAACAGATATATCTGGTAAATAATCAATGTTTGGAGTTAGAATTCTAGGAGAGTACCCTAACTTTCCTAAGGAATCTCCATGAGTAAAATCAATTTTTTTTACAACATCTCACTTTACATCGCAATTGATTGTTATAACGTTTTATCGATTACGGAATATTAAATTTGTTCAACGTATCAATTGAGTGTTTTTCAATGTTTTTGATTTCGTAACTATCTGGAGGAATTACAATAGCTTTGTCATCGACATAAAATTTGTTATTTATTTCGTCAATATTAGGAATGGAATTAAAAGTTAGGAATTCTATTAAACCAAGTACATAGTTTTTTGATGATAATTCAAAAGCAGGAAAGTATTGTGCCTCTAAAACGGGACCAACACTGCAAAGCGTCAACGTCCATGATTCACCCATGACTGAATCTATAATGTGTTGACATTTTGATAAATATTTAAATTAAATTATCACTAAGAAATTTAAGAAACAAATGGCCAGAATTTAATGTATTAACATTTTTTGTAATTGTATTTTACATTTTGTACTTTTAAATATGTTAATAACTCTAATGGGAGGGGGGCAAATTTGCAAAACTATCAAAATACATGACATGATTATTTTTTTTCATATAAGTTACTCAGTGAGTTCCAAGGCCATCTTTATTATCTAGGTTTATTATAGCAGATTTATATAACCAAGGAGGTGAATTAGGTAAATTATTTCTCATAAAAACAACTCTTAAATTAGAAATATTTAAAATCTAGCATATTTTGATAAATCAATATTTGTAAGAGTTTGGTACAGTAATGTTAATAGTTCTTTGAAGATTTTAGATAAATATCCGAACCCTATTTTTTTATTGTGCATTTTTTGTTCTTTAAATTGTTCTAAAGCATCATTAACATTGTTAACTACTTTCAAGATCCTAGCAGCGTCACCAGTCAAAGCACCTGCTGCGCTTAGTCCAGCAAAAAGTAGTATCAAAATAAGAAGAACTCATCCAACTGTTGAGGGTAGAGGCAAAATTTAAGGGCAATTACTATTTCTTTTTCCTCCTGCTTGTTGAATACTATTACGAGCACTATTCAGTGCAGATTTAATAGGATCAGATCCATTTGACATAGGTGGTTTAACAATATCAATAATATGCTTGAAAAGTTTCTTTAATCTTTTTCCCTTTTTCCTTATTTTACTTTTATTTTATATTTTAAGACCAAATTTGGCCTTTGCGGCCAACGCGGATGCAATACCGAACGCACTGCTCTTTCAATGATCGATGCGTCTTTATAAAAACACTCGTTTTATCGCTTTTGAGGCTAGAACACGATTGGCTTGGTTTCTAAGATGAACATTTTCTCTGTTCTTTGAATATGCTATATCATGTTCACGACAAGCTGAATCGAGCGGGTTAACACTCATGTCACCTCGTGCTAATCGAGCTTGGAGTTTAGTTCCAAGACCACAGAATTGATAACCAGGTACATGTAACTAAAAGGGTAATCTATCCAAAATATTATTGCAAATTCCAAACCCTCTTTTCTTTTTCGATAATAATATATTATATTTGATGACAAATCAAATACATATTCATATATATATATATATATATTACGACAAGTGAGGCAGAGTCCCCAGTATTACACTACTATTTATGAATTAACATTAGGCAGATTTCATAAATATTTTCTCTTTAATCACGTTATTTGCGTATGAACTGTTCAAAATTAATATTCTTAAAGTGAGAACTAAATTTCCAGTCGATGTATGCGGGAACATAAAATATAACACTCTGTTCCTTTATTATTATTCAAACAATCATTATTACCGCTTCGAGATATCACAGTCACAATGAGCGTGTCGAATTATGCAAATACCGAGTTATACAGCCCGGTAACAATGTCGCCGTGGTCGGCACTCCGACCTCATCAGCATAATGATAAACGGTCGCCAGCAGTAGTGCAGCTCTTTGGTAGCTGCGGATAGTTGCGGATATCTTCAGCCTTATTTAAAAAAAAAATAGTTCAAAGGTTTGTAAACACCAGCTTACCCGACCCCACTCATACTATCGTATTCGATTTTAATTCCCAAAATTCTTAAAACCGCACATTTTTTAAATGTTCGAGTTCAATTCTTCAAAACAATTGTGGGTGTGATGCAACACAGCTGCGAGGAACGATCTAGTAAAAAAATCTGATAACGGATATTATATTATTCACTTCCTTTTTTCAAATCAGATTTAACTCCAATAAATATTTTATGATACATTTAAATGACACGAGTTTTCATGCGTTTTCGCGGGTGTGTGATCTTTATGAATGCCGTTGTATTTCACAAAATTTTGTAGTAAGACGTAAATCAAATGTGATTGCAATTATCATATACTGACTTCTCCAAACTCTCTCTGACTATATACACATAAAGAATTTTCAAATGTATGCTTATAATTGTTTTATACACGTTTGTATGTGCTCGGATCCGTCTTACTTATTTATTTATTTTTAATTTCGAAAAAACAACTTCGTAGTATATGTATGTAAACTAAAAATTGAAAGTTTTTTAAATATTAATATGTTCTAATATATAATGTACAGAAATAATTCACATACATTTCATAAGTTTTCTCCATTTTTACCAATTTTTGTACTAACTAGAGGAATAAGTGGAAGAAGTAGTAGCACGTTATAGGCTTTTCAGATATCCAGAAACAAGGGGGGAATGTGATCTCTCTAGTCCAGCAAATTGTTTTACTACCGAAAATTATGTCAATGTAATATATGGCTTACCGTCAGTAAATTTGCACCAACAATGTGAAAATTCAAAACTATAATTACCAAGAAAGCGTTTTCTTTTTGCGAAAAAAGCCTCCAACGAGAAACTGTGTATGCTGAAGGTTAAAAGGTATATACGCCAACTTCGACACCTAACTTTGACGATGACGGACAAGTTTTATACGAAGGTATTTCAATAGCAATACTTACTTAATCAAAAGACTAATCATTACTATGTGGGAACATCTAGGAAACTAGGCAAATGACATTGTAATGAAGTGAGAGTGAAGCAGGTTTTAATGCTCACTGAACAAATGAAACCGCAAAAGTGACTGACCCATTTTAAGGATAATAAAGAGCATTAGACAGCAGCTTCTCGAGAAATGAACCTGCATCACACGCGGACTTATGAAAAATGATCCAAAGTTCACGAAACGACGAAACGGAAAATATTCAAGATATCTCAGTGATCAACGACACAGAAATCAGCAGCGACGACTATATGCTCAAAGGTACAAGCTAGAAAGATCTCGATTGACTAAATCTGTGACGTATTCAACAGCACTCAAATCTTAAAAACCTTTTAGTTCAAACTTCAAAATTGATACAAATGTCTAAACAAATGCGTAATTGTTAACGATTTAAACAAGAAAATTAGATAAATAATTAATATAGTTGGTCCAACGATTCCCTAAAATTAATGGACCAAAATCGAAATAGGAAATATCAGTCATTAACTGACAGGTCTAGTTATAGATACATCAATAATTCGAAAGTTACGACTTAAGAGTCACTCGAATAAAATCTGAAACAAGTAAATCCGCACAGGACCCAGAGTAACCTGTATAGATTTTAAATCAGGAAATTGTGGTAGCAATGATCAGAACACAACGCTCATGGATGCTACAACTACTGGGATAAAAAGATTTTTTATTGGTCACCACCAATAGGTAGGTATTACAGAGTAGGATTTTCCTCACTATGTCGATGACGGCCTGACGAACGGAGCTTATCTCATCGGAGGCCCGGGACCATAGGGCACAGAAATCTAACAGCAGGCTCGTTTCCAGCAACGGAGTTCCAATACACGAGAAGAACCAAAAAACTAGAATATTACAAAAATTTGCCAATAAATTTCGTCATTCTAGATTCTTCGTACCAAGCTAATTTATTGAAATGACTAACTACTAAATTATCATCAACTTGAAAATTAACAATTTTCCATAAAATGTTCAATGATAAGAATATGTCTCCGTATTCCTCGTGATATACCTACATTCGGAACTCACCGTTTCTCTAATCTCGTTTCGGTACTCGTGCACATTAATCCTGCATAAATTATTTATCTGGAGCGGCGTGGGCGCGCGCACAATGCCTCCTCGGCGCGCGAGCCGATTTTTTATTAGGATTTCGCAACCGCATTCACGAGGCTTAATCATAGCGACAGTACGACTTGCCGTTTGTTTCTGTGATGAAGTTCCGAGTCCATTACTTAAGCGTAACACTGGATTACTCAGTCGATCGAATAATTAAGTGAGACAGTGTTTTCTGATCACTAAATGTTAAGCCTTTTTGAAAACATAAGAGAAAAATTTTATTCCACACTTACATCGATACTTATAGACTTTCATTGAAAATTGAAGCAACAACTTATTTATTTTTGGAAGTCAATTCCGTCAGAAGTCAGTAAAGAAAAAAATATTCATACGATACAAGTATGTAGACATCGATACTTACATTAAGTGTACGAAATACGTAAAAAACGATATAGTAATGTGGAAAATGAGCTAAAAGGAGTAACAAACCCGTGGCAAAACTATTTTTATGGATAAATTTGTATAATGTGAGAAAATTATTTTTCAATTGTGTGTAATATTTAAATTTTTGGAAAAAATGTTTAATTAACTTTAGCAAAAAAGCAATTAATTAATTTTTATACGGATAATGAACATAATTGATTAATTACAAATATACCGCACAATGTCCATACCTTAAATTCCTGTCCTCACCTCAAATTGTTGGCCATCTAATTTTTATTTAAAATTTTGTTCCATATTGCCACAGCATATTTATATGATAGTTTTTGTAGTACACATAATTTTACTGTAATTTTTATTATGAACAAAGTTAACTACATTATCGTCGACTTTTAGCGATGTAAAGAGTGAACTCTAAAATACGATAATCGACAAGAGAAAAATCGATAGCCGGCCGGTACACGGTCTAGTTTCCCGATTATCATATAACTCGATAAGTCGATCATAATTAATCGACGAGCGATGTCGGCACGACGTGTACTCGATTGTTTCGCGCGGCCGGCGCCGGCGTCCCGGCCGCCGTAAAAAGGCGATCACGACCCGCGTGATTTATGTCTTTAACTTGACCGAGTGATAAATTTATCGTTGTGCGATCGACAAATTTATGCGTATCGATACACGGTCTGATGTTTCGATTGATGGGTGTCGAATTCAGAGGTATGAAATCAAAGTATGAAACCGTTTTCGTATCAGTCGCGTGTGCAGTGTATAAAATCTATGAGCTTTCCTCGACTAATATTCACTATGAATCGACAGATACTTGTACGCGTTCAATAACTAGCTTACTCTAACTTAGATTATGGGCCAAAACAAAATTACTGTACACGACTTGTTAATAGAAAATGATATGTGTGCAATCATTCAGTCACATGCGGAAAAAATATTGATTTCAAAAAAAAAATGTTCAAGTTCAAGGCGGCTGTTACACGTTATGAGTTAGGCAGCTACTTTTGGATACATCAGAAAATTGTTATAGGTACTATGCGATCTCTATGACTTAATTTGATATATGCTTCCGACGAAACCGATAAATTTGTATGAAACGATCTGTGAAGTTAGTGAAGCAATAAAAGTATGTAAAGGTCATGTACATGTAGACCTGTAGTCTATGTCTACCCGTCTATGGAATGGACATGAGTTTTCAAATGAATGAAAAATTGCCATAAATTCATTTACAAATTAAAACAAAACATATTTGTCTTTAAACAATAAATGTAAAATAAGTTTTCATTTTTAGAATACACAAATCTTTTATTCTCAGTAATGGAATATTCTACAGTCAAAGATTTCTAATGAATAAATTAACTAAAGAAAGTCTCTAACTTTCTTCTGAGAATTCAGTTCTAGAAAAAACTAGGACCTCATAAATGATGACGACATCAAATTAATCAGCATTCGAAATGAGTAGTAATGCTGATATCATCAAATACAACAATTTCGAGTGTATTTCGATTACCTACGAGACAAAGAGTTACTGATTAGATTTGATCCTACCATGGTGCTGTAAAATAATAAAGTTTTGAACATATATATTTTCGAACTTCATTGCTGCTGCTTGTCCTGTAAATGTAAAAAAAATAAATAAATGGAATCGTAACTTTCATCGCAACAAACGTCTGGTTCGGCAATTATCATTTGCGAAACAAAAATTTTTGAATACCATACTCAAAAAGTTCATATGGATTTTCAGTTAGTTCCAGCTCGTCGAGCTATTAAAGTCAATCGCTAATATATTCATTTTCATTCTAGATATAATTAAAAAAAATGATCATGAGATGATATCTTAGTATAATATCAATTAGTGCAAATGTAGTATATTAGTACGCGACACATTTTTAAAAATATTGCTCATAAACCGAAATATTGCAAACGGTTATAATATGATTTTACATCTAATAAATCACTTCTTAGAAAAATTCTAATTGAGTGTTCCTCATCACGCGTAGCCGGTTTGCGCTTCCCTATTATATTAAATTCTACTGTTGGCTTTAGGCCTCTAGTCTCAACGACATAGTTAAATCATCCAGCAAAGTCAAAGTGATGCCAGCTGGTAATCAAAATTTTGCATAAGTTATATACCAAATTAACATAGAAAAGGATTTAATCATTTTATTGACAAACTCAAATAAATTGACTTCTTATTTACAACATCACATCTGAATGTTTAATGATATTTATAACTTAATGTTTTATTATAAAACATCGAAATATTATATTTAGTTTAGAATTCGTTATAAATATAAATCATATTTTTTTTGTTATTGTTAAAGAAATATATGACGTACGTATCTAAAAATCTACTAAATATATATATTCGTAACAAAATCATCCTGTATTCAGTCCATAGACACACGAGCCGAGTCATCAAACGCGATCCGAAGACCGGCGCCAATTTGTCATCCGTGTTCTGATTCCGTGGCCGCGCCCGCGGACGAGCGCAGTAATTGATGGCTCTCACCTCACCGTACAAAGTTCCTCTGACGCGTCGCGACGCGCGCGGCGCCCGGCCGCGGCCCGCACCACGTGAAGCCTAAAGGTTACACTCGAAAAGTCCGACCGAGCTTACTTTCTAAACTCCGCGTTTTGTAATCCGCATGCGAGTAGAAGCCTACCGATTCCCGTTAATAACATCGGAAGCGTAAAGTGATCAGCTTGCGAGACGCCTGAGGCGCGTCTATTCCTCTGTTCGTCACAGTAAAATAGATGCGTTCCAGGCGTTAATTTGGTTAAAGGCTCTAATTTGGTTAAAGCAAGCGACCGTCTTTAGCTCCTCCCGTCGCTGTCGAAGCCGCTCCCTACTTTGACTGACTTCCTGCATTATTAGTTCATCTAATTGTAGAATTGGAGACCGTCTCACTTATTTTCACCCTCACCAATATTTTTCATCATTATTTTCCGCAACTATATATGAACCGGCGCATTGTCATTTCGGCTCGTTTTTTATTGCGATTTATTTTGATTATCTCATTTCCTTGATACCAAAATTGATTTTTTATGTACCTAAATGTATATAAAATAGTCGATGGAGCCACGAAGGTACGCTCCCGACAATCCAGTCGAATGACAACATCATTATACGTATGATGCGGCTGAATAACGCCAGCTCTATTTCAAGAAGACATACATTGTATTAAAGTACTCATCGTATGTATGATTTAATTTATGTTTTACATTAAAAAGTGCGATAAATAATTTATTAACTAGATCCTAAGAAATACTCATAATTAAATATTTATTAATAATTGATATTTCATTTACGTGTTAAATTTACGACTATATTTTATGCTAAAAACATTTGAAGTTGTAATGTCACATTTAGTATATAACAAAATGAACTAATATGTAATACGTCGTAGTACTGACAATACATAGTACAACGCTATGAAGTTCGTCACGAAAGCGTGGCAATGGCGTAAAATAGGAACGAGGGGGACAGGAAAGATGGGCCGGGTGGCGCCGAACCTGCGCATTGCATCATTCGCAGGAAATTCAAAGCGGCAGAGTTTCGTGTGTTGTACCAGAACAGGTGTATATGTCTCAAAACTTTTAAAATAAGAATTCAGTGCTGAAATCGTGACATGTGGAAACTCTGTCCATTAACAATATTTAAAGTTTATGTTTATTTACAAAGAAAGATAGAAATTTTGTATATTTATAATAAATACACGTCATGTGCATTCGCACAACGTTATTGCATTCAAAAATTTTTCACTATAATTTCATATGGGACTAATTACGTTTAAGCCAAAAAAAATGCTAGAGTTAAACATTATAATAAATATTAAGATAATGTACATACTAGATATAAAATGAGATGTAATAATAGATACAAAATAAGATATAATAAATAAAAAACTACTTCGGTTCAAATTAAATTATACCTATTAGATTCAAATATCAAATAAGCTTATCTGTGAAAAGAACTACAAAATATTCTAAAAATAATATTGATTGCCATAAAGAAGAGCCCAAATTGTCAACATTTAATTTGAGGTAACTTCTATTAGATGGTATTAAATTTTTTTAGCATTATTAAGTAATAATTTAAGTTTAATAAGCACAATTTTAATATAAATAAAGTGGAATTAAATTCAAATATATAAGTTTGTAAAAATGAAAAAAAAATGTGTTATTAATAAGGAAGTAGACCATTAAGTATCGTTAATCTATTGTAAAGTCACAATAATAAAAGACTTGAAAATACATAATATATGTATTTTATCTTAATATTCAAAACCCTAAATAAGCATTTAACTAGTGTTTTCTTGATGCTCACAAAACATTAATACCCGAAGATACAATTTACTCTGATACAATTTAATATTACTATTTTTGGTGTTCATATGTAATTTCAAAAATATTGAACGTCCCGCACAAACTTTCATCCCCGATTTCACAAACCTCAGGAAATGAATTATTAAATGTGTTTGTTCTTCACAAATACAATCTTAAGGAGTATCAGCTAAAACTTCACTATCTGATACGCATTGAATTACAACCGTTCTAAAATTAATAGTAAAAAATAAAGGAAACCTGTAATTAACCATATAATATTTTCGAACAAAATGTTGACACCTTACAAATCAACACTCGCGCAGGTGAGACTGTGTGTAATAACTGGTTACAAACGTATGTATAGTTTATAGTTCAATAGTAAAAAAATGTATCGAATCGTATCACGCCCGGTTTGAGCCATTGATCACTGAGATGACGCGTCCCGCCGTGACCACCGCACGCCGGCGGGGCGCGCGCGCCGCTCACAGTCGGTGTCGTTCGCTAAATGAGCAGTTCAAACTGAACTATTTTCCGAGTTAATAGTTTTCGAATTGCTCGTCGTATTACGTTCGCTATTATTATATTTCGTGTTCCGTCTCCGGATTACAGTGAAGAGCAGTGTTATTGTCTGCGATGAGCTAATATTTTTATAACTTCGTTCAACATCAATGACCGCAACTTTTCATTATGCACTGCCGAATTTCCTCTTTATAAGAATTTCGTTTGGATTCATAACATGCATATTTATAACTTTTAGGCAAACCACACCGCCTCATCGTCGCCGCACGCGCTTGTGGACGGAAGTCGTTTGACTCCCTGCTAGTAAAATTAGCGATTGACTATTACGCACATTATAGCTCACTAGCTTTCAGCTTGATGCTTCGTCCGCGTAGACATTCGATCTCGCTGTTGATCCCGATCAATCAGGTTGTACTTATTATATATTATTGTATCACTCCTGACTTCGATCTCGCTCACGTTCTTCGCTCTAGCACCAGTCCCACTCTCAATTCTGGTTCTGGTCCCTGGCTGGCTTATGGGCCTGCTCCTCGTTCCGCTTTTATTTGATACCGCTACTCGAGGACGGTGTCACTTTCCATCAGTAAAGACTAATTCATGTAAACGTTCTGTGCAATAGTACAAATACGTGGACGAAGTGGGCGCCGATTGCTTAAATAAGTTCATAAAAACCTCATCTCTATTTATTTCATATTAGTCAGTCTCATTATTTGGATTAAATGTTTTTGTCACGACACCGAATATAGAACGAATTTCTTTCACAGCAGTGAGTGTTGTGAGTTTCATCGGAATAGGTCATTTTTCGAGACTTTCGAGACAAAAATTTTCAAAATATTGTTTTTCATAATAATTTTTGATATTTTAAAAAACTGGTTAAAAAAAATGTTTTTTCGCTTAAAAATTCGCAAAGCAGGTTAAAGTAAATTGATTTGATCAAAGCATATTGCCGTAAAATTTAAAAAAAAGTTTATTTCAAATAACTTTTAGATTTCATTACCAATCGATTTTTAAAGCTTTTTGAATAAAAACTCCATTTGAATCGCGTGCTCCGTACAAAAGATATATTTTAAAAAAACCAACCGGATCGTATATTTATATTCATAATTTTGAAAGAGAATACTGATAATTTTGAGGTCAAAATGTAAGCAATAATTTTTTTTTATGTTTTTATGAGCTTGAAAACACAATTACTCAAAACAACGCGGAAAGACTTAAGGCTAGGCTGCAAATAAGGTCAACCATTGCCTAAATATTTTCTTGTTGCTTACACGTACTGTAGTCGTAGGTAATAGGTAATTTTAAGATATGAACTTAAGATTTCCCGTACAATCTGTCTTGTGCATCTATGCAAAGAGCGCTACACGATGAACGCTAGATGTATTTAACTATTTTTGGAAACCATAAAGAAGGAATTTTCAGAAGGTATGTAACTTTCCAGGTTAATTAATTTAGAAGGACGATTTTAGAAATTTCTATTACAGATTAAAATAATTAATATGCGTTCTAAAATTGTTAAAAAATAATAGTTTATGTGTCCATGGTAAGCGTAAGTGTGTAATTCGATTGTTGTCCTAAAAAAGAACACAACGTATTTTGTAAGCGCTTTTACATCGTAAGTGAAGTTGGTCTACAAAGACATTTTGTAACAATCGTGTTTCAGTCCATTATCGATTTATTGTATTTAAACAACAGAACAATGACACTACGAACAAACCTATTTTACAATCAAAAAGGTACCTAAGTGAAATAGAAAGCTCACTTCAAATAAAAGCTAACGGCGATAAACCGCCGGCGTCGACTGGCCTTGTATCGGAACGTTCTTTGACAAATCATGTGGACTAAGAAATCCGCACCAGATAAGAGCGTGCGGCAATGCACCGCCGGTCGTCGGCTAACCTTGTATCGGAGCTCGTTCTTACAAATTACGGACGGCGATCGTGAAATTGGACGTTAAAAAGAGCTGATCGGCGCGGGCGCGGATTGCGGCACCTCGCGCGCCTAATTACGGTCGCCGCGCTGTAATCACCCGATTTACGAGATGACGTGCCTGCCAAAAACTGTAACAAAATCGATCGCTTTGTTTTAATGATGCCGCATCGTAGTATTTTTGTGATGAAAAACAATGCTTATGTCATATTTTTTAAAATAATGGTCAAACTCTGGATCAAGGCTATCCGGGAAATCGTGCAATAATCATCACGTACCCGACAGAGGTCCGGCATCTCAGTGGTTTAGAGTGTTGTCTTTGAATAGAAAATATCGTGTCTAAATCTTGGCCTCGAAAGGTTTTTGGAGTTTACTCCTTAAGAATCGATTTCATATTTAGGCCCGGGGTATGGAATTTTATGGGACTAAAATCAAGTGTTAGATAAATGACGTTACGCTGTCGTCATGGTTACTGAAATAAATAAATCGTCGTGGTTACTGTTTACATTTCAATCAATCAGAATGTGACAAATATAATAGATTTTCTCCACTAATCACTGTTAGTGTATACAGAAGGGAGTTCAAAACTATTTAAGAAACGTTACCATGAACTTCCACTTATACTTGGTGGAGATTTTAATAAAGAAGATGGTTTCCGTTTAGTACAATTTCTGAAAGATGAACTGAACTTAGATTTAATTTCTGACAGAACACTAGGGACAACCAGATATGGTACAACTATTGATGCGATGTTTTCACGATTTATCACACATGTATCTTCCGACATTCATGTATCATATTTTAGTTACCATAAACCAATTTTTTCAGTGTTTAATGATACCGCTATTGTTCCTGTGATAAACATTACGCAAGATAACGTCAATGATAGAGAAAATCAATCTTACTAAAAATTTTATTGTATAACGTAATTATTTTCAATATTTTCTTAAATGACGAATTAATTGTTTTGCTATTAACATAAATAAATGAATTGTGTATTATGCTTTGAATAATATAATAGATGCTTTCATTTACCATTATACTAATCTATATGTACGATATCAGTACGATCAGTACGATAGCAGTGAACTCCATCCGTGCGTCGGAGCTGACACACTTTTTTCCAATGAGTATTGAGCTTAAGCCAAATTCAGTTGGCCGCGTTGTGCTTCGGAAAGCACGCTAATCCGTTTGTTCCGTACGTAATCTCAAAGCGATACCAGTCGCTAGCGGCGACCGATGTGTAACGGGCTAACATGAAAGTTTGATCTTTAAGCTCTTTAGTGTATAACAAAAAGATTATAGGAGAGTTTCTCCAACCACTGAAATGACTAAATCTGAAAAAACAGGCAGGAAAGTAAAAACTTATTTTTCGTTGTAGAAGAGAACGTTTGCGATTTTTCGTGCATGTAAGTGATTATATTTAAATAAAAATTATTGGAAAAAAAGCGTTTTCAAAATGTTTTTATATGGAATAACCACGTGGCTGAATTAATAAAAATCTTAAGATAACTGTGGTTAGACAATTACACTTTGGTACATTTGAAAAAAAATTTGAAAATACGCGTATAGTAGAAATGTTAAATGTTGTACCTTTGTTTTGCGAAATTATTCTTAAAAATACGAATAAAACATTTTAAATAGTTCTTCTCGATGGGGTGCAAATAGATAAAATGCAGTTTTATATAAAATACAGTAGCTTTCTTAAACAATAAATATTATCTCTTAATTAGTTCTTTATGAGTTTATGGCTAATATCCTGACCGAAATGATAACGAAATTTTACTGACAGATAGGTGTCCTATAATTTAGAAAATAACATAAATTAAGTTCTGCTTAGCGCGTGGTTATCCGAAGGATTAAAATGTTTTAAGCTTCTATTGACAAAACGGTTTTGTTAAGGAATGGGTTATTAACATAATTTGAACGTTGTCGATATGAAGGCGATTAAGATCGAAATCAGAACGGAGTACTTGAAGCAGCGGGAGCGGGGACGATTTAGACGGAGGTAGGGAATGAAATGGAGTGAGCGCTAGCGGGCGGGGCAGGGCGGGTGCTATCTAGCGCCGGGACTTACGTTAAAATTGGAATTGCCAAGAGCGGCGACGCCAGAATGGGATCTGTGTAAAAGGAGAAGAGTTTATTTTTGGTGCAATAAACTCCGGATGAAAAAACCGGGCGAAATCGTTAAATAATAAATATTAATTGTTAATTAATCATATCATCTGTCGATGCTTTACATCTTATGATGATGCTGTGACCTTAAATAGACAATTATTTAAGATCATTTTCTTTTCAAAAGAATACCGAGACAAAATTCTTTTATATTGTATAGATGTTTATTTTATTTATTTGTAAACACACGCTTATTTCCCAGAAGGGTAGATAGATGTCACAGATCTCCGTTTCAACACACCTCTCTTGCTTCACTGACATCCGTCAATCGTTTCATATAAATTATTGGTTTTAAGAAATCGATGGATGATATTTACCACACGTCCTAAAGTTGTTGACCGATACTTATTCCTAGAAGTATTATACACTGCTGTGACTTATAACTTTATTTAAACAGTTAATATATGTTTTTAATATTAATATCTTCGTAATAGGAACTTCATTGATCTCCTATATATTAAAGTGTTTAAAAGAAAATATTTTAAATTTGTTTTAATACATTGTTACAGAGCTTTAGATAGAAAATAGGTTTAACAGATTATTTTCAAATTTGGTAAAGGATTATAAAAATACGCCAAAACAGAAGTAACAATAAGTTTCAACAGTTATTATTTTCGACATTATTCTATTTAGTCATTAACCTATAAGACGTCGTAATTCATAAATAAACTGATCTGAGCGTGTTTTATTTTTTTTAAGAAATTGAAAAATAAATTAGTATCTTCTGTGTTAATCTATTCGTTATTACTAAATAATTTATGCATTAAGCGGCTAGGGCTGCTCATAATCAGATCGTGCGCAGGTCCCAAATAGCGCAGTAACCGTGACAGGCCACAACCGATTGAATTGCATTTAGGCCTATTAGCACGCGCTCCGGGCAGCGGTGTGCCAGAACAATGGCCGGCTGCACTGAGACAATGACATAAAAAAACAGTCTAATTCGATTACAATGATACATCTGGCCCGGGGAGATGTATTTATTATATATTTGTAGCTTGGAAGACGTTCGAAATACTTATAAATACAAACAAGTGTTTGTGGTAACTAGTAAGTTTATGCATAGAATATTTTTGAAAACAAAGTGTATAAATTGTAACTTTGTAGCAGAAGTATACTCAATTATTTCCTCTATTTATGTTTGATCTACAATCATACTCAAATTTAGCGAGCAGAGATTACATATTATAACAGACTTTAATTCTTATTCATAACTATGAATACCTTTGTAAACTTACAAAGGTATACACGTACATAAAAAATTTAGTTTTGAAGTGCTCGGCGACTGAATATATAAATATCGCTTCTTACATAATCGTTTAGCCAGTAAATAATTTCTGCTACAATTATACAAAAAACAGTACAATTACAAATACATAATTCAATACAAACAAGAGATCAGGTGTAAGGCGCAATAAATGCACACGATGTGCATTTATTGCGCCTTACACAATATCGAATCGAAATCGGGATCAAGAACGAGACCAAAAACAATGCAGAAATTTCACAAAATCAATATTTTAATTTATTATTCACTATGTGTGTATTACTTACGCATTTTATTGTAATTTAGCCAAAACTTTATGACATACTTGAATTGTTTCAAAAAAGTTTTCATTATCAATATTATGTCGCAAACATTACCTATCAAGCTGGCATCAATATGTTTATTTACACATAAATGTAATTCCATGCCATAATAGGTAATACCTGTATTAAGATCGAATTTTAAGCGTTTTAAATGGGTGGTCCAAATGGCGTATCTCCGCGTCGGCGCACACATTAAGTGCTATATCGACTCAGCGCCGAGCAAATGGGCCTCTTAAAGCAAGTCTCACAGTATGGCCGCTTTGAGGAGGCGGCCCTTGCATACTTATATTTACATATTTTAGTTGTACAGGAGAACTATTTTGATAAGTTTTATTTTTGGAGTCGTTTATAGATAAGACCGAAGGGCTCGATGAGGTCCATCACTTTTTATGATCTTCACAAAAGGGAGGCGCGCGCAGCTCCACTCTACAGAAGGTTCATTAATCCACCCGAATCTCGATTCCGATCGATAATTGAGCATGAGGCAGTAAATTAATCATTCAATTGATATAAACAGTCTGTTTACGCTTTTTAATGCATGAAAACTTATTCAAGTATTGACAAAAGATTTATTGAAACACATACTATATAAACCGCTCGAAAAACGCCTGTTAGGACGTAAGCAAATCGATTAGAAAGCTGTGTCTGCTAGTGCGGCGGCGAGTGCTCGTGCTCGACTACAACCAGCTTGCGTAAGGCAGGGGCACCACGCAATTCTATTTTTGTATTATTTGTACAGTTTTGCGTGTTGCATGATAATTTGTGATAAAGAAGAATAGTGTTCACGAGTTGTAATTATTAAAAGTGCAGTCGTTACGCGTTGATTACAGTTCATCAAGTACGTCCACGATCATAATTATATAATCACAATTATAATGGAGATCACACAAACCAGGAAAACCGCATAGAGCCTTCCGCGTCCATCTCGTGTTGAGCTTTTTTTATACCTCGCCGTCCTCGCTTAGGAATTTTTAATTAAGCCGTAACAAAGCATTACGTTCTAAATCATATAACATACTCCAATACACATTTGCTTTGGCGTCCCATTCGAGTGAGATTTAGGTAATATTTGAGGTTACTTCTAGAGAATGCAAAAGTTCCATAGTTTCAATATACTGCTGTTGTTTCCCTAATTTCGTCATTTTATGTTCTTGGAACGCGTGTGTATGTTCTATATCATATGGTTACTTATAGAACTTTTATATTATATGATATTTAAAGCATTTAGCTCGACAAACATAAAAAGAATAATTATGTACTAGCATCATTTGATTAACCGCACTTGGTTTATAAAGTTTTAATAATTTTTTATTTACATATATGTTTTTACTTATACTTATTTATATGTTTTACCCCATTAAGTCTTTACTTATACTTGGGATGCCAGTAATTTAAAAGCCTTTAAAAGTATATAAGAGACAATAAAAATAAAAAACTTCGGTAAACTCTTAATTCGTAGTTACCTACCTTTTTTATAAAATTTTCATTTTAGTTAAAGTAGTGTAATTGCTTGTGAATTCCTTTTATAAAAAATCCAAAAACATAGTAGACGAAACAGCTTTTTAGAGAAAAAAAAATTAACGCAAATTTATGGGTAGAATCTTGAGCCTTTAGGTCAAATTTAACTTTTTTCGGGTAACTTCATGTACGTCAATATTATTGTTTAAAAACGGTTTGCTTATCTGCCTTAGTGAATTAATTTTGAAGAAATTAAGTCCTACTAACTACAGAGGTAAATGCTCTTAAGGGCATATACCTGTGAAAGCAGTTTCGTAATGGTGTTTGATTTATTAAAACCAACAGCACGTCGGCGAGCACCTTAAGGCGCGCCCGGCACTGCCTTGTGACCGCACGTCGCTAAGCACTCGATGCCTCACATGAGGTCATAATCGATTTTCTCCATCGAAGATCGTTATTAAAGCCATTGTATCACCGACACCCAGCGTCGGCGGCGCGTCCGCACTCGGGCACCGCTAATATTTATACGTTTGAACGAAATCTAACATGAATTTGTTTTACAGTAACAATTTGCAATGTATTAAGGTTTACGATATCGTCAGAAATAAAGAACATTGACAAATTTAATGTATAAAAGGATAGAGAACTGGCACTCGTTCCGTCGGTCAGAATAAGATACCTGAGCAATATTTAAGTATGGGACGATTTTGCACAAAAATGCAACACGGTTAGGTCCGGTAAAGAAATAAAGGAATTGTCATTTTCTTCAAATTTCTATGAGTTACAAATAAAATCTTCATAATATGGCAGTATGTCCGCTACGACTGGCATCTTCGACATTATAATGATTAAAAATTCTTTATAAATTATATCTTTATAACCAAGTGTACATCAACATTTTTAGGTCAAAAGAAAAAACAACATGAATAAATATTAAATAAAAGGTGGTCTAAGAAACTGTATAAAATGATTTTTTTCTTCCTAATAACTGTTTTTTATGAATACAAGATTTTGATAATAAACTTTTGACACGTACACAGTTAAAATGAAGGTTTAATTATACCGTAAACGTACACACCATCACGCGGAAACGGCGTGATAAGCCATCTGAAACTTGGCCGCTAAGAAATATCGGCTAGGTCGATACAGGAAGTCAAATCAGCAAGGAAAGGAGTGTGTATACACAGAGCAGTGACACAAGATTAGAGACAGCTAAATAACAATATTTTGTTAAACTTTTAAAAATATGATACAAAGAACATAAATTTAATCGAAAATCCATCAATCATATGGATTGCAAACACATTAAATAAATATACAGTCACCATGCGTATAAACAAATAAAAATAGTGTTTATGTCATTTGGAGCATGTAAAATATTTTTCTCCTTAAGCATTATTTCCTTTCTCATGACTTAAAGTTAATCGTAGAATAAACGCACTCGGTCGCCCAGTGCGGACGAGGCGAGGGCGCGCGGCGTTAAGAATTAGCGCAATCAGCTCGCGTTTTGATTCTTCCAAAAAGCCGTTCATTAATCATCCGCTAGATTGGCCATAGTTAGGCCTTTCGACCCGGCCGCGCCCGTCAGCGCGCCGACCTCTGCGCCCGCGTCGATCGCGTCAGGTTCATTCGTTAAAAGTGATCTTCTCTAAATAGAAATTTCCGTCACCTACCTTTTCAAGTTATTATTCACTTCACGAGTGCATCTCGGGCGAAAAATAACACCTGAAAAGGGAATTTAATTAACAGATATTTTCACTTGTGCCTTCTTATTTATCAATTTAAGTAAGATAAGACAAAAAACACGTGTAGTCTAAGAAAAAATTCTGTAGCTCGTTGGCTCTCGTTTTATACTAGACGCTACGTTTTTTTTTCATTGAGTTCTTTTGTACATATCCAAAGATTTTATCATTTGCTTTTGCCGTAATAATTTGCAATAAGAAAAGCTAATCTTATCGAAACATATAATTATAATTTTTCTAATTTTAATTTCTAATCTCAAATAATTTCAGCACAAAGGCTGGTGACACAACGGCTTTGAAACAGATCGATAGAAGCTTTAGTAGCCTGTAGTGCGTTGCACACACCGAAAGGTACGCGCGGTGACAATATTCGTCCTTGTGTTCACGAATTATAAATGTTTAATATATTTCCTTTGATTTATCTTTTGATTTATCTATAGTGACGCATGAGATTGTATGCGTCCAGCTTTTCTTGTGTTATATACTGAAACTGTTCTAGAATATATGCCAAGTATAAAATTTAGTTTCCCCCCGCATAGGCCTTATTTATTGCAGACCAAAACAGTAGTGAAAGATACATTATATTATTTTATACTATTAAAAAAAAAAAATATTTATTTTATGTATAATATTATGTAAGGTCAGGGAAAAGTATTTTCATATTTTACATATAAATTTAAGACAATTTGTGATCGTATTTTATCAACATTTAATTGCAAAATATGTATGCTATTTTTTTCAACATCATGTTGTTATTTGCAAGTAGTGACATAATTCTAATGCTTTAGAATTTTTGGAACTTCTAATCAAAAAAACTGCAACAAGTAGTTTGGACAGTTCTCTCTTGATGTTTACCTAACACTAAAGAATTCTGAAGAGACCGAAACAAATGAAAATCTAAAGTTGTAAGGTTAAGGTTATATGGTGGATGCATTAGTACTTCCAAACCAAACTCTCTCATTATTTGCTGAGTGGCTAAAGATATGTGTCGTCTAGGGTTATTGTGGTGCAAAACCATATCCTTTCTGTTGCTCAAATACAGCCGTTTTTCTCTTCTTCTTGCTTGAATCTCATCAGCTGTTCGATTTGATAGTTTTACCTGGCGGTTAAAGCTCATAATGAATAATGCTCTTCCAATCCCACGATACATGCTACTATATATTATCAAATTATTACGAGTTAATCCGGGTTTCGTTGTAGTCTTTGTAGCTTGCTTGCCTTTTACCCACAGTCTTTTTCACACTTTCTTGTCGTAGGCGACCTATTTTTTATCACCAGTGATGAATCTTATAAAAACTCTTCGGTTTCATCACGTTTCAATAGAAGATCGCAAATGAGTACACGCTTCATTAGTTTTTTTCACGGAGCTCGTGTGGAACTCGAGTATCAAGCTTTTCTATATATCCAGCTTTCTTGAAATGGGTCAAAACTGTTTTGTAGGTGATCCCTAGTTTTTCAACTACGACGTAAGAAATTAATATGCAAACAAGGTTTGCATATTAATTTCAAACCAATCTTTTAAATAAAATAGAAAAACAATAGAAAAATGGCAAGACACTGTCTTGACCTTTAATTTTTTTTTAACGCCATCTATTTAGTAATATCAAAACTAGCCAGATACAAATAGCATTACCAAAGAGATATCACTGCAAGATTTTGCTTAGAAAATACAAAAACTTTTCTCCCGACTTAATATTTATATATAATTGCGTATTTATTTCATTTAATCTGACACTTTCAAATAATTTTACGCAATAAAAAAAACTTTCTCTTCACATTTTCTTAAAAAAAATTGCACATGCATAAATCTAGCGTACTTAATTTTAATTTTACTAACGATATAACTGCATACAAAGAAATTTATTTCATAAAAACAACACAGAATTTTTGATTTATAAGACACAAATCAATTTTTTTTTTAATTTGCTATTAAAAATAGCATTTTTAAACATCTTCATCAAAACAGCCGGTTATGAATTATGTCCATCTAAGTTACTTTTTAGGTCTAATTTGATTGGAATATACACATTTCTTCGTGATTGAGAGCAAGAGTAAAAACAAATGCTAAAATTCATAAATTTAAAATAATATAATAAGCAATTATAAAGGAGGAACGATAAAGCAGTTGACAAAATCTTATTTACAACACAGTTAAAGTTGTTCACCAATATGGTATGGTTACAGCAACTTTATGTTTCTGCGCACCAGACGAAAAAGGGAAACCTTTATGGGACCACTCTCGTGTCTGTCTGTTTGTCATAGTTTATTTTTTTAATCAACTGGAGGCAAAAACGATTTAGTACAAATGAAGAGTTGAGTAACAGAAACACGAACATATAGTGTTAATTCAAACTCTGATTTTGAGGGCTAATCTTGAGGAGTCAAAGAGAATATAATAAAAAACTTGTACCATGTGCATTATTGTGCGGGTTTTTAATCGGCTTCGATAAAAACAGGAATTTCCATATTCATCTGTTTTTTTTATCTTTCACTGACAACTCCATCAATTGTAAATCGATTTGGAATCTTTTTTTGTTTGAATTGGTTCTCGAGATGGTCCCATAGCCAGCAAATTAGGATTTGAGATGGGGTTTCAAGGAAATCGGGGGATACCCTCAATTATTATAGACACCAATATTGTGTTTGAGCCTAGTTTTTAGTTATTCAAGTTTGCATCTCTCGTTGCTAAATGGACGATGGAAGCCACAGCACTTTCTAACGGTTAGGAGTTAAGGAATAACACTGCAACTTGTTCACAGAAACTCTTCTGGAGCTTCTGTGCTTTTGCTCTTCAGGAGCTTTTAATAAAACCCCAGAATACATACAATTTAAATTGCTTATAAATCTACCAAAAATTTTTCATTCATTTATATAATTCCAATGTGATAATCTTAACAGGAGCTCTTTAGCGATAACAGTGGAAATAGAAGAAATTAATCTATTATGAAGGCGAATGAAAATGTGAACTGCGTGAATTGCAGAACTCTTGTATTATAAAGCATAAGAATGTCTTATATAATTTGCATAAGAATAATTTGTTAGTTGCACTGCGACTTTGAATGCAAAGACCCTGGAATGATTAGCAGCGGACAATACATTCGAGATGGGAATACTAATTTCCGCGTGCACCGTACAAAACGAGATGCCTGGCCAATTTTATTAACCATGGCTTACTAATCTTCATACACAATCGCTAAATAAATTACAGAGTTATAATTAGTCGACAATTAACGAATGTGAAATATAATAACTTTTATATAAATAAAAATAAACTAATTTGTTGCTTTAGGAATCTCTTTGAACAATTATTTTAATAAGTTTCTGAAAACAGTTTTCTTTTTCTTTATGTAAAAGTTATTTATTACAATAAACATGTGTATTTTTTCATAGTTATATGATATGAAGCACAAAAAATCTTATATAAAATATATAAAAATCCGATATTTCTCTTTTGCTTTCATACCAAATCCCAAAATTTTGAAAAACTTAAAATAAAGTATAGAGCTTCACCCATAGTTTATTTCAAATGAAAATTGTAAATCTTCAAATTTTCAATGGAAACGCTAAGTAGCATTGTAGGAAAATATGTACATCATGTGTGTTTTCCTTTTTTTACCGGAGATTAATGCGATGATTTATAGCAACGGGTTTTCTTTTTTATTTTAAGGCAACTTTACTTACTGAAATATTTATGAAATATTTTTAATTATCCGATCGTAAGAATGAATTGATTAAGTTGTATTTGTAGCCCTCCGCGTGCTGCCCCGGCTCACGTCACACCGCGTACTGATATGCGCAAGAGGATATCAACACTACATTTTATACTGCTTATCACCATGTGGCGGTTAAGTATGTAATGGAATAAACTATATACTGCAACACGATTATCCTCTTTATTTCTTTCGGCTTAAGGTCGAAAAAAATTAAATATATACACGAAAATTATTAAACCATCATTTTTAATAGGAACAACAAATATTTTAAATATTCGTTGGTGAATATTTCAAGTATCACGGTTAATTAAAACCCTTGTTTTTATGATTCAAAATAAGTGGTTGAATTCTAATAATTAATGCATCTATTTGTTCTAAAACCTCCATATTTGTCGTAAAATCCCTATATTCGTAGTAAAGAAGGTTATCACTACACTAAACATTAAAGAATTACATTTAATTTATTTATAAGACAATGCCGTATAGGTATTTATTAAAAAAAATTGGAGTTACTGGGACCGCGCACGTGAGAGCAACAATTGGTAAATTACGCAATAAATTTCCTAAACTAAACTTTACACGTAAACACGCGAAGAGGTTAGAGGTCGACCATAAACGTCAATATAACCGAAAATATACATAAATTATATCTAACCGTAGCATTGTTCTATAGAAACGCAGTTTTTGTACGAGGACTTGCGTCAGAGTCGACAGCTTTCGACCAATCACAAGTGTTAATTAAAATACAGACGGGGCTAATTAACGACTGACAAATAAGTTGTACATGTATTTATAGATGCGCTCCTTTCATTGTTTTTGATAGATTGCCGTGCACGTACGCACATGAGTACCGTTTAGAAGATTAAGAAGGAATTACGATGGTGGAACTTTCGTTTTTGGGCTGTCAGAAAATTTAAAAAAAAATACATAAAAAACGTAACAAAAGACAACAATATTCAGTGTAATATTTATCAAGCCCATTTTACAATAGAGCTAATGTCGTAAAAATGTCAGTATTGTGTTTGGCCATTTAAGAACTTTACAACGTCCAATCTTTTGTCAAATCCGCTGCACGGCAATATTGATTTTCGATAACTTTCAAAATCAATTAACGCTTCGAATAACAAAAGCGACAAAGCGCGGGGCCGGCCCGCGTATTGCTCAATGGGGCTACATCAGCGCTTTTCTGACATTTAAGCTCGAAATATTTGTAAATTTTCATTATCCATTCGAGGTTCTCCTCGACCGGCGGCCGTCGAAGAAAACCTCGTGGCGCGAGTTGGCGCACAAACGTCGGACGACGCGGACGCACCCGCGCCCGACACGCCAACTAATTATAAGAGAAGATGCGGATCGATAGATCACCACTGCCGGTACAAAGAAAGTGATGGTCACTTCACTCTACCGTCGTGCGAGCCTGGAACGATCTATAAGTCTTTGCTAGTTTATTAATATTCATTGTACGTTCATTTTCTAGCGTCTATCGTTTGCGATTAAAAATTCACCAGTAATTTCAGGCATTTTTTTATTTCAAAATCAAAATACGTAGGAACGTATACCTTAACAGCTAGGTGATTATAACTTAAAACAACAACTTACGAAATGAGCCTTTAAACGCATCTGGATAAATAGTCAAGTGCGAGCCCGAATCGTGCATCGAGGATTTCAATCGATTTATGTACATTTATAAAATACGTGCCACCATCTTTTTTCCGACACTTCGACCTCATTTTACATAGTAAGCAACTCCTCGAAAGGATACACCCGCTTAGCAAACCGTCTTTTGGGGTCGCAAGAATAAATTCAGCTACCATCACCTGTAACCACACCGTACACAACATTTGAGTCACCACCGGCAAATGTTTGCATCGTTCCGCGGCACCAATTAACACGGCGGAGGTTTTGAGCGTCGCGAGCAAATTATAAGTTATCAACTGAACACAAAGTTTCCTGACTGCTAAATATGCATGAAGAATTTTGTGCATTTGACGCATACCGATGCTTAAGCTTGTCTAAATCTGTCGGTAGGTCACTCTTTTGTTAGTCTTAATCAGTTATAATCAGTGGTAAAAAGTGAAGTTTCATCATGAAAGACCAACTGAAGTCTATAATAAATTATTAATTAAAATGGCAACGAAATTAAACCATTACAGGAAAATTTTCTCGTGTTAAATTCGTATTGATGCTGGACAAATAATTTTCTTATCTTCTGCCCATTTTGTAAAACAAATGATATGTGAATACAATATACATATATAAGGTTGATAAAAAGATTGATTTCAATTTGTAATTTCAATATGTTTTATTATTTTACAGTTTCTTATGGCCAAGTCTAACAATTTTAAGTGTTACCTATGTAAATATTGATTGTCACACTTTTCACACGACACTGTACATGCTTATCTTTCATTAGGGTATTATTTACCATGAAACATGAATTGAACAGAGTGGCATTACATTAAATAACATTTGTTTGAGTCAATTTAGTAAAAATGTCGGACTCTGCATAGCATTGAATCGCTTTGCTCGCAGATCGCAGATCCAGCGTCATCTAACAAGATGTTCATAACACATATTACTTAAATGAAGGCATATTTATTGCAAGTATTTGTATAAGCGTTTGTTATTTTTACCTTACCCCAGAATTTTCGGCTCCACGATATAGCATCTGTGTGCTTTTATTATTTGTTTCGTTTCAATCGTTTGTGAAATAACATCGCCTGTAGCAGACGACTGGTGGTTCTTTGTAGTCATAGCCCATAGTATTGAGTCAAAAAGATCTCATGCTATGAAAATGTCCCTAATACTTTCTCTGCCATATATTTAGTTAGAACTGTCTGCACAAAACAACTAACTATTTATAAACTAAAAACTGATCACATATCGATTCGATGATAACAATTTTTTACACAATCCCATTATTTTCATAAACATATTAATAACAATGTTCAAAGTACTATTTTGTTTAAGGATTTGTTATATTATCGAAGTCATTACGTCTGTGGAAGGCAAGGCATTGTATTTCATTTCATTATGTTAACGCTATTTTACAAACTAATCGCTTTTTAAAATAAAGATTCGGTATTTTAAATTATTTCAAACGCATATCAGTAACAGTAGTATCATAACACCAATTTCGTTCCGCATGAACCTTTATACGCCACATGTACTGTTTTGAACACTGGTATTTTACGACTCGTATTCCAAAATTTTTAATTTTGTAACTAGGTAAATGGTTTTCAAGCGAACCTCATTTGTATTGATCTATGAAACTTTTGTTTTCTCATATTTACACTTTATACTATAGGAAGTATAAAAATATTCCTGTTTTTAAAAATAACTGCAATTCGTTTCATTATCAATGTTTAATCAATGATTTATTTGGTTTTACGCGCCCAGTGTTAAGTATCTTCATTTAAATATTATTAACTTATAATTAAAGATTTTTGTAGGTTGTATAAATAATAATATTAAGTGTGTTTAAATTAAGTTACTTGAGCAATACCGTTTTATGTGAGTGCGCAAGCGTTTTACTACTTAGGGCACGTTAAATGTAAAATTCTTGTATCTACTCGGTGCAACGACAACAATTTTGAAGTTTATTTACTTCATATATTTAATATCCAATTTGTTCCGAAAAATAAATCAGACTTGGCTGACATCTGTCACCCTGACTGTTACTAAAAACGAAAAATCGCTACATTTTAATGAAATTCCTAATGAAAATTTGGCAGGTTATGAAAACTTCCGGTATCCCGGCCCACCGTGGCCTGTGTGGCTCGCAAAGGGAGTGTCATCAAAAGGGCGGTGAGGATTCAAAAAGTAGGCCGCGTTCACGCGTCAGGCCCATAAGGCATAGAGTGATATCCGTCCAGCTAATAAATATACGACAAATGACTAGACGCATTCGGAAACACAAGGGCAATCGTCCCGTGGAGAGAAACCTTGGGTTTACAGTTTACAATACCTTTGCAGAGGCTTCTTCGGCTATTAGTTTCAGATGCTGGCAGGCTCGGCGCATCTGCAGTGGGTGACATGTTCGTCCTGAATAGTAGGAGCTGTAAACAGGCCCTGCAAATCTATTCTATGAGTAGATTTCGCTCGTCGCTATTTTTGTGCCATTTTAATTGCACATCATCAAACTTAACAGATTATTTTTCTACGTAACAGTATTAATGTTAATTTGCAAAGAATGAAATTATTAGCGAAGGAGATACCGGGAAACCGTTTTTGAGTTTTTCGATTATTCCGATGATTACTGAATTAGGTGCAAAAGCCTCACCTAAATAGATATACTAAGCCTGAGCCCTCACGCTGAACCGATATCATCATTTCGGACATTTAAAACTTTAGAATTTGTTCTTCTAGATATAGATCATATCACGACTGCTTCTGTTGCCTTCAAGGCGGGTGAAAAATGATGATATAACGCCATCAGTAGAAGCAAAACATTCGCTGATGCAGGATTTATGGTTTTCAACTCCTCTGTGAGGAAGGCGAGCGTGCCAATGAAATTACTAAATGTATAAAAAAACCCATTTAATTATTACCATTTTTTATTTTACGATTCAGTTTACACAATATATGACATACATTCCATTCAATTTGTAACTGATGACATTTCATAAAAATCTATAATTTACCGAGTAAATTAAAATTACATTACATATCCTTATTAATTTATACATTACATTACATTACATATTTAAGAAAATTATATTCATAAATTCGATACACGAAAATCGACAACCAGCCATCGATCAAATTTAACAATTGCCATTTATGCCATATAGTGACGAAACGAGTAAAATTAATTGCACGTTCTAAATTACCGTAACCTCCGCGCAACAGCAAATAACGTGGCGAAGCAGTAAACGTAACACAATCATCCCACGACCGGCGCGGCCAGAGACATTTGAGCCGAAATAAATTAAACAAAATAATTGTCGTTTCACAACGCAGCGCGCAGTGTGCGCACGCGCGCTCGCGTCCCGCGGTCCTGTCCGCACAAACTTAGGTCAAAGTTCAGTGTAACGACGTAATGGTGTGTAGTAACCGTCGGATGAGGTATTACGCCAAATTATTTCATTCTGATCGAGAAAAGTCAAGGCGAGCAATTTGCTGCCGTCGATGTCTGCGAGCTATGAACCCGATTCGATGGCGAATGGACGAGGTAGTATTTAGGCATAAGAAGTTAAAGTAGTGCGCCTTAATCTTACTTATTATTGTGTACTAGCGAATTTAAGCAGATCTTTTTGAATAAAACTAGATCAAAAGTTCAAACACAATGAAATATTGGTAGAATTGTAAAATTTATGACGACATAAGCATATTTCCAGACAAATGTAACACACCCTAAAGAAAAGTATTTATAACATTTTTGGCAAATTGGCATAAATAATACATTTTTTTGGATTTTTGATTAATATTTGAGTAATTCAACTTATTGTCATCTAATATTTTGAAAACTTTATGCACTATTTCTAATTCATACGCCGACTTAAAAAAGCACATCTGAACATTATTTATATGATTAAACACAATCATGTTTTTCAAAAATATGATGTCCAAGAAAAAATTACATTATGGTATGTCTGTCTAACACATTCTGGCGTTTTAGATTTTGTATTATATCTTCCATTTAATTTATCTTTTAACGTAATTAATAACTTTTTGTTCATCCTCTTATAGTTTTTTTAATTATTCTCTCCATTTGTTTTCTTATAGACGTGATCATCCATTCACAATCTATAACAAGTTTCGTTCTTTCTATACAGATTCAGCTACTATTTCAGTTATTAAGATTGCTTCTGTTCTTCAATTTGGTCAAACTATCATTTAAATTTGTTGTTTCAGGTTATTTGTCCTATTTCATCTTCCTTCTAAAAACGAATTTTTGTAAATGTATTGAAGGTTTAGTCAAAAGTTATTTCCTTAATTTAAAAATTCAAATTTAAAATGTCTTATTTCATAGGTTACAAAATAACACTTGAAATACGTCATAATTTTTTGCGAATTTACACTTTAACGCTCGTTTGGGAGGCAGTTCTCCCTCAAAAAAAACGAGCAAGAAACTTAACGGTAGGTCTTTTCTAATTTGTACATACATAGCCAAAACAAATACGACAGTATTAAGAACGAAACAGCCCGGTAAGAAGTCGAGCCGCTTATGCCTATGGATATTTATCTTCTAAATATTAAAAAATTGAATAATGCCTTTTTTTACTGAGTGATTGTTTAATAACACTCTTAAATTTATACAGGTGTTAATCTTGTATATCTACAGGAACCTTATTAAATAGGCGCACACAGAGGCCTCTAAATGAATTTGTGACTTTACTTAGTCGACTAACATGTGAAATCAGTTTATTTCTATTTCTGGTATTGAGTTTATGGCGACTACTATTTCTTTTAAACATTTCCAATTTTTTTTTACATATAATAAATTTTCATAAATGAATTGAGATGCCAGGGTAAAGATTCCAATTTACTTGAATTTATTTCTTAGAGATGCACGAGGTCCGAACTTGTAAATCGCGCGAACGGTCCGCTTCTGCAGCACGAAAATTCTATGAATATCCGCGGCACTTCCCCAGAGCAAGATGCCGTACGACATCGGACTGTGGACACAGCCAAAATAAACCAATCTAGCAGTTTCTACTTCTGATAAATTTCTCATTTTTTTGACAGCATAGGCGGCAGAGTTAAGCCTTTTCGCCAACTTATTTATATGAGAATCCCATTGAAGCCTGATAACTAAAGTAATTCCCAGGAACACGGAGCATTAACAAACGCCAATTGCTTTTTGTTAAATATATGAGCAATCTAAACTACTACAGGGAACATTCTTCTGATGTCACCTTCCATGTCTAATATATTTTTCACACATCAGCCACAACAATCATTTTTATAAAAGTGTGGAAAAAAATTTAGTAGTGTTAAATGCACGGCGTCCTTAGTTTTAATGCGTTGATAGGACATCATCTTGAATCATCAGCGCCCGAGGTCGATCTACAATTGGCGCTTCTGTGGCGCGACGCTATTATGATTAATGATCTTTAAAATGATCCATGCTTCGGAAAAGAATTTTTTTCCAGTAAATACGTACATTAGCTGAGAATATGATTTTAAAATTCAAGAACACGATTCTAAAATAATATAAAAAAATGTTATTACACCTCTTTCAATGTTATTGACGTGACAACGTCTTAAATTAGGTTGCGGCTGGGAGTCACTTTGAAAAAGTGTAACGCTCGGTAACGTAACGATGAGTCACCGAACGAGAGAGAGGCCCGCCGAATGCCTTGCGTCTCTCTCCCACTCAACTATGATCGGTCTGCCGCGCGCGCAGTACTAGAGAATTAGTGCATAGCTTGCAAATGTATTGCAAGTTATTGTATGTATATTTGTATATAAATACGTATGTATGTGTAAAGGTAAAAATAAAATTTTGTTAATATGAAATTCAGTGCGAGATTCTTTGTATAAATTAATGTTTTAAATATAATTCTTTGTATAAATAAATGTTTTAAATTGTTACTATTATTTCATCCTTCTTCCTACTATACGAATGAATATTCACATTAAAATGATTTTACCATTCAAAGTCGTTGTCACGTAAAACTTTCGCCCGTATACCGACTTTACAGGCAACCAAATTTTACTTTTGGTTATGAATCTCTATTGTGTCGCATCTGAGAACCAAATAATTAATCAACTTTGAAAGCGTACTTAATTCGAGACTTACATGTGCATACAAACAAATAACGCGTATAATCAATTGGATTTGTATAAAATTAAAAATACTTTAAAATTATAACTAATTATTTGTTATGTTCATATTATGGATATTTTTGTACAAAGAAAATGTTTGTTTTATCTAACCAGAATAAATGTCTATATCGTATGTAAAGTTTCTTACTTAAAAGATCAGAAAGGATTTCTTTATCTTTAAACAGTATTGTAGTTTATTTATGAAACTTTTATCATATTTCATAATTTTGTAATAAAAATGATGCTTTATAAGCTTAAATTCCGTCCATTTCTGTAATCTATTTTCTTTATATTATATTGAATTTGAAACTACCTCTAGTCATGAAATTGTTCGTATTTTTAAAGCTTTTAAAAGTTTTAAAATAAATTCTTATCAGTCTGAGCCGGATTCGAGCACTTGGAGTCCGTAAAAAATTATAAAAATGTTTACAATGTCTACATGTGATTATTTAAGCCTATCTAATTTACGCCTGTTTTCTAGAAGGATGGATAGAGACTACAGATTTGCACGTGGTACCTTTGCGTGTATCTTTCGATTCACTGACTTCCATAAATCTTTTCTTGCGAGTTCGTATGTTTTGGTGTACATTCTTTCTGATCACATGCTCTTTGACGTCTCCATTCCTATGTCTATATTTCAAAGACACCCCACACATACTGTGTAGAAATCACATTTCCACTGCATTAATTTCACATTTATTTTCTTATACCATACCGAAATGTCATTATTATACATAAGCGTAGGGATCAGAACCCCTTTATAAATAGCCGGATGCGCTAGTCATGAAATATTTTTATTATTCATAATGGCAAGCAAGGTCTCATTCAATTAACTTCCCGCATTCACACTTCTTTCAATATCTCTATTATGTTTTTGGTCATTTATAAACAAACTACCCAAACTTGACAGAATCATTCATTTTAGCTACCAGCGCCTGCAACTCGCAAGACTACCGCGTGAGAATTATTTGGTCATCGGCGTACATTAACTCATCCATTCTTAGTCCACATTCATACTCTTTCATATTATACATACAGTTGTTTATGGTAGCTATGACGTAGCTGTACATCCCTCTCTAACATTTTTGCAGATGCTGCGCCTATCAGTGTAACCCCCCTTATTTTGACGCAGGCCCGGAGCTTCTTTATAGAGAAAGCAGTGTCCAAGTCAATCCACGAACTCACGTTATCGCACATGTCTGGGACTTTTCATATTTTTTTCCATTTCATTCCATCATAAGCTTTTATCAGATTTATGAAAATACAGAAGACCTTTTCTCACTTGGCCTAAAACTTTTGCATATCTGTTTTTGATTGTGATTGTATTTATTAAGATTTAAACAGGGATTTCCTTCAATTTTTTACTCATTCTTCCTTTTTACTCGTTTTTTAATCTCTGTTCTCGCGAAAAGTAATTAAATGCGTAAGGAAAATGAAAACATTATTTCCCAGGAAAAAAGAAATATCAGAATATTTTCTATAACTAGGTATCAGTCTACTTATTTCGGTAATACTTAAATAATATATTGGTAATACCACATAATCCAATAATGTACAGCATACTCCATTATCCTTCTTCACAATGCGACGCCATGCATATTTTTAACTTCCTACTAGGTAAAATGCAACAATTGTACGATTAAGGAAGGTATTGTTTTCAGACTCATTTTTCTGATCGGACCCGAAATCTAATTATCTCTGTTCCAAATAAAACTGCGTTTACTGCTGTAAATTTTATCTAAGTCAGGTGGTTTTTTCTAAAAACATCGTGAATGATAATTTTCAAATTTTTTAATAATAATATCTAAATAAAAAATATATATTTCATTCTAAAATATATTGATACTTATGAAATGGTAGAGGGCTTGGATTTCCAAAATCAATTTAAGAATTGCTGTTCTAGGTAGGTATCCCAACTTAGACGATATCAAATTCGTAATTGAACTGAAGCAAGAAGAAGCATTATTTATTTTAATTTTAAATTTCTTTTTCTCGTACTTGAAATTTTATAACTAGTACAAAAATGGAATACAGTTAGAAAATATTATACATATAGTTAAAAAAAAAAGGAGCGTGGATAGGGTTCCGTATTTACAATTAATCACCCTACCTATTAAGATATTTTGTTTAAGAGTCCTTTCTGTACCTTATAGGATTCTAAATAAAAACGGCCATGTAATTTTGTGAATATCCCCAGCATTAATGTCATTGATGGTGAGCAGTACACCCATTCACTTTTTTAGTATTTTCTAAACATTTAAACAGCTTTGTATAATAAAGTATGCATTTCAATTCATCTATTTGGAAAATGCTCAATCGTTTATACAATTACAGATCCCCAGGAAAAAAATAGATTTATTTACGTATCAACTTTAAATTTTTAAAAACGCATTATCACTTTCAAATTATTTTCTTTCAATATAAATATTCCACCAAATAATTATATTTTGTATAACAATGGAACCCCTAATTATTGATCGTGAGTAGTTAAGGATTCCCTGGGCGGTAACATTCCGTGATTTCCGACTTAAAGTACGCATCGACGCTAAAGCAACCTTAATGCTGAAAGTATGTTAAAGGACCTGATTGTAATGTTTTATCATCGTTCTTGATCAGATAAAAGAACTTTATGAAAAAAATAATTGACAGATGCTCCAATGTTCTATATCACTTTTAAAATAACCATACATAAATCTAGGTTTTAATGTAATGGGTCAGTTTAAAATGTAAGGAGTGCGCGCGCACGCCCGCCCTCCGCCCGCCGTCCTCCTCCGCCGAGGCCTAGAGTCACCTTCACACTTTTTGTTCCTCCCCACATCCGCGTGATGCCGAAAATGAGGCGAACTTTTTGCGAACGAGATCGATTGATGTTTTCCTTTTGCAACGTCCTTGAAGCCGATTTCGAATAATTAGCGAGGCTTATTAATAATCGAATCAGAAATTGGTAAAAAAGTGATCAAACTTTTTATGGGTACGTTTGAAAGGGTCCTCATTACTTCTTTTCGTGTTTTTTTTTTTACTATTTTAACAACATGGGGCATGCATTAAGCAAAAATAGAATACTAACAAAAAAGCACATACATTAAAAAACACACGTAGTAATCATCGACACATGTATCAATATAATATTTGAGTTAAACGCGACTCGCGCACTTCGGAGTGATTCCGCAGAACAAGCGGTAGGACACGCTGACCCGAGCGCGTTCGCCCCACGAGTGCGCCTGTTGGGGCGTACTCCTGTCCGGCCTTACACACATCGCTCGCTGTGAACGGTCCGTTCTGGAAAGGCGGTTCCGTTGACGTTATGGTGTTTATCTCAGACATTATGTAAACACACATGGCAATCATAATTATGTGCGCAACGACGAAAGATGAAATGGGCTGATCGTGTAACTCTCGCTTTATACGAAAGAAATATCCATACCTATAAGGGCGATGGTAGAAACTAGTCAAGAAGACTATACAAGGGCATAGGGCACCCCAAAGATAAACTAGAAAAAAAAGACTCGAGTCTAAGAAATGACTTGACAAAAACTAGTAGAGATGAGTGTTATGTTAGAGTTGGATCATACTTCTAAATTAGCATGAAATTTTATAATATTTTTTATTTCAGATCGAAGGACTTGAACCAGTCAAAAGGACGTCTTTCAAACCACACCGGCCTTTGACGTTTCTATTGCTACATCTATTTTTTAAAATACTCCACACAAAGTATGCAGTGATCGTATCTTCACTGTATTTGTTCTATTTTCACGTATCTTCTGCCATATTCAACTTTCGTATATAATAGTCATTGCCTATTTTTTTTTATTTTGATACCATAAAAAAATAACAAAATTGGATTCGTTTGTATAATTCTCCAAATGAGGATTGTAATTAAAATAGATATATTTCCAATGACACGTAGATGAGTTTCGATAATGAATGCGCCTCTAGGTGTGTGCGTGCTCTTCAACGTCGTCGAGGTAATCCACGCGTGACCACGACGGCCGCTGTTAGACCAGTTCCGCTCATACCTGTCGGCGTTGAACCGGAATTTTTCTCAGGGTCCAAAATAAAATGAAAATTCGTTTGCAATGTAAACACTTGATTGAAAAAAACAATTTCACGCGAATCGGAAAAGTTCTGGATGCGCCGCGACAAACAACTTCGGCACTCCTCTAACTTATACACGAAAAGGCAACCCATTTTATTTTTGCGATAAAAATAGTTTTATTTTTTACCTTTTGCGTGCAAAATAATGTAAAATTAAATAATAATGCAGCTCGTATAAAATATAAATATTGTAATTACTTTAACAAATTACTAATCGTATTGAGTTAATGCGGAAATCAAATGAAGTTAACTTAACAAAAATATCGGTGACACGTTTAAATTAATTTTCAATAACGAGTTGATGTAAATATAAAAGTCTCGTCAAGATTTATTCTAAAACAATTATAAAATATAAATCTTGAAATAAAAATCAGTGATTTGCTAATCTATATTAATAAAAGATTGCTTAGAAATATATCTAATGTCACTACAACTAGGTGTTAACATTACAAATAACGGCGATAATTATTGATAACCAAATACTGATACTAAATGAAATCACATTCGAGCGCTTATGTATTCGCTCATGTATTACGTATTCGCTTTTTTCAGAAACATTCTTATATATTATTATTAGCTTCCCTCCGCGGCTATGTGTGCGTAAACAGAATGAATTCCTTCATTTTACGTATCGACCGCTACTATAGATAGTCACGATCCTGATCGCTAACCCGTTCTCGATCCCAGACCCGGTCGTATTCTCGTGGCCAGTTTGCATCATTCTCGATTGCGAACCCAGCTTCGATTTAGATAGGTTCCAAATTTGATTCCGCTTTCCATATCGATCGCACTGTCAGTTTCGAATTGTTCGTATTCCGATTACTGTCACGACCATGATTCTAATTTTGGTCCCACGTTCGACAAACATTTTGATTCCGTTCTCGATTTCAAACCATTCCGGTTTCGATTTTTGATTCTGCTCCTCACCCCGTTTGAAATTTCGATTCCGTTAAAGGGCACAATTCTATTTTGGACGAAGCTGGTTTAAATTTTAGTATCAACATAAAATTTATTCTGTATTACTTGGGGACAGTGTAGCTTGCTATGAATAAAAAAATTAGAAAATATAATAACACAAATATACAGATAAAACCAAAGCAAAATGTTAATTTATTTTTCTTATTAATGAAGTATTTCTTAGCATCGATTTAGTAGTTCGGTTCAATAGTAAAAATATGCAGACGACATCAGATACGAATGAAAGTTTCCTTTTTCCAATCGCGAGTACAATATATTGTCATTTTCAGAATAATTGTTTGATTGATTGAAGCACTCAAAAAGCAATGAAAGACACACTGATTTTCATGCATTACACGACCCCGCTCCATCAACGTAATTATAAAAGATGCATCTGATTTTTCCAAGTAGTATCTTGCTCCATAAAAAGTTTCATACAAAAATTCAATTCGCCTCTTAAATACAAAGCAAATTATGCATACATAAATACACACGCACCTACATTAAAATAAATCAATATACCTACTAAAGAAATAATAATTTGATTTTTTATGTCCACCATACAGTATATGGAAATAAAATAGGGCTATCATTTTTGCAATAACAAGTTCTAACTATGCTTTAATTTTTATCTTTATCTGTTATACCGTTCTTAAGTTATAAAAAAATATACAGAAAGACAGATAGCAGCTTTTAATTTGCTCTCAATGTTTAACAATTTTCATCATAATCGATGTAACCATTTCTAACTTATAAAAAAACATTCATACCTATTATTTGCAAAATCACATGTTCTGACTCAACACCAAAATTCATCAAGATCGGTCAAGCTGTTCTTAAATTACAAAAGAATATGTAGAACAAATATTAAGACTGATAAACAGACACACATTAACCTATAATTTGTGCAATGACATGGTTTTTAATAAAAACGTTCTCAAGATATAAAAAAAAACATACAGAAAAACTAACAGACAGACAGACATATAGTAAGTAATCATGTGCAGATTGATATGTTCTTGCAGTATATTAATTTTAATCATGATCAGTCAAGCCGTTCTTGATTTATAAAAGGACATACGGACAGACAAGAATTTTAAAAATGCTAGAATGAAGGTCAGTTAGTCATAACACAAATATCTATAACAAGATTTTTCAAAAAAATTAAATGTGTAAACAGACGCTACAGATTTTTATAGTAGTATAGGTTAATCAACTTATGTCTCCTGAAAAATTGGTTTTTCTTTTTATGGTTCTTAAGTTCATGCTGTTTATTTTTGTACCTTCAGTTTATTTCCCTGTTACGTTGGGCATATTTCTAGGTCCCTTGTTTCAGCTTTTGTAAGGGCGCATGCATAATAACAGCAAGTAATACAGAACAGAATGCAGAAATCGACAATGCGATGCTTTTCAGTTAAGTGTTATTGATGGATTTTCTGTTATGTCTTTCAGAGACCTGAATCGATTTCAAGATGACATTATGCGACTTTGTGGAATTGTGAAATTGCTTGCATTTGCAAGGAAGATAAATATCAGTAAAAACGTAACTGAATGGCATTGTCGGGGAGCAGAGAGAAATGAAAGAAGCTCGACACGAAAATGGGAGGACGACTTGAAAATTGCAGCTGCGCCTACACGGGGCTCGCGGTCGGGAACCGTGCAAATGTCTAGGCGAGACCTATGCCGGAAAGCACGACGGTCTGGATTTCAATGTCAGAATTAATATTATATAAAAAAAAAACGCGTTTTTAGTCTATAAGATTGTTAATAAGGGCTGATAATAATAATCTACTACAACAATGTGTGTTAAGTTAGTTTGAGGTCACTCGTGTTATGTCAGAGTATAACAACGTGATTTAATGTGATAGAGGACTGAAATAAAATACATAAACTTTTATATCAACTAAAGAGATGGAAACAAGACTATCTGAAAAAAATCATCTAATCAAATATGGACAAATATTTGCACTCGTGGGCACATGCACGAAGAGTCGCACCAGTAATGGGAATCTGTTGCCTCCGACTGCAGTACTTTTCGTATTTTATTGATTGATTTTTTACATTACCTCCATTCCATTATTTTCATTCGATTTCACGCAACCGGATTTATATTTATTGTTAAACTATTTTTTTGATTATTATGTTTCAGTTCTGTTTTAAAAATGTACTAATATAGCTTTCTCGTCATTGGCGGTGTTAACGTCATGTCTCGTTGTAATAATCACGACAAATTTTTTTATCAATTTATTGTTATAAATAAATTGAAATCTTTAGTTGTTTGATTCTTAAACAGAGATTGTTACTATAAGATAATCTAAGATACATCATCTTGACTCAGATATATATGTCACTAATATACATAGTTTCCAATTTTTAATTCGTCCCTATCGCCATTTTATATTTTACGGTCGCCATTCGCGAAAATAAAATCTAGGCTAAAGCCATTGCATGGTTTATACAAATCAATAAACACCTCATTTATCAAAATCCATTGAGCTGTTGGGATGTTTTGAGAGTGTAAGGAAACCTAAATTATTACATATCCAGATACGCGTGAAAAACACGATTCTGTCTTAGCTGTCACTCAGTGGGGAAAAAGACATTATGGATGGTAATTGGAATGATATGAGTCGTCGAAAGTACTAGAAGTTGTAATAATTTCAGTTTGTTACCATTTGTCGTTTCTTACTTTTAAACATACGTGTTGCATTTATTTTTGTGATCGCCTCTTCATTTTTATACTTCATTCGACTTGTTTGGAATAAAAAATTTTTAGGACGCCTAATTTGATGTCAAAAATCAGATATTTAAATATTTTATAATTTTAATGTACCCATTGACATACACCCTGTGGGCTACGGAACAATCGGGCAAAAATAGCTCTATTAAAATTGAAATAGTGAACATAATCACATAACTCAATAATAATTTCTACTTGATCTGATAGAATGATCTGGTAAAAATCAAACTTTAAGTTAATTCATTACTAAATAATATTAATTTTATTCAACAATTTAATTGTTAAAGAGAAAATAATTTCCGTTCGTAATATTCCTTTTTCCAACATAAAAATTTCTCTCCTAAATGAAATATTAATTATTAATAATTTTTCGTATAGGTTTATTACGTAGAGAATTCTCTAAATGAAATATATACTTTGAAATGTTTACAAATTTTTGCGATTTTGTAGTTGGTTGGTTTTTATTAATTGCTACTATCAATTATTTGAGCTATAATACATGTAGGCTTGTTAGATTATTTTGACTTATTCAAACATCTGTTCAAAAATCTAAAAATACTTAAGTTTCATTTAAATGCTGTCCTACCTTAAAATTCTCGTTAACGTTTTCATGTCTTATTAAAAAATAGTTTTTCGTATACTTACAAATTTCTATGCCCAACTATAGAAGTTCGGACACAATTAAAATTTTCTTAGTCACATTTTACAGTTTCTTGAGGAGAAATAAGATATTTGACTGTGAGTGAGTGGGTTGATGCAAAGGAAAATGGGGTGATGGAGACGAATTGAGCCACCGGAACTCTCACTCACTGGACGGAAGGTAACAGCAGAAGCTGTTACTTCACGTCTGTACACTATGAAAATATGTTATCTCACCAATCGAGCCGACCCATTTTCTGCTGCAGCCAAGTTGATCACAGCAAGGCTATACATACCACATTAAAAAAATGAAGTCATTACGAGCAATTATTATTGCTCGTAATGACTTCATGCTGGAGAGTTACTTTTGTGCTAAAAGTTAAAATTCACGAGAATAATCGTTAAATTTTTCATACATATTACTATTTTTGATTTAATTTCATAAAAGAATGTATAGAAATTCATAGATTAAAATGCAACGGAAAATATAATGGATAAAAAATTACAGATTACTTTTTTCATTTAAAAATTTTTGGGTATTCAAATTTTTTTCGTTAGCCATACATGTGCTATATATTACAATTTTATTTCAACTACCTGTTATTTCAACGTACTTTTTCTTATAAACAAACTATTCGATTTTTCACACTAATAAGAGTGAAAAAATCGAATAGGGCAGGAAAAATTTTAGGTTTTAAACGGACCAAAAAAAAAAAATTTATTCTTTTGTCCACGGGCAAAACCCGATACATAAAGGTCAAACAAACGTAACAGTATTCTTTTAAACGTAAACAGTACACGCTGCTCTGAGATCACCTTCGATGCGCTCTTATGCCATTCGTAACTATCAAGCACACGATGCATCACAAATTACGTGACTGCAAAACGCAACATTTTGACAGGTAGATTTCTTACATCAGTCAAGCTCGTCAGCGTCGGGACTATTGTGAAAAGCTGGCCGGACGCCGCGCGCCGGCGCCGCGCACCTAAGGGGGCGTTTAGAATGTGCACTAAAAACGTTGCACTTTTGTGACAGTAATAAAGAGACTATTTTCGAACTTTAGAAGTACAACAACACCATCTCACCACGGGGTTTTAACAATACATTAATTAGAAAAATATTGAGTAATAAGTTTACAAAAAATTTCATAACTGACCAAAGTCGATATCATACCATTAAAAAAAAATACATAAAATAGAGCTAGAAACTCGAGGCTTTGCGCCTTTTATTATGGTACCTGTTTGAAATATTCAAATAAGTTATTGCACGTAGTGAACGAAAAAATTTGTTTCCATTTCATATAGCTTTCACAATCGTTGAAACTTTTTAAACGTAAAACATATTCAGTTTATTAAAAAATACAACTTACTTAAAATATTTAGTTATCACCTCTATTTAATATTTATTAAACCGATCTTCTCCCTGATATGAAATTTTAACTATTGTTAAAATTTCATATAGCGCTCTTGTCGATTAACAGACAACTGTTTTCAAACAAAAGATTTATAATCACTATGAAGCACAATCCCATAAACTAATAATTTTATAAAGTTTTTTTAATGAAATTGTGGCTTTAAAATCAGTAATATAATAAGCATTCTCCACTGAGAACGCTAATCTTTTACTCTTGTTCATTAAATTGATATAAGGCTTTATACGTGCAAGCCTCGATCGCAGACAGCGAACGTGTAATCGAGGAAAGCGTGTGATGATCCCCTACAAGCCTCCCCATCGCTCCGACACGTAACGAATACAAATGCAAAGGCCGCGCAGAGTGGATCGCGGTGCGCACACGCGGCGCGCGCGCCGTCCCACGGCCCACCGGTCATAGTTCACGTGGGCAAATGAAATCAGATGTATCAATCATATACTCAACAATGACCCGCGACTGACGCGCGCACACCTCCGCCGGCGCCGCGCGGCTCGCTGTGATTTTGCAATTAACTCTGTTCTGTGGCTAGGACCCACGCTCGTCGAATCGACTCGATCGGAGACCAAAGCGACAGGACGGTTAGGGCAGTTTTACGAAAGCGAAAATTAAATTTTGAAATATTTTAAAGTAAATCATCAAGACCGTCACTGTTTAGTAATCGTTGGATTTAAATTTCTGATCAACTTGATCTCATTTTTTACGGAGACTAAACTGTACTGCTTGTCGTCGATACCCATAGCTGTACAATAATAAAATAAAGTAAATGGTATCTCTGCGTTTATATTTAATGCTAAATTATTTATAAAAAAAAAACAGCAATGCATTTTGTGTGAGCCAGGCATAAAAATACCGCGTGTTTGCTGTTTTACTTTATTTTTTTATTGTCTCTGATATAATTTTATTGCAATAGAAGCCACCATAATATATAATCTGTCATAACTTCAAATGACTATACTTTATTGTTTGTGAAATAGAAACCTATGACAGACGCACAGATGGGCGGATGTTCAATCCTCATGGTATCGTAGGGTTATAGGGTTCAATTTCATTCCCTATATCTTACTTTTGTAAAATATGAACAATGGTCCTTTAAATATTTTTGAAAAAGCGAGCCTTACAAGAGTTGTATATAATGTGTAACATCTGACATCGCAGTTGGTAATTAATGTTGCTTACTTAAATTATACCCTGAAAATAAATATTCGGGTATTATTTGAAACGATTTTTCGTAATGGAGAATAATTATTTTAATTAAAATTGTATTTAATTTGATTAATACTAGGAGGTAATGTAATTTTTTAATAAGAACAGTTATTTTTATTCAATTTGGGGGAGAGCGGAGACAATAGACTTTAGAATAGTAATTAGAATACGAGACATATACTTATGACTACTAAGTATTTAAAAACCCTTGAAAACCTGCTTCAATAACAGTTTCACTGTTAGTTGTAGAAATATTTCGATCTATGTTCATCTCGTACTTGAGTTCATCATTTAATAAAGCCATGACCGACTCAGCGTGATTTTCTGAGCCTTGATTAAAATAGCTCTTCTGAAACTTCTAAAAAAGTCGGTTGGTTGTTATTTTTTTCATATCGACAAAATTAACTTAGTTTTATATTATTATTTTATTTTATTAGAAGGGTTATAAGAATCGAAAAAATCGTTCATTTTGCGTAAGATTTCGAATACTCGATTGTACTATAAGAGTTAGAAAAAATATTTATATCGTATTACCGTAATATGATATCGTATTACGTAAAACCGTAATCGGTTGGTAACACTACCTGACAGTACCAGTCTCTCAGCAAAATGTGTTGGTGCCATTCGCCGGCCAACTCTAACGCCGCGCACTCATCGGTCAAATCAAACTAGCGCGCTTCCCCGACTTCCTGTTACTCACATCCGTCCCTTTTCGCAAGATCTCACACACACGGATTGTAGGAAAGCGAGACGCTTTCTTCTTCTCGATGTCCTGCAATCATCTTTATGTGATACATCAGTAACAGTTACGTAGAGTGTATCAACATACTCATGTAAACAGGAAACAAATACAAAGTCCAGCTCTGCATGTAAATAAGAGCGGTGGTACGGAACGAGCGGGGAAGTCTCTTGAACCGGAAAATATCGAGTTTTAACGCAGCATCAAGGGCCAGTCGATCAATAAATGTTTAAAATAAGGCAAAATAAACCAGTCGCACCAGATTGGAACAAAAATATTGTAAAGAATTTTAATGTTTTACATTTCGTTATTTTTATATCGGTTCGAATGCATCGAAAATTCAAAGTAAAAAAATGTAGAACCCTAGAATGATAATCTGAGTGACCGGAAAATTTGGTAGAGGAATCGTGTTTCACTTTCTCCATATGGAAGTAAAGACCATCTGACCGATCACACATATTTATAATTGTCTTAAGCCATGAATAAAAGTTAAATGAGTTTTGAAATTGATTTACCCTAATCGCTATGTTAAGTAATATAATTAAAAAAAAAATAATAATAACCGCCTTCGAAAATCTTTCTACAGCAGAGCAAATCAAAAGTATGAAATAATGATAGCGTAGAAAATAGAAGTTAGTAATTGATAACTGAACTCAATAAATTGTTGAATCAACGAAGTATTGAATCAAAACAATGTCAAATTATGAAAATTGATATAAAACTGCATCTTGCATATTTTTAGCTGGCACCGTCTTCAAAGACAACTAATTATTAAATTATTTTTAGGCTTTTGGGGAGGGGCTTTCATGTTTGTTTTTTTAGAAAAATTATACACGTATTTTTAACACAAATAATTTATGGTTTTCAGATATTTTTCACGTTTTCTCGCATTAACTGAATTCCCTTATCTAAAATTCATTATCCAGCGTTACCCATTATATTACAGATACATAATACTTTTCTAAGCTTTCCGATGTCCTTTTTACAACCAATGGAATAAATCCTCTATGACTACTACTTTGATTCATCACCTATTTTTATATCACAGAGCGATGTCGGCTCTATAGCTTTCGAACATTTATATATAGCATAACTGTTAGAAATTTAAATGAACAAGGTCGAGCATTTGATCGGGGTCACTAGTGACACCGCCTATACCAAATGACGTCTAAATTAGATCAATAATAATATTTTCTAGATGCACCCCAATTCAATCTCAAAAACAATTACGTTGAGATCAACTCGAGAAAAAGGTATGGTTCTAGGTAGATTTGCTATAGTTTAGAAAATGTAAAAAGTTACCGAAAAAAAAATGAATTTTCTGAAATCCTCAATCCCTATATAAAGAGTATAACATTTTGTCGATTTTTCTAGTTTGAAGATACGGTTTTTATACAATTTTCAGTACGACTTATACGCAGCACCTCCCTATTTTAATTTAAATTTTGACAGGACACTACATGTAAGGCTTTAAGTAAGGGAATAGATAAACACGTGAATACATGAATTAAATTGGACATAAATTTTTATCCTTTGTTATCCATAACCAAATGTTTAACGAGACATGAAAATTTTTTAAATTATGAACATATTTATAAAAATGTTTGATATTTTTAGAAACGGAAGCGTTTTTATCTTAATTTTCAACATTTATATATAGTTTATTATTAGGGTTTGTTACTGTTGTATTTATAAATTACAATTTTTGGATACATAATATATAAAATTTTAAATATGAAAATTTTATATTTAGTAATTTTTTACATAAATTTATGGTTATTTTCTAATTAAAAAATTTGCGTTTCATAAATTGATAATAAATTGCCCTAAAAATATTAATCAACTTTTTTTTTTAATAGTCACTGTAAATAAATACAAATCCAAGTTTCCATTCATTTAAAATATCGTAACTATGAACGAATAATGCTAAATGCTAAATCATTACACAACAAATGCAACATTTGAGCGTATCATAGTTTTAAAGTCAGCATGCCGTAAAATTGGTAATATCTTTACAGAAATATCTCACATTATAAAGCGACGTAGCTCATTATTCAGCATGACCTAGGTATAACTCACATCAGGTGGCCGTTAGCGCGCGCGGATGCGCCTGCGCCGCGACCGTGCGAGGCCTTTCCCATAGCGCGGACGCGTGGGCGCAGGAACGCTGGCGGCGTGCTCTTCTACATGTGATATTAAAATTTTAATGCGGCTCGTTCGAATATAAGAGGTTATTTAATTGTGGGATGAGAATACGGCTTTGGATTTACAGTTTTATCAGAATAACGAGCCTGTGTACATATACATGCACAGGCTCGTTACTTCTAATATATACATATACGTATATTCATTTTGTGATGTAGTATACCAACAAAATTATTAATTTCGACGAAGTTTTTAATTGTAAAACTATAATTATCATACCAGTGTAGGAGATAATAAATTTCTTTTGAGGACAGTGCCTACAATTTCAAAAAGCATGATAATTAATTTATGGCCATAACCATTGATGTGTTATACACTTTGGCAAGATTTTAATTTATGTACAAAATAACTACTATCTCTACTATAGAGTTATACTGTGACAAACTTGGCTGAGGTATAAAAATGGGCTAGCTCGACTGGTGAAATACCAAACTCTCCCAGTATATTAATTTGAAGGAACAGCTTCCGTTGTTCGTTTCGTTCAGTGAGTGAGAGTTCCGGTGGCCCATTTCTTTGCGAAGACAGGGAAGTGGGCCAGGGAGTGAAGACTTTACTCTCCCTTCCACTCCCACGCCCACTCTCTTCATCAGATATCCTTTTCATACCACCTACCCTCTGATGACCCACCTTCTCGTTTGTCCCTCCAATATTCCATAAAAATATTTTTAAAAATAACCAAAAAAAGTCGCGGTTTCTGTGTTTGCTAATTTAGGGAAAAATTACCAAACACAGAAACCGCAATAAAAATACGAAACAAAGATGAACTCCTACAATACATCGGTAAATGACTGTATATTTCAAATCAAATAGCCTTTATTACGGATAAATATATACATTTCTTTGCAATTATTTCCATCGTTTATATAATTTTTCAATATTATTTATGTAAAATTTCCTGCATCACTTTTACGATTATTTATAAATAACAAAATAATAATAGTAACTCCACTCTTCGACATCGGTAACATTATCCGCTTGCCCTTTGGCATAGGCCTCCCTTAGGGTTCTCCATGTTTTCTTGTTTTCGGCGTTTCTTCGCCACGTTATTCCAGCTACTTTTTTCATGTCATCTTCCCATCTGATTTTTGGACGTCCTTTCCTTCTTTTTCCATCTCCGGGCACCATTCAGTCACTTCTTTTGTCCATTTTTCTTCTTGCTTCTTATCATATGGCCTACCAGTTCCATTTAAGTTTTTTCACTGTGTATGTGACATCTTCAACTTTTGTCTTGCTTCTTATATTTGTAAGTATAATTTTGTCTCGTAGTTTAATGTTTAGCATGCTCCTCTCCATTCTGTTTTGGCACACTCTGAGTGCTCTACTTTGTTTGTTTGTAAGAGTCCAGGTTTGAGTTCCCTAAGTTAAACATGATAGTATGCATGAGTTGAATACTGTAGTCCTATCTTTCAAGGGTATGTGTGGGTTCTTCATTACTTCCTTTAGGGACCAGAATCTTTTCCAAGCATTACCTATTCTGATGTTTATTTCTATCTGCATCTGGGTTTCAGATGCGATAATTTGTCCTAAGTATGTATATTCATTAACATATTCTATTTGATTAAAATTTGGACTTATAGGTGTTTTTATGTGATTTGACATTACTTTTGTTTTGTTTAGATTCATAGTCAATTCTACTCTTCTACTTTCTCTATCCAGTTGTGTTAGCATTACTTCTAAAATTTCTTGGTTTTTGTTGAGCAGAATTAGGTTGCTGCGAATCTTAGATGCTTAAGCTTTTCGCCATTTATATTTATTCCAAATGCATCCCAATTACTCCCCTTTTTTATTTTGAAGGCCGGGCCTTTTGTTTCAGTCTGGATTGTTGCTGTCGATTCTTTGTATATATTTTTTATTATCCTAATGTACTTTGGATGTACTCCTTGTGTCTGGAAAGCGTCCCAAATGTGTGAGTGTTTCAGAGAGTCAAATGCCTTATTGTAGTCCACAGGTGCCAAGTAGTAGGTTTTTCCGTACTCGTTGCTTCTTTGGATAACTTGCTTTACGACATGAATATGGTCCATTGTTGAAAAGTCGATTCTCAATCCCGCCTGTTCTCTCAGCTGATTTTCGTCCAACCCTGCACCGATTCTATTTAATATTACCTTTGAGAATGTCTTGTACAGGTTGCACATAAGCCTGTAATTATTTATTTCTGTCCGGTCGCCTTTTTTATGGAGCAGTACAATGGTTGACGATGTCCATTGTTGTGGTATTAGGTTCTTTAGTTAGAATATCGTTGTATATATTAGTGATATATTTTATTATGTAGTCTAGATATCCTTTTAGAATTTCGTTGGATATTCTATCATTTCCGGGAGCTTTATGGTTTTTTTTTTACGAAACGAAGATGAACTCCTATAATGCATCGGTAAATGACTATATTTAGTAAAACTAAATTATTCTCTAAAAGGATTTGAGTAATTTTATATGGATTGGTGACGTCCCATTTCTCCTTTTAGCGTCCACAAAAAATTTTCAGTACTATTTGGTAGCACTATATAAAAAAAACATATCTGATTAGTGTTCTATGTATGTATGATATATTTATGTCTTAATTCTACAAGTAGACAGTTGTCAACTAACTTTACAATGGCTTTACTCCAGCTCCCTCCAAGAATCGTGAATTTTTACAGGATAAAGAGCAAGCTACGCTATAAACTATCTTTTTGTAAAAAAGCACGTTAATTCGTAGCTACATTATTGAGTGAAAGGACGAAAAATCCACGAACACACTTTTGAATTTATAATATGATTTCGATGGGTAAAATATCGTTGGATCGTTAGATCAACTCGTGTGTGACATAAAACGCGCTCAACCCACTACAAAAAAGAAAAGTTATTGGCTTCAAATGAAATACAAAAGCTATTAAAAATACTTATATTATGTACTGGGTTGTGAAAAATATTGTTTCGTATTGTATATACAAATTAAAGATAATTCTTCATCATATTTTATCTAATTTACTCTATATACTTAATATACACTTAATACTATAGATAATGTTGCTTTACTTCAATACCAGCCTTTACTCGTGATCCCACTCTCTTAAAGAAATTAATCAGATCATAAAGATTTGAAAAATGAATCTGTATTAATCGATTACGCTGTCATTCGTGATTGTCATCCCAATTCTGCTCTTTCACTTTTACCCGATGAACCGACGTAAATCTTCATTCTGCCTTTAACATTGCTGTTACCCATAATCAATATTAAAACGTAGAGAAAAGACGGCCGGAATAGATCAACAAAAAAGATGTGGTTATTCACCACGATAACGCCAGACCACACACATATTTAGACACTCAGCAAATCTTGAGAGAGTTTGATTGAAAAGTGTTAATGCACCCACCGTATAGCACTGACCTTCACCTAGAAATTTTCACCTGTTTTGGTCTATTCGGAATTTTTTAGGTGGTGTTATGTAAAATCAAGAAAGGACTGTCAAAACTACTTGTTGTAATATTTTGATCAGAAGTCCCAAAATTTCTACAGTAATGGGATTATGTTGCTACCTAAAAAAATGGCAAGAAGTTGTTGAATAAAATCGTATATATATATCATAATTAAATGTAAATAAAATATGATGTGTTGATATCGTATGTAGAATACAAAAAAAAAATACTTTTCACCCGACCTAATAGAAAGCGAAAATGTGACACAAAAATTAAAAAAATAATGCAATTAAATTAGTTTTAAGTGCACGTAAATGATTTCTAGTGATACAAATAATAAAAAAAAAGTTCTTATTTATTTTACAAATTTATATTTACCTTATTTAATATTTCAGGCCTTAAGTGTGTGTCAATCTTTTTCTACAAATAAGTTACAACTTCGTTTTAAATTAGTGTAAATTTTCAATAAGGAATTTACCAGCGATAATAGCTAACAATGAGCCGAGAGCGCACGCTCTTAGCTCGTAACATAAAATTCGTTACACCTCAGCTATGACCCCGACTGTCTGCAGTGAAATTCCATATGCGAACACTCTTAGAGTCGCTCGGGTAATTTCGTTATGTCTCTGGAAGTTACCAGCCGAGCCATAACGGGAAATTCGCTGAAACCCGTCGATGCTAGTGTGTCTCTACTCCGTATTATTTGATAATGAAAAATTTTTTTATGCATCTCGGGAAAATAGAGAACTTGGTAATAGATTCTTTTAATTCTAAACTGTCGGTGTATGAACACAGAATCGAGTTTCGTTTATTTATATACTCAATACATTATTCTGTCCTTGCTGATTATGGTTGAAAAACTAATTTGTACATATAACCAAACACTAGGGAGAAAAAATCTGTACATTCAAAATATTTGAGAAAAGTGCTGTGGGGAATATTAGTAACAGTGAAAGAATATATTTCAATGGATTTTAGAATTTTTTTCTGTCTGTCTGTATGTTCTGTCTGTATGTGCGAACTCCACAAAACTACTGGACAGAATTTGTTGAACTTCGGTACAGCAATGCGGTATCCTTTTCGTTGCTATTTTTTTATTATGTATATTTTGATCAGAACCGGAATCTTGATTAAGAACAGAATCGGAATCAAAAATGTGGCCAGAAGTTGATACCAAAAGCGGAAACAGATTATCTGCAAAACGGTCGACAGCGTGATCTGTCAATTTAAAAGAATTCATTCGATGTGCACGCAAGTGGTGCAGCGGCTAAAGCTAGTACGACTTATTTTATGATTTGTGTTCACGCTAATTCTTGCGTGACATTTGCCCTGGAAAAAACACCGTAGATAATAAATTTGAACGTCGACAGGCACCATCATAAAATGACCCTACAATGTAAGACGGAAATCGCAATCAGGCTTCGAGCGTTTAATCGCAATAAAAGTAAGGACACTAAACGGCCGAGCGAATAAAATGTAAATACGCCACGGCGGGAACGGCGGCCGGCCTTATCGAGCCGCGCGAGCTCGTGACGGCGCTATCGCGGCGCGCGGGCCGACGCGGGCGCGCCGCGAGCTGTGCATGGCCACTCGCGTTCGGGCTCGGCCGCGACGGACCGACCGTCCGCTGCCGTGTACGCGTACCGATTATAATGTTTCTAGCGAATCTTTGTTGTCTATACAACTCTGTGTATATTTTTGAAATACATTGTGCAAAAGTATAAACGTTCGTTTTCATCGACGACATCGACATACGACAAATGAAATTTTCATGACTTAGCAAAAAATTTATACAAATGATATTGTTTTAGCATAATATAATTATCATATCATATCTCGTGTTAATAGTTCGCCTCTCTAGAGAACCCGCCTCGCCACATCTCACACCTGCAATAGAATTCAGATTTATATTAATAAATATTATTTATTTGTTTGAATATGTTTATAATAATGTATAATTATGACATGTTACCTCTAAGGTCGGTGCCGTTCAATCTCAAGTAAAAATATTGTAGGAAGATATGCTACAACAGGGAGCTGATTAAAAACCTAACACACGGACAACGAAGATGGCATGAGCCTTTGAGTAACGAAGATGTTGCAAAAGACCGGTATAACAATTCTGTAAATTTGAAATGATCCACTATCGTAGCGATGTCAAAATTAGGTCAGGATAATAAGGGTTGTCCCCACGCACCCTCCGTTGACGTAATTTTGACGATATAATGATACCAATTAGTTTATTTAAAGTTTGCAGAATTGGTCTAATATAGTTTATGGAAGAAATTAAAGAATAATTTTCTTTATCAACCGACGACAAAAAAATCACTATTCGTACTTTACATAAACAAAGTTTTAATAAATGGCAATAAATAAATTAGTAGTCTGTGTGGAACAAAATCAAATTCAATGATTATAATTTTTGAACCTTAAATTTTGTTAAAGTTTGCATAAAAGAATTTTCTTAAATGTACTGATAATATACAAATATACTTGTAATATACTTATGTGATTTTTCTTTAATTGACCAGTCCGTACCTATGTAAGCAGACTGGAAAACAGTGAATTTGAATAGGTTATTAAAACATACTTTGACATGTATCGTATTAGATAATCTCTTGGAATATAATTGCAAAATTAGAATAATAAAATAATTGAAACTATTGCGTATGTGATGTTTTTATAAAGTTTTGTTTACCATTATATCTATTTCTGAACTTAATAGTTCTCTATATATAATAATAATGGTATTTATTCAACAATCTTACGTAATATATATTTTTTCTGTCATGCTAAGTTTATGTATTGAACACCAGTTTCTGGAAGATTGTTACTTCTCAGCTTAGGCCTCCCCTAAAGCCTGCCGCAGAGCGCTATCATATGCCTTCTTTCTCCGCGTAATGCCTGCTACTTTTGATGTTGTTCTCTCATTATAGTTATTCAGTTGTACTATAATATAAAAATAACAGTGATTTCAAGACTTAACTAGTATTTTACAATTACATTTACAGGTGCGCAGGAGCAGGTCCCACAATGCACCACGGCGCGTCCGCACACGCGAGCACCGAGCGCTCTGAATGGCGGAGTTCGCTGTTTCATTCATTCTGTTCACAACCCTTTTACTTCGATTTGTATAAATCCACGAGCGAACAGCTTTTGTGTTATTTTTGTTATTTGCAAACGTTTTGTTTATCTTTACGTCCGGCTGTGTTGCCATGCTAAACGTGAATGGATTTTGTGCCCATTCTGTTGCGATTTTGTTTGATTTTTAGGAGAGGCACCATGGATTTTTGTAGTTTTATTATATTTGCGACCGCTATTTTTTTTTGTATTTCCAGCACACAAAAAAGGTTTTTATGGATGTGGAAAACGCTCTTCGTGATCTGTAGCAAGATAACAGCAGCCTATAAACGATGTCATTGTTAACTCTCACTTCAGAATCGAAAGCAGAAAAATATCACAAAATTGCGATCATGTATCAAAAAAAGATGACTACACAAAAGACGAAGTAATTTATTCATTGTCTTCGCGGGTGAAACCGAAGGCGAAATCGGTGTCAAAGCTATCGATAGTAAATTAGTGATCAAATAAACGTTTAGAGGTCGTTGCTGATGACGTAAGAAGTTTGAAGTTGATTTTTTGGGTTCCTTTTTTAATGTACCTTGTATTATTTGCAATGAATTTATTTTTAATCTTAATGCATGTACACATGTGTGAAATATATTAAGAGCTTATAAAAATAAATAAGTGACATTTAGAAAGTGATAGAGTAATGATAAGTTTATCATTTTGACGATATTGAATCAGCAGCAAAAACACTTTATATGTACTGTAATCAATATTTCATGGCAGCATTTCCATTTAAAGTTTCATGCATTTCATGATGTGCAGCCATTTTTTAATATATAACTGCAAGATTTACTTTTGCGCAATCAGTATCACCAAAAACTAGAAATTTGTATTTTTCAATAAAATGCTACTAAGTATTGAAGCAAAAGTGCATATTTTAAAATACTTTTTCGTTTCGCTAAGAATGGGACTTGAAGGGCTTATGAGTACTCAGTTAAGCGTAGCAAGTGTGGTTCAGCTGAAAGCTGCGAATTCAGGCCTTTCGTATAATAATGTATTTTGTATATATTTTTCAGATAATTATGCAATCGGCTCCTATAAACAAACTAATTTGAACCTATTTTTAACTACCCCCATAGATGTTACTGCTAAAATTTCATGTAAATGAATGAGAAGTTTCTCATAAGATTTGTATATAAATTTATTATAATTCGAAGAACAATCAATACAACAACAATCAATACAAAAAAGTTCATTTTAGTTTGTTAACTACAATTTACTTAAATTTATTCTAGTTTAAATTTATTTAATGATTAAATTATTCTTTCAATAATTATATTCATGCTAAGGTCGAGATGTAGACAAACAAATGCCCTGACCCAGCTTAGTGACATCTGTCTCAAGAGCGTTGGTGCTTCAAAGATAAATTAATAGTTTCTTATCTAGAGTAACATAGTTGAAAGGCCCAGTCAGAAACCCTAGGGCCATTTGACACTATCTTTCAGTAAATTTGCTCACTTGTCTTATTCAAACCCCTTCAATAACCAGCGTGGTAGGACGAGCTCTAACATCGCCTTATGACTAAGATTTAGTCTAACGTACATAAACACACTATCTAAGTAAATGGATAAATATTAAGCTTTAAAAGACAGAATTTTACTATATGTTCATAAATTTAAATATAACGTTAGGAAAGACTTAGGGAAATCCATTTTTAAGGTTTTTTTGTAGAATGGTGTTCATTTTTTTTTAAATGTGAATATTGTAAATCCAGAAAGCAACACTGCTTTTTAAGTTGAAAATATTTTAAATTCTCACTGTTAATTATCCATTTATGTCAAAGATCCACCTATTTTTTCGTATTTGCGATATACCAAATATTTTTATTATTATTACAAATTAAATATCTGTTTATATAAAAGTCATTATTTACCGAACGATGTCGCATATGCTGTTTCTAGAATAAAATTGTTCGTGTACTCCAGTGTAAAACAATCAACAGCCGTAATGTCATCGTAGAAATTGTCAATAATTGCGTCACAGAGTACAATTCAAGAACGTTAATTCCCAAAATGACATACGTCTACTACGGCACTAGGAACATTATTGTACCAATGTTAGATTTTCTCGTAAGTTTCTAGAAATTTCCTAAAACTGTATACATATTTAAATTCAAGATTAAAATATCTATAAATAGTTTACTTTTGCCTATTATAAAGTTTTAATGTGCTACTCTCATAAGATTTTTTTCCTTTTCGATTTATTCTTCAGGTGGCTGCAAACATCTCCTCTGCACATTTGATTTCTATTTCCATTGATTTTGTGGCCATTGGTGACGATGGCTATGGCTACACTCTAACGGCAAATATCTAATTCAATTAAATTTCTTTACGACAAAATATTCGAATTACTCTCATGGAGGCCGATCGCTGTTGGAACTTTTGGGATTAATCAATTCTGAGATTGGAGGACAATATATGACATGGTTTTCTTTAACTTCCCGCATTGTAAATCGAAGTTTTTTTAACAGAAAAGTTCTTGGTTTGGGTTCAATTTGAAAAATCGAATTATCATCATGTCTCCATGTTTTGAAGTCCCAGGAAACCATCCTGACTCATTTCAGAAGGACTTCTATATATGTGTGTTGTGTGTGTGTTGGGTGTGTGTGTGTGTGTGTGTGTGTGTGTGTGTGTGTGGGTGGGTGCGTGTGCGTGTGTGTATACGTGAGTAGGTAATTGATTTTTGTCGTATGATATCTCGAGAACAAATCCACCAATTGAGATTGAATCTTAAATCTGATTACATTTGAAATCAATCGGACTCGCTGTTTCGATTACGCACAAAAGAAATTGAAAAAATAATCAAGATAATTTGGAGAATTTTATTTTTTTAACATAACTTTATGACTTTCCAACGAATCAATTTTTTACCCAGTATAACATTTGTTGTGTTTAAAAACTGCGTCGATGCCATAAAAAAAATACAAAATCTAACGACACGTTCAATATCTATCATAGTTTGAAAATTTCTATAAAAAGTTTTTTAAGAAAGCTTTCAGACTCGTTCAACCAAGCGACTTTTGACTCTATAATATTTATTATTGACTTAAAACTACATCAAATGCTAAAAAAGAATATAATGGCATGTACTTCCAAAAAAATATCGCAATTTAAAACTTTTCAATGAAAATGGTTCTGTAAATAAAATTTTAAGTAGATTTTAGGTTTTGACAAACTATAAAATTTTCGAGCTATCCAATTTTTAACTCCTTATCCATTTTTTCACTTACAAACTACATTAAATACCGAAAATAAATATTTTTTTAAGTAGTATCAAAACAATTAAAATTCAAACGTTTATTTGAAAAAGATGATAATCTGAAAATTTTATTATATTCTCATTTTCTTTAACATAATTAAAACAATTCTATTAAATTTCTTAAATTTAGAAAGGTTTTGAAAAACTTTCAATAGGTTCCCAATTATATTTGCATTCAGCATACAGTTGTACATAGGATAATTACTATGATAATTCATTAATAAAAATAAAAATGAGCAAGCAACGCAATAAAAAGAAACAAAAAACAAATTCAATTGAAATAAAATATATCCAGAAAAAATTGCAAAACATAAATGGAAATTTCATTTTATCATAAATTGTTACACAAAAATTAAAAATACTTATAGAACAATTATTTATTTCTTCTCTAGATGCTAAGATAAAGTTTACTAACTCCTTTACTGCTATTCTTTATTATTACATCATTCAAGAATATTTTGATATATATTCTAACAACACTTATATTCATTGTTATTATTATTATGTTAATAACAAACAATGTAATAAAGTTATCATAACGTACTTAAACGTTTAATAATGAATTATGAATTATTATTATTTTTATGCATCTATTTATTCAACATATTCAAAAAACTAAAAATTCATTTATTTGACCATATTTCATTATTAAAAGAAAAGTTTTATTAACTTTCAAGTCACGTAAGTTTTACATTTTGAAAGTTATATTTAAAAATTTAATACTACAAAAATAAATAGATACATTTTAAACTTGAAAAATCTAGTGTGTAGAAAATAATATTTTTAGCTAGAAAAAAGTTAAAAATTAATCTATTTGTACTCACGCCATATAAAGTAAGAAGTTTTGGGGTTGCAGACGATTCATTCAAATAGTAAATTTCTAAACTGTAAAAATAATGTCTTTAAAATTACAGCTCTAAATCATAAATAAATACATTTCAAGCGTATCGATTTTTAAATGGGTAAAAAATCTATATTTTAAGCTCGACGACCTCCAAAATTTACGATTGAGTATATTTTGGAGCGTATTAAGCTCGAAAATAGTGAGAAGTTTCAGGGTTGGCCAGCGAGGTCAATGACTTTTCAAATGTTTTTTTTATTTCCCCCATGATCTTAATTCAAGTTTTTTAGATTTCAATATTTAACAAAATCATATACTAAATAAAATTCAAGCATAATAATGCGCTTATTCACACATCTCGAATTTTAATTTAGACCTATCGAAGCCGCTAGACCGATAAATGTGAAATCCACAAGGACTTTTTCTTGACAGAACCACATACATCGTATACAGAAGATGGATACGCACATTATTCAATTTATTTCGAACCGGTCACCACACACGCAGGCTGACACCGTTCAGCGTGACCGTTACCGCGGCTGACCACGCGGGGAACAATATAAATGGTTAACACATCTCCGGAGAGCATCGCAGGCGCTCGGGCGTCGGCGCCGGCGCAGCGATATATCGCGCGATAAAACCCACACGCGATCACCACCTCGCCGAATAAGCTCTACTATCAGACGGATAACGCTCTTTAATAACTTACAATGAAACACTTATGGATTAGTTTTATTTATAAGTTTTAAATGATTCATTGTCGGTAAGAATATTATTTAAAATATAATGTGAAATTTTAATAAAGTCGGCTTTGAGACTTTGTTTTTATTTCAATTTAGATATATATACTAGCTTAAGATATATCTAGACACAGATTTGTAAGCACGTTGTTTAATTAATACTTATTTAGTTAGGAATATTGTTGAAGGCTTTATCCAAGTATTATTTTATGTTTCATGAGCATCTGCTAGTGACATAACCTTCTTTATTTTAAGTCAATAGTCGAATCCTAAGGCGAGATTTATATATTTTATTTTCTTATTTTGCAACTATCACGCAAACAGTACTCCATTTATGCTAACTTAATAGTCTCATATTGGAGTCAGTCTCGAGCGCACAATTCGCACTATGAGCACTAAATGTGGATTAACTTAGCGTTTCTATGGATTTTTGTAGAAGCATAAGTTTAAAAAGGTGGTAAAAAAGGAACGCGATCCATAAGTTAAGCGGGTATCGTGCCAGATTTTTGGACAACCCGATTACGTATTTGACGATATTCCTACATATCGTCTATTAAAATATAAGATAAGATTCAATACGACACCATTCATGAAACTAAGACGCCTTTTCTACTTAACAGTGTTAAGTTTTATTGTTGTAATTGTACCAAACAATATTAATGGAAGTAGTCAATGACTTAATTTCGCAATCACCTTAATAGATAAAACAAAAATCAAACATTCGTCCTAGTAATAGGAATTAATTTTCAGATTTTTTTTTATAATTAAGTTCACAATGACTGTGTCATGCAATAACGGTATGTCTTTTTTCTTTAATTTAATTGGGCTCACAGTCACGAACAATATAAAGAAGCGAAATGTTTGAATTAAATCTCTTAAATAAAATCTTTACAAAATTGAAGTCGATACGACTAAAAATTGAAAGCACCACCTTCGTCGATACGACGTCATATCGATGCGACGCACCTTTCTACGGCAACACAATAGCTATTTCGATACGTATCGTGTTCATTTGGTGTTCATGATGAATTTATTTCTACCACATCATTGTGCTGACCAATAGGGCAGCCGGTCGCATGAGCGCCGCCGCCTTCAAGGGCGCCTCGGCCGTGCAGCCGATCTAAGGCGAAAAGTGTCCAAAAAACGTTTGTCTCATGACGTCACTGAAAGCAATGTTTCCTTTAGCGGCCTACGGTAAAACACATATCGTGAATGCTCTATAATATCGTAAGTCTAGTAGCACAAAATGCATATCAATAAAATAATATAAATAAAATCAATGTTTTATATGATTTTTATTGATTTTATGGATTAACATAAAAACATGTAAAATATTCCTATCGTATCCATCAAGAGTGGCGGTGGAAGTTAAACGGTGGGTGAAGTTCGAGTGAACGTCTTCTTTTCAAGGAGATGTTTCGAATGCGCAGTGCGTTAAAGATATATATAAAAAATTCGGGGTAATTTCTAACGCTGTCAGATGTAGATGCGACAATGAAAATTTTTGACTCTTTTCATAAACAGCAATTGTAGGTGAAATATAAAAAATAGCTATCAAGCGCGATATATTATGGTGCAAAATGGGGCCCTAACATTTCTTTTTTGAATTCTTATAGATGAAGGAGTTAAGTTTGTCGGTTTTTCATTGTGAAACAATACATCTGTGTTGGAAGGTCAATGCCGTTAGGTACGTACCGATAAACGCCAGCAGGAGGACAAACACGATTGGTCTATTACTGCGTAGTTACAAACATAACAAATCTCAATCAAAATTGCCATATAATACCTCGATTAACACCAAACCATTACAAATCGAAAATAAAAATACAAAAGTTTCTAAATTTACATTCAGTACATTATTTCCAACGATGTGAAAATATTTCTACACAATAACACTGAATCGATACATTACCATATTAGATCTATATTAGGTAAATAAAAAGCATAAAATCACCGTGGAAATGGCGACCTACCCCCGGGAGCAGGTTTTGAAACGCGAACCGGAGGTCATTAAGGGCCAAATTAGCGCACGAAATTAAGAAACGCTCGAAACGATATCTCGCGACCTATCGCCGGGCTATCGGCGCCGATAGCGCGCGAGTTACGGCGCCACTCATATCTGACCGCCGCGTACTTTATTGTGCATGATAGGCCTTTAATTGATACGCAACAGGTGAGAATTTATACATTACTTATTTATACATTTAACAGAATAGCAAACGCGAGCTGGCGTTAGGGTCAATAAATGAGATAAGCTGCGGAGTGTGTCCGCTCGTCGAAACTGGATAACGGCTTAGAAAACGGACTTTAAGTAAAAGAGGCACGAGGCGAGTTAGCTATTTTGTCTATGTATACAAAAATTTAAACAAACCAAATCATTATAAGAAGTTCACAAAGATACAAAATTGTTATAGAAATGCATTGAGAAGTTTGCAAACAAACCAAAATATTATAAAAATGTAATTACAGATTTGCATACAAGTCAATACATTTAGTTTAGCAACGATGGCCATATGCAGAAGTAATTTTTATTTGGATAGTTTCCCTCAACCATAAAGATCGATGACTTTAGGTGCAGTTATACCCGTGCGGTCAAGCTGTTCGCTAAGCTATGATTTCAATACTTTTCGAACACTGCGATTACGAACGACACTGGCATCGTAGTAAGTTTTTCAATCTTTAATAGATAAGTTTATATAGTAATATAATATGGTATTTAAAATAAAAAATAAAAAATACATTTAAATATACTCCCGCTTTAATTGTTATTTGAATCTTATCAGTACACATATAAGAAAACAGACAGAACAATTGGGGCAATAGTTTTTAAATTTTCAAATCATTTTTTTTAACACAATTCACGTAGTCTTTCATGTAGTATACAATTATGCTATTATGAAAATTTTAAATTCGGCGATTGTATGAACGATCTAATAATGCATAAAAACATCCAAAATTTAACTGTTATAAAGTTTCAACCGAACACATTTATTTTTAAATGAATTATAACGAACACTTTTGCCTATCTCTTGCTATAACTTAAATTACAATTCAAAGAAATATTACAAAATATAGTTGTATAAGTAGGGGCCATTTTTCAATAAATTATAAGGCAATTTAAAAACCCGACTGCCTAAAACCGAATTAAAAAGATAGAAACAAGTACGATGTAAAAAAATTATCCAATCAGATATGATAAATAATTGCAGTCGGGGGCCCAACAGCAAGAGCAAGTTGACACGGATCTGATGCCTCCGACTGCTAATATTTGTAATATTTCATTGGACGGATTTTACATCATCTCGCATCCACGTTTTCAATTCACTTTTACACACTAGAGTTATTTAATTTTTAATATTTTTTTATTTATTATTTTTCAGTTTTATTTTAATAATATCTAAAGATTACTTTCTGTTAGTCACGTGTCTCGTAGTAATATACGTGATTTCTTTTATCGACAATAAATCGATAAGAGAATGTCATTACCCATTATTTATTGTTTGTTTATTATTAATTAGGTTATTCTTAATAACCTAACTACTTTTAATAAGAAACGCTTTAGGTAATTGTCGTTAAAATTATCTTTGAAAGTAACAACATTATGGGTTTGTTATTAAATTTTAAGAATTATCTTAAATTATACTATAATAATCAAATTTCGTGTTAAGAAGAGCTATTTTCCTATTATATAAGAACTTTATCATAGCTTTATTATAGTTTTGTAAATTTATGTAAGAGTGTTTAGCTAACCAACTTTAAATCGTTGATCATAAACGGTCATTCAAGTCGAAACCTATTCAACGTCAAACATTTAACACAAATAGTAAATATTGTATTTTTTTTTCCTTTTCAGAATATGGCATCTGATTGTCGCCACATTCAATTTTGATTCGTGTTTTATTTTCAGTCACACTCAAAAGATTAAGATAAATCGATTGACGTAAGAATCATTAAAAATCGGCCCACGCCTTTGGTCTCTAGAGCGCCGCAAAGGATACATACACACACGTACACACGTATAAAAGGTGGGTAAAACACCCATACGAAAGAGTGTAATATGAAAACAAATTTAGAAATCAAAAGGAAGACACAAGCCGTTAAAAATGGATGAATATGAATTTATTTTTGGAAAACATTTTTTTTATTTTTAGTTCTTATTGTTACAAACAATTTTACTGCTGTCGTGCATACTTCTGTAGGACTATTTTACTCTTATCCTTTTATATTATTGAAATTTAAATAAAAGCAACACATAAAAAGCCTGTCGGTGCTTACATAAATATTCATGCAAATGAGCAAAATAAAAAACTGTATAGTATCATATTTCAAGCGACAGTATCGGGGAAAATGTATCTCGCTATGACCCGCGCGTAACGTAATGAGTATGGTTATTAACGATATGCAACCAGTTTTATTGTCGGCCGTAAACTAAGGAGGGCGTTTAGCCGCCATTAGCGGGCCGCCGACCGCCGCCGACCGCCGCCGACCGCCGCCGACCGCCGCTATTGTACTGGATCAATATTAAAGCGACGCTCACGGAACGCTATTAATGGCCTGAAACGATGTTTGCGAAGGGTTTTAGGTGCTCGAAGTCGATAAATCTTGTATACACTGAGAATCATTACTTCAAACTTGCTTCCTTGTATAGGTTTCGTTACTTTGTTAGACTATATATATATTAGCTTTCGCCCGCGGCTCCAACGGTACATAAATTTGTGAACAATTTTATTTGGATAGCATTTGCTTATAATCCGTCTTTTGTGAGCGTCTACGTCCCAAAAAAAGCAACATAGTAAGTAATTTCGGGTATCTCATGTTGAGTCAATCAGCCAGTCAGTGGCATTTAGCCTATACATATATGTATAGGTATATAATCTGTCCATAGCAAAACTATTTTGAATAAAAATAGCATCTTATTTTATTTATTACTTTTAGTAACCAAAACCTAAAAAATTCACATGTTACACTACCTATTTTTAACCAACTACAAATAAGCAGGAGGTTCTCAATTAGTCGGCTTATCTCTTATATATATTTATGAACCAATTTGAATGGTTTCTTTTGCATTGTGTTCATACTGAACACAATACAAAAAAATATTCAAAATTTAAAATAACTTCATTTTTATTGCATTAGTATTGAACCACGGAGGTACACCAGGAAAATTCTCAAATTAAATAACAAATCTAAGGCAATTTAGGTATTGTTTAGCTTATGATAAATCTAAAATAACAAATCTAAGGTAATTTAGGTATTGTTTAGCTTATGATAAATCTAAAATAACAAATCTAAGGCAATTTAGGTATTGTTTAGATTATGATGATCCCAAAGTAAAATTAGTGTAATAAACTTAATTATCTTCTTGGACGAGTTGGACTTGGAATATAAAGACATGGAAGGCAATAGAACTCCTTAACGACCAACTCTGACCTTGAAACTTTAGCAATAGCAGTATAATGGAGTTTGTTGGTTTATCGTGTATGACACCCTCAAATGTTTACTTTTAAATTTTGACATTCGTTTTTAAGATATAATATTTATTAAGATATAAATTCAGTGAAATTTTTATCTGAATACCTATTATGACAAAAAATACAGCATTCCAAAAGCAAAACAACAAACAGACACGGCTTAGGTTTCGTAATAAGTTTCTGAACGGAACACTAAAAATATAGTTTTGAGTTAAGAACAGAAAGAAAATTAAGTAGGTTAGGTTAGGACATATTGTGCGTATCACGAGCAAGTTATTGCTTACTGACGATAGGCGAGATCTGACATTTTATGAAAAGCGATAACAACGTTATATATAATGCCGTTAATACTAAAGTGCAATATATGAACGTTTCAAATCATTAAGGCTACAGTCAGATCCAGAAATGATCTTACGCGATGCAATAGATAATTTTATGATTCAATAGTATTGTTATATCACGCAAGTCAAGCTTCGTATTGAATACAGTAAATAATTATACTTAATTCTAACGAAATAGAAATAGCGTAGGTTAATAACTTAGATGATGCCACCAGATGTTTGGCATTTGAGCGGTGAGCGGCAAACGGACAGCGCGCACTCTTAAGTAAGAACGATGTAACTGAAAAACTTAAAATGGTAAAAAATATATTCTAAAATTTATCCCTTCTAAACTATATTATTGTTATAAAAAATATAATAACTTCTTATTAAGAAAGATAATCAAATATTCAGCAAATTATCAGTTTCAGGCTTATATTAGAAAATCAGACTTTCATTAGATGTCATTATTCGTGTATATTTGAATGGCAAAAAGAAACGGATCACCATGCGTATAATTTTTATAGGGCTTGATGATATGAAATTGGTTTGGTATGTACATAATTGGAAAAAATATTTTATGGTCGGCAGAACTGTGCCAAATGTGGTTATAAGCGGTTTAATAAGATCGAACTAAAAGGTAAATCCGACATATTTCAATTGATCGATTGTAAAAGCGATCAATCAATCTAATACTATTTACTACTTTTTTATTTAGATATTATTGATAAAAATTAGGTTATACTAATAATATCTAAAAGCTAAAAAAAAGTAGTCGATCCGCACAAAAATCTCTAGTTGGATTGTTTCTTAAAAATCGTAGTCTAAAAAATAGAATATGGAAAGTGTTTCATTTTTTATATTAAATGATATTGATATAGATATCAATAATAATAAAAATTATGCAAAATTAAACCACGAAGATAAAATAAGACCACGAAGAAAATAAGACCACGAAGGCGTATAAACAGTAGGTGACATTTATCAGCTTTATGAGCTTAAAACATAGTGTGTAACTCGAAGGCCATAGGATCGACTACTTCTAAAACGATTGAGTAATAAATTTAATGAAATGTACTTAAATTTATTCTCGTTTCATTTAACTCAGTGGCTAATTAAATATTTTCCATCTAGGAAAAAAAATCCTTCATACTGTTTGAACATTTGTACTTGAACACCTATTACGTGCATGTTTTTGAATACCTTTATCTATACAGAAAATATTCTTTTTCTTTTTATCTTTCGATTAAATTTGTGTTGCTTAATTTTTAGTTACGTGTTGTTCCCTCACGGCAGAAGCGCCGAGCGGCTTATGCTCCGGCTCACGGTCAACACAGCTAATCATTCGTAGAGATAAGATGTATGTACATTAATTAATAGAAGTTGGTACTGCAAAGTCAATAACATTATATATATAATAATAATAGGGCAGAAGTAATTATGACGCACAAAATATTAGAGGTCGATTGTGCTATGAATACGGCGGTGTGTGATTCTGCGAAAAGCGGGAACCAATATATGAACGTCATTGGCGATCCCACAGTCAGCCGCGTGCAGCACGGCCCGCGCCGCCGGCCCTCGGCTACCTGCCAGATGTCGTCGACACTTCGACATTCTAAGTGAATTATTGTACAAAAAATGTGATCGAAGATGAAAGTTTTTTAAATGTATGAGGATATTTATTTCTCAAAAATTAAAAAATCGTATCCTGTTTGCTTCACGCTGAATTAGTTACTAAAGCGTTTTTTATATAGTTATTATTTAATGGAGGTCATAAGTTTCTTATTCTAAGTTTGAACGACTTAAAAAAATTTCGCTTTGGGTACACGTGCAGCAAGATCAAAGCGACTTTAACATATTGTATTTAATAGAAATGTGTAAAGAACCTCATCCACAGAATTTTAGAAATCAATCATAATTTTCATTATATCGAATTTCCTTACGTTTCAAGCAAAATTAATTAAGTTTATAACTCGATAGCAAGTAAGCTTCAAGAAGCGACGCAACGCTTGAGCATCAGTATATATATAATGTACATATAGCCAAGCATGAATACTGATAAATCTTTGAAGAGTTCTGCAAAACTTTGAGAGATGTACTAAATAGGTTCAAGATAGCAATCTTGATGGTTAAACTGTCTAAATGTATCTTTGGTTATGAATCGGTAACTGAACTGTCACCGATTCATATTTAATTCATTTGTCATATTCATCAGTATGAAGTTAACGAAGAAGGAGTTAAACCCTCTAAAAAGAAGTTAAGTGCAGTGTTAGAATTATAGAGGACGCTAAGCGCGAAGAGTTTAAAATCATGTCAGGGTCTCACATCCTATTATAGAAAATCTATAAAAAATTACGCGTAAATTACACTACTATCAACAAAATTTATAAAAAGGGAAATAAAGAAGTTACATCGGTCAGAGTTGAAATGCTAAAGAAACACTTTTGTAATCCTCCAGCGTTAAAACATTTAGAAAATGACCACGATAGAGTAGTAACTCGATTATTTATAGACGCTGGCGCCGAATCATTAGGTGCATCGGTGAAACAAGTGGAGAAAGGGATGAAGAAGGTACATTTGCAGGTTATACCTCGCGCAAGTTGAGCGACTTAGAAAATAAATGTTTTGCGACAGAACGCGAATCCTTAAGAGTTTTATGGACACTGAAAGCATACACAGTTCAAGCGATATTGGATTTTTTAATAGAATATATATTTTATATGTTTGGTTCCGTATATGGAATATTATCCGACTGAGGAACTGTATTTCGTTTGAGAATTGAGAGACACGATCGAAGCATTTGGGTCAATATCCTGATTTGCTGCCGCCTTTAACAAATGGTTTATAGAAAGACTTCATCGAACGCTTTGGCAACTATATTCAATGTATATCGGCAATAATTAAAGAGACTGGCGTATATTTTTACCTTTAGTGGCGTTTTCGTATAATGTAACTATACAGAGCACGACAGAGATGACTCCATATCTATCAATATATGATATAGGGCCAAACTTCCTTTCAGATAATTCTCAGTTAAGAAATATAAGTAAATCTTACAATACCATAGCTCAGAAACAAAAATTTGTAAATAATATTATTAATAAGGCTGTTAGAAACATTGAAAACAAAGAGGTAAAACAGAATATTAGGTACAATAAGGGCAAGTAATGTTCGAAGTTTCGCGAAGGAAACTTGGTAATGGTATATGTGCCTAGAAGGATTGTAGCCAAAACCTTCAAATTAATGCGAGGCCATATAGAATTATGGAAAAATTATCGAGCGCTACGTATAAAATAGAATCGCTCAATAAGCGGATGCGGGATATAGTCTATCTCGATTGAAAAAGTTTCACCTGTGAAAATAGAGAGATATAGTGTAAATAAATTGTATGTAAGCCTGTGAAGTTTGCGTGATAAGTAGTCACAACAACGATTGCATTTATGTCACAATGACATTAATGACTATTATTTTATTCGAAATATCTGATTAAAACGGAAAAGTTTATTTTAGATTGGTCTATAATGATGTGTTAGGATAATTTTATCTCTACACATAGTAATTATTATCCTTACAATCGTATTTAGTAAAAATAGGACATGGTTAAGATTAGTGTGAATTTAGGAAGTTAATCATCTTGTCTTCATGTTGCATGCTATGTGCAAGAGCTGGTGGATCTTCGGGCAGCGAACGCCTCGTTCAGCATCTGAAGTCACTGTAGAAAAACAGGAAAATGATGTAAAGTTTACTGTGACCTATTTTAAAATTATTATAGTTTATGTGAGAAAGGTAAAGTATAAAAAAGAAATTCCGTTAGAACTAAGTCAGGACTGACAGCTGACGGTATGATCAGAACTGGTTCTTCTCATAAATCATAGTAACAGATGCTGAGAAGGCACGAGGGCAGAACGACGTCGGAACGGTGCTGGCCGAGCCACCGGGGTCCAGGGGCGGTTGACGTGTTCTGGCAGCCTCTCAAACATTTGCAAGTCCACCGAATCAGAAACAATAATCTTTATTTGTTGTGAAATTTCTCAAGATGACTTTTTTACGCTTAGTAGTATACCTATGTAGTGTTTTGAGTGGTCGTCTGTCTTTCAGAACGGTTTTGACTGGTAAGTACATCCAGGCAGCTTGGCTACTCGCGCCTAGACGTAAATAATGAACATTTAATCACTTATAAATAAATCATAAACAGAAATCCATGTTGAGGGATTTGATGTGACAGTAACCACTCGCTTTGTATGATTTCTGTTTATTGGTAGGACGTAGAACCTTATACTGTGAGTTACTACGAGTTCCATGTGCCAAAAAAAAAAACTTATTTTTATCAAATTCTTTTCTTGAAAAGGGGGCGTGATGTAGCAGATAGGCTGCACACGAGGCGTCCGGCCTCCGAGTTGAGTCGCGTGGACGGTGTTTCGCTGGATGAATTAAAAGTAGTGAAGTCGGGATTCATACATGGACCTTGAAGGTAATAAATTTTTTTGAATATTATTAAGATCTGATTGAGTACCATTTGCTTGAGCATCAAATACACATTAAATACACTGCTGCTGTCTAATTCAAGATCCCGAGCACCGAAAACCGATAAGTAATCGGTTACAATACCTGTATATATAGGAGGCAAAGTAATGTATTTTTGATGAATAATGATGAATCGAATATAAATAAATTTAACGATAAACTAATCGTTTTACAGAAATATTTCATAACTATAACTGTTTCCATTTTTGATTCTGTACCTTATCTTTTTGCATTGCATTTATTAAACTTTGAAAAAATTCATTTAAAATTGGAAATATTTTATATCATTGTTAAATAAATATTGGCAATTTTTTATGTTATGATATTTAATTAAATTATCTTAAATGAAAAAATATATTTATAAAATATTATTTATACCTGTCTGCTTAAATTATGTAACTCGTAAATTGTAAATTTTATTTTTAAGTTCGAGAGGTAGATAAAACTTGTTTTTTATTGTGTTTGAATGCCATCGGGATTACATGTATTTTTGGACCGAGATGCGCCGCTCGCGGGTGCTGACGCGACGGCGCTGGACGTCCATCCTCGAGATTGCACTTTCGCCTCAACACGTCCGTCGCTGCCGAGCCTTAGGTGCGTGACGCCTCCTCAGGCCGCGCCCTGCTACTGTCGCCGAGCCCGAGATCAGTGGCGGCTCCCCTCGAGTCGCTCCACCTGTCGCCGGTGCGCCCGTCGCTGCCTCCCGTTGCTGCCGAGCTTGAGGTCCGTGGTGTATCTCCCGGTTGGAATATTTGTCATCGGCACGTCCGCTGCTGCCGCCACCGAATTCGAGGTCTATGGCGACTTCGCCGCCCACCCGGTGCGCTCGTTGTATTGCTGGGGGCCGCCGCGTCTGTACCCCGGACGCCTTCCAGCTCGTATACTCCCGCTGTCGCGAGTTATGTACTTATTAAACAGTATTTATGTATGAAATAAATTTTTGTTAACTTTGAGGGCTTATTTCTTTTAACACGGATTGCATGTTCTAAACCATGACAAGAGAATCCGAAAACCTGACATCCATGACAATTCTTAGACGCTTGCCTGCACCATGTCCTAACTTGCAGCATACAACGTACAAGTGATCCTCGAATCTCATTTTTCTCTATGAACCCCGATCCAACGAATTGAATTTTGATTTCGAGTGGATTCAAAGATGTGGAACACTTTAGTAAGTGTTAATATTTCATTTATCTTAATCCGTTAAATATTTACAATCTTATTTCTAGGTAAGTTTCATGCCAGTTCAGCACATCCTCGGAAAAATGCAGACGGTCACACCTACCAGAGTGCCAGCATGTTAAAACTACCAACATGTATGTAATACAATAAGCGATACGTCAAAGGGTAACGGAAACCCCTCCATCAGGAGTCTATCACTAACAGACATGCTTCTGGGTTGTCTCAATTGTAATTGTCAATAATTATTTATATCTAATTATTTAAAAATTTTAAATGATAAGTATTATTTTTACAGAAATGGAAAATTAAGAATATACAAACTAACTTTTGTTGAAAGTAAATCTATGTATACTTTCATCGTAAGTTAATTTGTATAATTTTTATGACAAATTTTTAAATATTGACAAATTTTCACTCAGCATCATTTCGCACGTTGGACCTTATTGACGACGATTTTAGAAACACCGGGCGCAAATACGACTCGCACTCTAAGGATTCTGTACAAACTTACTTATGTTTTTCTTTTTTCAAAAGTTTTTAATTGTCCAAATTTTTTCTGAGTCTTAAATTGTCGTACTTAGAAATTAAAAAATATTCTCTCGTTATCGATCAATATCATGGTCCATATTTTAATTGCAAGTGTACTTTGTAATTGCAAAAAAATATTTTTAATGTGCTATAACTAAAAATTAATTACTTTTGACTTTTTTCTTTACTAGTATTGCGAGACCTTGCTTCTTGCCAAATTTCATGATTCCATGATCAGTGGAACATACCCTATAAATTTTGCTTTACTTACGAATATAAAACTATAAGGTATAAATGACCATGTTTTTGGATTGCTTTGACTTAGAAGTTTCATTTTTTTTATAATTTCAAGAGATCGTAAACCTAGGTATATATCTGATAGTTCTAGACACTTTAAATGCGTTCTTGAGGAAAAAGGTTTTGACAGACATGCAAATTAATCGACAGAATATATCTATATATTATATAGAGAGAGAGAGAGAGATAGATAGGAGATTGGCAAACAGACGATCTTGTCTTTGATCTCCAATCTGCCATTGGAGGTTTTCATAAAACCTCTTTCCTAAAAATTTATTCACAATTTTGTTAACACAGTTAACAATTTATATTGGCCGATTTTCTCGAAGGATGATCGAAATGTCCGAACTCGAAGACGATTTGAAATGGCGCACGATTCGAGAAATTACATACCCCCGTGACGCCGCCAATTACGTCACGTCCTCGCGCCCGACGCGGAGTTACGCAATTTTTCCACTTAACAACAACATCGCTTCAAAACCGCACGGTCGCTCGTGAACCTGAGCACCGGCCCGATCCCGCGCGCAGTCCGCCAGCCGCCGGACTCGGGAGGTGCGCCGATGTCGGGCCCGCGCGGCTCACGCCGTGTACCGCGGCCGTGCCGGTCTCCAGTGTATCGAGTGTCGAGAGCGTCTCCGCTGTGCGGTTGTCCCTGGTGCGGTGTCCTCCCCCGGCCGTTTTGATAACGTCCGCTTTGTAGCTTCACGCTTCTAGGTTTCGAGGTTCCCGAGTTATTTTCGTTTGGTATCGTTATCTACTATCGAGTTCTATATTTTTGTATTAATTAAGCGGCCGTAGTGGATTACTGCCAAAAAATCTTATAAACTATGATAAAATTTTTAGTGGGACTTACAAATATCTTTTAAGAACATGGAAAATGGTAATATTAAGATTTTAATCTCATATGATTTCTTGCTAGAACGTGAACAACGATATATTTTGTAAATTAAGATGATTAATAGACGATGAAAGTTTAGACTAAAAGTTTTTGATGAAATTGGCATTTTGAGCAATTTATTTAAGTTAAGTCGACATTAATTTAAAAAATCGAATCTTATTATTATAGAAGAATATAACAGATTATGATTTTTTAGCATTGACCTAATGAACATAGTTTTGTGTTATAAGAGCAGGTGTTCGCAATAGTCTCACTAAAACAGGGCAAACTCGGCCTCGGTGTTGCTCGATATGTGTTATGAGGCAGTTTCTAGAGAGGCGTTTTAGAGAGGACTCAATCGCGTGACTTCAACGATCATACATTGACGTGGTTACGTTTTGCGGTTATATTCCGAGTTACGTAAAAAAAGATTATTTCCCGCTCAAATATTTTATGTTTTTGTTTCGATTGGACTGCAGCACCTTTGTCGTAATTGGCATATCGTTTTCAAGTCCTCGCCGCAGGGACACACTCATTAGTAATATCGCCCAAGATTGTGAAGTTTGGTTCAGACTCCCGGGCGATCACCCAGTGCAGTCGACAACGCAGTCACGACGTTCGGAACCGACGACTGGAAGTCCTGGACTTTTGAAACTTTTCAACAACAACTTTTCGAAACTCGAACACGGAATCAACGAGTTATTTAATTTAACGTAAATTGAATAGTCAGCGGCCACTTCACCCATGATCAGGAATCGAATGCGTTATCCTTAGGTTCGAAATAAACGCACCAACCGTTGGACCGCACGCCGAGCGGTTGGCGCGTTTTCTCAGAATTACATTTTGATGTGTCGCTTTCAAGTTTGCTAATCGTTAGAAAATCTGAGCCCACCGAACGAACGAAGGCAGCTCTTAATATTTCGTACAAAACATTAATAGCGTATAAATTACTCAAACGGGGCTAGTAATTTGCTCAATCGAGTCGTCCGCCATTCCAGGTAATGACATCATCCGAGACAGTTCGGAATTCCCATAATTTTTCACCCCGAATCTCGAGCGGCCCTCGCTTGTTAGGAGCGCATTAAATAGACATCAACGCGTGTGCGGCGCCGGAAGGGGTTCGCTAACGGCGCGCCCGCCTTCCGGAGCGACACCTGGCCGACGGTGGTCGGCGGCCGACACCATTGACAAATGCCCCGTTAATTGCGCGGACAGTCATGGGACGATAGTGACGCGATACAAATTACAGTTCGTTTTCCTCCAAATCAAGCTTCACATGGTTAACAGTGAAAATCGTCGCTGGCTATTTCGGTGATTTCAGTTTAATGTGAGAATATAGCACTCATTTTGTTTGCACCCTTATTAATGGCGACGGTATTGTTATAAAGTTTTGAAAAAAAATGGCACTAGTTTTAATAATGAAATGAAAAAGAAGTATTAAGTAAACTATTGTTTTTTATAAGTAAAAGTAAATGTTCGTCCAGTAATTACCTAACATTCTTGTAAGTAATTCCGAGAGCATAGATGTACATATGGGACATATTTAATATGCAACAATAACTAAATGGTGTATACCTTTTTTTAGGAATGCGCGGCTTACAGACAATTAATTACTTTTGCCACTTATATATCATCAGTAACTTGTGGGTTATTTGCCATTAATTCTTATATTATTAGGTGTTTTATTACTAGGTATCTAGCAGAGTCTTTTACTTTGCATTAAATATTTTTCACCTCTGCGAGTGGTCGTCGCACTAATAAAATCAATTAATATTACTATTAATATCCCAGAGTAATGGTGTGGCTAGAGCGGCGCGCGCGGTTGTCCAAGCGCGAACATAACAGATGCGGGTATTTGAGGCGCGCCTCCGACTCGCGATTATTTGTCAACGGATTAGCTGCGAGCGCGTACGCAGCGCGCGCGCTCGAACACGGTGCGCTGAGGAACACCCAACAAAATTATGTTGCCCTAGTCTACCAAAAATTGTAACAGTCGTTTCGTTTAGTAGGATAGAAATCGTATCATATAATAATTATAAAGGTTGCGTAAGTAAAAAGTCTAAGTGGTTTTTGGGGCAAGAACTTAGTGTATGTCTGCCTACACCTCACGTCTTTTTCAGCTCCATTACATTTACATGCATTAGTCTATTCTAGATAAAAACCTTTATAATTTTTGAAGGGAATATATAAAACCATTTTTTCTTAAGCCTTACGAAATTTGATTAAAAATTATGTCTCTTTCAAAAACAATTATTCTTTAATCGCCATATTACTTTTCCCTTACACTCCAAATAATATCATTCCTATATTTAACCGCCATCATTCTATGCAAAAAAATATCCAGTGTAATTTATGCAAATGAAAGGACTTATGTATAAGGCGGCTTGATAACGTGAGGCGCTTGGGAGGGGATCCAATTTCATTTACGTGTTTTGTCCACAAGAAACAGTGAGAGCAGATGATCTTGCTGAAAATCACATGCACAGTTTGGTTCTAGCAGTCACAACAAGGGAGGGGGGAGTGTTCAAGCCAAATCTCACACAGGGCAAGGGGAGATCTAAATATTGCCAAAATCGCCTCACATCATAATGGATGCCCCCTAATACTTTATAGCATATAGAGTACATATATATTGTAGAAAAAATAATATAGTATTTCACACAATATTTGTTTTTGAGAAAATTAAAAATTTCTTTCTACGTTGCATAATCGAGGCTAATATTTGCTTACTTCACAATTTTATTGCTTTCGAACTATATCGTATAAACACATTTTTGCTATGACACGGAACCGTCGCTTCACGAATTCGTTTGTTAATTGTCTAATTTTTTATTTGTTGAAATCGAAAATTTAACAATAACATCTGATATTTATTGCCTTTAATTAAAAATGGACACTTCAACAGATGTCATAAAATATAAATCCTATTTTCTGATGTTTTGATATAACTATTGTATTTTATTATCTATATTTTATCAAGTTTTATTTTCAGATTTCGTATAATATTATTATGAATTTTAATTGCGTTATTCCTCTGTTTTTTTTTCCTTTTGTTTCATTAAATAATTAAACATCACCTGGAGTCATAAATTATTATAAAAATGAATACCCTGTAGAAACAGCTATGCAAGGAGCGACTGCTGAGGGCCATGAAGTATTTAGCTGATTGTTTTAAATGCCTTATTTGCACAACGAGCGTGCGGGTGCGTATAATGTATTTTATCTACGTCCTCCTGTACCGGAAAAATGCATAAAAATACTGTATTATCCTTATTCTCTTAGTATTCCCCTCATAACGAATTTCGATATTGTGATTGAAATTCATATTTAACGTTTAATTATATCATATAATACATATAATTTATTAATATAAATACATAATAGTCAATGTATTGATCGCAACTTAATATGAGCTCGAAAAATTTAAACATCTTATCCACAAGAAATAACCAGATTGATTTCATACAGAATATTGTTTCATGCAACTTGGGATAGTAAAAGAAGTTCGATTCGGGATGCGTTATACAGAGCGAATTAATTATCACGGCGGTAAAATACTTAGTAATATAGAAACAGTAGTTCCATCACGCACTTCGACTCAACCCTAAAATAAAGCAACTTAAAGACAAAAATGTGTTTGTCTTTTGTACGTAAGGTGCGTTGAAAATTTCTGGAATGAATGAGAAAAATTACTATGAATGGTCAAAAATAATTCTATTATTTCTCAAAATATTCTTCGTTAGCATAAATGCACTTTTAAAATGAATAAACCAATTTTGAAAACATTTATGCCATTCCGCCCTGGTGACCTCAGAGACATGTTTTTTATGCTCTTCGACAGCCTCTTCTGCTGATAAAAAACGTTGACTTGGTAAAAAGGCACAAAGCGCCAGGTTGGAACTGTACGCAGGATTGGCCATAAGTTCTACGATTTTCTCCTCCACAATTTATTTGTCTGTTTGGCTGTGTGAGAACTGTCATTGTCGTGATGAAAGATTATACAACGTTTACGTTTATTTTTACGGAGTTCGTCAATAAGTTCCGGCAAAAAAATGGTCATGTAACAATCACTATACACGATACTACAATTCTTCAAAGCAACAGTAACTAGGTGTCCAGTTTTATTAAAAAATACGCAATCATCCGCTTTGGTTGGTTTCAGCTCATCTCGATAGACCTATATGATCGATTGCTCCTTTACCATGGAGTCGTAGCAATAAATCCATGTTTCGTTACCTGTTACTATGTCTCACGCCAAATTTGACGCCCCTTCCTTGAATCTGGTAAGAATAGAATTGCACCAAGTGAAGCGGTCCGTTTTTTGAGTCTCAGTCATATTGTATGGGATCCGACGCGAGCACAGCTTTTTCATACCCAGATATTCGTATAGGATTGATTATATTTGACTCATGTCTGTGCCTAAAGATGCTCCAATCTCACGGTCGGTCACATGCCTGTTTGTTGTGATCATACGACGCACATCATCGACGTTTTTGTCGTTCACAGCGGTTGACGGGCGGCCATCACGAAATTCGTCTTTGAGATTGACACGACCGCGCTTCGATTCTGCAAACCAGTTATAAATGGTCGTCTTACATAGTGCTTTATTATCAAAAACAGTTTGAAACGGGGCAAAGCTCTGCTGAGCTGTCAAATTATATTTGAAATCGTAGAAAATCTTGTTATGAAAATTATCACGACTAAGTCCATAGTGATAAAGTGACGCAATTTTTAAAATGACGCCACAATGTAAAAACAATAGACAATTTGATGAAGGAAACATGTGTTCTAGAGTTAAAGTGTTCTATTTACAAATGTATTAATAACTTTTTAAATATCCTTTATGTAAGTAGCCAGTTCCAGAAACTGCAGTGCGTCACATGTATACTAAAACCAAGGCGTCTCGTGAGATAACAGTTACCTGTATGATTTTAGTTATAACTAACTAGTTAGTTTAGTTGTAACTATAGTTATTGAAATTCGTTTTCCTACTGAGAAGATTATTTTAGATTAAAATGTTTTCTTGCAATGGATATGTAAAATACAAATTGCCCCTTCTTGGCTGTTCTTTTACAATAAATTGAGCTACTACTCGAATATCTTTACCTTTTCCCCACCTACATTTGTCTTTTTGTGTAACTCGTATTACACAAAATATATTGTATATGACAGAGCCAGTTATGGCTGGGTACAATCATATACTCTAGAGACACTTATAAACCAATAAATGAATAGTTACACGCAATAATGGTGTAATCGGCCCGCCCCTCGCCGCCCGCGGCATCGGCCCAGATTTTCAGTTTCCACTTTTCCAAAAAACTTCTCTTTGGGAATTATCACTCTTATATAGCATTTTCAATGAGCAAACGAGTATGCGAGCCACAAGGAAATAGGTGGTCATCACCATCAACGGACCAAATGTCACTTGCAACAAGTATGTTGGCGACTTCTAGTGCAGGAATAGGATACTTCCTGAAGCTCTTGATGTAGTTGAAGCTGTCGCTGTTGTACTTGCCCACTCACTGGGTAAAATACAACAGTGGAAGCTGCTAGGTACTTCACTGTATTCTACGAAAGTATATCTCATTATTTCTTTTTATACTGCAGCCAAGTTGGCCGCGGCATGCTGTGGTAACATTTTTGATATTTTTGAATGAGTTTGTAGCATCAGAGAATATGTGGGGTATTTTTATTGTATAATTTAAATTTCAACCCCCTAGTGATCTGTACATCATACATTACTTCTTGCTTTTTGTTGTAGGTAGGCCATATCTTCTCGAATACTTGATCAAAATCAATGATCGAGACATCATTAATTTTAATCAAGTAATCGAAAATTAATTTTAGTGTTAATGATGATATAGAAATAAATACTTTTAAAGACAATTTTTTTAAAAGAAATGTCATTGAATGTACCTATATAAACCACATTTTATTATACACGTCGATGTAAATAATGTGGCTATGTATATTATTTATGCAAGAGTAGAGTTTCATATGCATAAAAATAAATGTAAAACAATTATTAGAGCAATTTAGATTCTTTATGATTTACATATATGTGTATATTGTGTATCATATAACGTTATCTAGTTATTAACTCAGTTTGAATTATTTATACGCAGAAAAAACAACCTCATGTAAATTAAATATAGAAAAAAAAAACTAGTTACTCAAACGTTCCACATTACGAGTAAAAGCCGTGTGCTTTTAGAGTAGTATTTTATAAGAATCGCCCGGATAAGTGCAGTGCATACACGAATACTTGATCCGCATGAATTATTGACGTACGTCCAACAAGATAGTATTTGTCTATGAAATTCAACGCCACCACGTAATACGTTCTTATATAGCTTCGGCCATCTCGTCCCAGAGTTCCGCTGACGCGTCGCGCCCGTCGCTCGGTAGCACCCTCTTCGGTCGCGGGCGCAGTAGCGCGTCGGGGCCGACCACCCGGCCTGGGAGAGGTCGCGGACGACGCGGCCCGCGCCTGTATAAATCGGCATCTGCCCCGCGAAGACAATGAGATATGCCTCGCGCGTTAGCGGTTACTGTTACCTTATTGATCACTGATAACGTGCCATATGGGAGAGCTCTCCGACGGACCCGCCTACCCACCGACAGGTGACTGCTTGGGCGCATTTGTTGTACCACTGAAACCGATGATAAGAAAATAAATCACTGCTTTTTTATTCATAGCCATATGCTCGTCATAGGCAGATCTAGAGTCCCATATTTCGCATTCAATAAAGGAAATGATTAAAATAATACACATGTTACCTAAAATAAAAGTGTAAATGAGCATAAACAAACCGAGATCTCAAAATTATCTTTTAATATTGTGCGGTTACGATTGTCATACAGTCACAACTAAACAAAATAAGCTATAAAAATTCAAACAGAAATAAATTTAACTGAGTTATCTATATAATATCTTTCTATTTATCGTAACAATTAATTGATCAAATGAAATTTATCACAAAATGTTCTATAACATTAGAACTTCCCGCAATGATACCTCAGTACTATTTTCAGGATTTATTAGTCTATGAGATATCCATCGCAAATCGTCTTAAAGGCTTTTCGTTTATATCCTAAGAAAGTTAAACTTTAAAAAAAATGGTAACTTATTCCTTTTACTCCTTTTTTGAAATTTGACTTGTATCAGATATTAACATATTGACGCATTGTTGGCACTCTCTATAATTTTTTCAAGGTCAATCACATTAAAGTTTTCAAGAGTTCAAGAAAAGCACAACAGTGGAATAAATCACTGTTACTTTCTTAACGAAGATTATAATTCTACTGCAGCATTAAATTAAAATTTTGGAATTAAAATGTTAGCTGATATGCATAAAAACCGCAATGAACCACAATGGACGACACGTCCACTACAATTAACAGTTAAAGAATTACGTGTGTCGTTCCTGCAGTACGATGACCAGGTACTTGTCTTGTAACATGGAACAGCAACCAATCACAAAACGTGAACTTTTACTGTTAAAAATGTCCACTATTTCTTTATAACCAATTTTATATACGTGTGCAAAGTTTCAAAACAAAAAGTCGAAACTGAGTTACAATATTGAAACACAGTAATAAAATATATTAACATGATTAAGATAAACTTGTCAAATCACCTTTCTTTATTGTTTTTATAAAACACGAGAATCACTTTAAAATATAGACGTGGTATTCACTGGTTGTACATTACTATATACAGAGTTTTATAAAATAAGATTTTAATCGACAATTTTGTTACCGCTGGTACGATCCCCGTTTTGCTTGTTATGATGATATGACTTTTGAATATGAATTGAACCGAAGTTAATCACGACAGTTCAAGCCTCACTATAGATGACGAGCTGACGAAGTTTCGCTACGTGTTTTCAGGGAGTGCTCGTTCTCTATTTCAGACTCAGGTACCATAAAGATACAAAGAACTTAGGCGTGCGGCGGCTGGGCACTCGAGGCGCGCGTTACAAACGACCGTTTACGCGTATCTGTAAATTCAATAAATTCCCTTAAGCCTCATCCGTTATTATCTAGCACGATCTTTGTTATAAGCCCTAACGGGACACCTCCGGCGGAGCTGGTGCGCTAGGTAAATCAAGGGTGTCATAGCATCCTTGAAAATATGAGCATGTGCAGCAGCGCAATAAATGTGCATTAACTGGCTCCGGCTATGCGGGGCCATTAGTCGCCCTTTGTGAGGCCGCAGCTATGAAGATATAACTTGATACCTACGCCGGTATCGAATCACGAGAAACTGCTTCGATTATTGCTGTAATAATACTTTGATTTATTTTATAATATTGTTGTTTAAAATCGTTTGTTTTATTACCTACATCGAATACATTCGATACAGCGTGTACTCTTGAGGCGTCGGTTTGCTCATCGATTAGGTTTGTATATCGACGAGTCGAATTACCGAAAAGGGACTACATGGTTGTAATTAATAAATTTAATAGTATATTAATTTACGATTAAATTTATTAATTGGAACCATCTCAAGCCGGGCCACCAACCGGGCGAGGCTGAAACTTTGTATTATTTTAGACTTTCTTGATAGCTAATATTATACTAAATACAGTGTTAATTAGTGTATTCGCTGTTTGTGCTTACAGTTGAAGATACTTTCTCTAAGTAATAATATATTAGACACTTATTATTTTCAACAAACTTAAAGTGAAAACGATAATATTTCATTATGGTATTTACGGTTTTTTGGACACTGCTACTTTTATATTCCAAAAATTAAAAGTTCTTAATTGAAAGAAATCTATAAATGTAGCATAAAAAAATTAAAAATACAATGTTTAATAACAACATGGCTCAAGAGGGAGGGTATGCTTCAGCAGTGAGATGATGCAAACCTAGCACAGTACTTATTTAGATAATTTTTAGATATAGTTAAAAAACAAACCACCCGCTCTTTTTTTAATATTTTTATGTGTGTAATTGTTATACGTAGTTAAATAATAAAGTGCCCGTTCTTTGTTTTTAATATTTTTGAATGTATAATTGTTATACACAGTTAAAAAATAAAGCACCCGTTCTATGTTTTTACATTTCACTTATCTGTCAACAGAATTAATTATGATTTGAATTGCAATTTATATATAAACTAAATCCATGTTTCGATGTCTAAAAAATAATAAAGGATTGCACATGTTAATGTCACATAATTTTATTGTATTTTATTGTATTTTATTTGGACACTGCATGTAAATACATATAATAACATACACATATACTGATAATTATTTTCAAAAAATAGATTGTTTACACTGTTTCAGGTTTATAGTAATAATCACTTTTATCTAAATTGAAGCAATTTATTTATGTATATGTAAAACTTATATCAATTATGCGCCAATTTACAATTTAATTATATTTTTTTTAATTATTATTAACGGTATATGATTTATTGTCGATTCTTGCATCAATACCGCTATCATTTTCTTGCTAGAACTATCCGGGTCAGCGGGGCGATGTGCGCCCACCACTGTTCCCTGGCATGACAAAATTCATAAAATATGAACTCTAGTATAATATATTCTTAAACCTTGTAAAAATATAAAAGGATGTGATATAGAACCCATCATCAATATTATTCAACATAAAATGGTTGTATCGTCTTCATCCAGAACTTCACATTTGGACAGAATTTTGTATGTTGATAGATACTTCAATTGTTCTATTAAATGTACGTTTGCTATGCTGTCACTTTGTAACACTTCCATGAAATGTACGTTTATCTGATCTTTGTACTACTAAATATTCTAAAATCTAAGCATATTTATTTAATCTAAATATATATTAAGCGTCTCCTCTATTCATTTACGCCTACTTTAATATTTACATCGAGCTCATTTGACATACCCTGTGTACACAATAAAACTTTAATATACACTTAATTACGCCGGACAACACGCAGATCTAAAACATGTTGCATAATAAAGTCTATATTTTATCACCACGTTGGACATAGAGTCTGTGAGACGACACAGTGATATAAAAATGTTCTGGAACTCGAGCGATATGAGTAAAGTACACAAACTACATCTTGCGTGCTGAAATAAATGAAAATTTTAATACATTTTTATGTTATATGAAGAAACCATTCATTCTTGAAGAAATGTGAAATTTTATAATATTTCTACATAACGAATGTCGCATTGCAAGAAATTTATTTCCCAAGCGCCCAAATGCATATAGTGTGATACGGAGAGCGGACACGCTGACGTCGTCGGACAATTGACTCCATTATCGGAATAACACGACACATTTTAAAATCACATTCGTGTTGGACATAATGGTGTCGACGTTTACCTTTGAAACCTGCCTCGGTGACTATTCTAAACTTTTTTTATAACGTTCGTTTGCGTAGTTTCGAACCTTATTTCAGCTTTATGATTATTCTCTTTCTCGGTTTATCGGAGGCGGTCTCGCCTAACTAGTAGCTTATGAGTCATGTGTCATAACGTAAATGTTGCATAAAACTCATGCTGTTCAATATACACATAATATTTAAAAAAAATCTCTTTTTCTTTTAAAAATCTTCTTGTTAAAACTCGATAGTTACTGCCTCATAGTTACAAACTCCTATAACCACAAACATAGCTGCTATTTCTTTTATGTAGCACCAAAAATTATAAATATATATCAATCGATTTCTCTAAATAAATTATGTTTTTGTTTAATTAATGACATAATTATAAATACAATTCTTTTTCTTTTATTTATTTGTTATTACGTAAATACATAAATCTGTTTTTTGATTTAATTTTCAAAATGGTAAGCATAGTGTAGAGGTGTTTTCACAGAATGCCGTAAAGTTAGTTTCAAAGGTCAGAATAGCGCCCCGATCGGCAGCGACCTCTCGCCGACGTCCGCAGTTTGAGCGCATTAGTTCACCGGCCATTGTTTATGGCCTTTGCCTCGCGACCTGACAGTTCCATATCTCTCCATATTAGAGTGATTTTTCTTACGACACTTAAAAAAACTTCGTCTTTTTCGATAATATCAAATTACTTGCTATTAAGTTGATTCGATAAAGCCTCTATGTTAGACAATGAAGTACGACCGACTTCACAAACCAAAAGCTGTGGTCATGTTAAGAAAAATTAAATGCCGCCTAATCTTTTCTTCTCTATAACAATTTTACACAATCGTAGATATAATTCTCTAAATGTAACAATAACTCTATACGTATTTATTTTAATAACGTAGTCAAGTCTACCTTATCAGTAAATCTTACTTTTATTAAAGTTAAATATTGTAATAATGGTAGTTTAATGAAGACCACTCTTAATCCGTAGGTCGTAGAGTTGCGCCTGAGCATATGCCGTTAGTCTTTATTTATTTTAAATTTTAATGATTGGCAAACAGTGGGAATTCATAAAAGCAGAATGAAACCTTACACATCTTATGACAAAAGAGCTTATAATGATACTGAGTTTTTTAGAGTTAAAATATTGTGAAAATGACCTGATTGGTCGTAACAAACAAATCGTAACTGGAAAATTAAGGGACTGAGGTTTTGATTTTCAAATTAAATTAGATGACAAGACCTTGAATAAAGACATTGCAGTAGCTGATAACTTTTTAAGATCTCCACTGATCTTCCAGTGTCGCTAATTAAGACTCTGAACTCATCTCCCGATCTTGCTGAATCATTGGTAGTCAAAGTATTAGGATCCGCAGTATAAATTTAGGAAATAATATGTGAATTAGAAAGAAGTAAATTAGAAAGTTAAATCGTTTAAAACGAAAAAGACTGATTGCCTTCATGGTCTATTTGTTGCAATTGTAAACTCTATTATTGAATGTATTTTACAATACTTGACGTTTATTTTTAACAATTATTTATACGAGGGAGTGTTACCCGATCTGATGAAAAAAATTAAATTATTTCATTATTTAAAGGCGGCAGTATACGAAAATCCATAAATTTTAAGGTTTATTTTCTGTAGTACACTGCGTGAGCCAATCAAATAGGCCTTAGAAAATAAAAACTGGCAAATTATTTTTATTATCATGGTTTTTCAAAATAATGACCGTTCAGACCAGAACACTGCTGAATTCGATAGAACAACTGAGAGAAACACTTTGCCCACTTCCACTTCAAGGTAGCTTCAATGGCCTTTTCATATGTAGTCACTGCTTCCTGGGCGTCTATAAACAAGATTTTCTTTAATTTTAGGCAATGTATAAAACATGGATGGTACGAAGTCCGGGCTTAAAGGCGGATGAGTCAGTATTTCTATACCTAATCCCCAAATATTCGTTGTTTGTCTGGCGGTATGTGATGAGGAACAGTCATGATAAAGGAGAATTATACTGAGAGGTCGTTTTTGCCAAACTTTTTTTCAAAAGAAGAGGCAAACAATTATCATTGTTCTAGTCTGTTGTAACTTTTTTTATCTTCTAATACAATTGTTGCATTCATTGTTGTCATTGTCATTCTAAAGAAAGAAACTACTATTTCTTTTACGACGGTTCAAACTCATTTTACTTTAGTAGACAACTTCTTGAAAGGAAACAGTCACTGAGCAGACTATCTTTTAGTTTCGTGATCGTAACACTAAATCCAGCTTTCGTCACATGTCTTATACAGCATTTGAGTCATCACCGGAAAATCTTTGTATTATATCATGGCACCAATTAACAAGACGGAGTTTTTGACTTTCGTTCAAATATTCACGTACCCACCGAGTACAAAGCTTTCTGACGACTAAGTGTTTATGAAAGATTTTGTGAACTTGACTTATACCAATGTCCGAATCTGCTGGTAGGTCACTCTATTGTCAGAACAATAGCAGATAGAGTCTGTTATCATGAGCCGCACAGCATTGATGTTGTCTTCGGTCACTGAAAGATGTTGAAAGATCGCCCTGACATAGATCGTTAGTCAGATTTGTGCGACCATGTTTGAACTCGTTAAACTAGTCATAAACAGAGGCAAGTGATGGAGTTTCATCATGAAAGGCTGACTTGATAGACTTGCTATTAAAACTTTCTCGTTGGCTTAAATGGCAACGAAATTCACAGAAAGTCATTACACGAAAATTTTCTAGTGTTAAATTCATATTGACATTAGACAAACAATTTTCTTTTTGCCGCCAATTTGTAAAATAACAAATGACAGATGAATGCAATTCAAATAATAAGATTGGCAAAGTTCCATTTTTAAAATTCGAATATGTATTTTTTTTATTTTACAACTTTTAAGTGGCCAGTTCTAAAAATTTTAAGTTTCAACTCTGTACCTACACTAGCAACGAACAATTTTTTGATCTATAATTGATTTTAAATTGATTGCTAGTACATTTTCATACTAATAATTTAAAATCTAGAAAACAGTTTGTATTTACCCGGACTCATCTCATCAAGCGATATCGGTGATGTGCTTATTCAGCAAATTTTTCATAAAGGGAAGGATTTAAGGTTTGAATCCTTCCCTACGTTGACGCAACGAGTGTACCGTGGCGTCAACGTTGGTACATACCACTTCTTAATGGTCTGTCGAATTAAGGCTTTATGCCAGCATTGATGACACCATGCGAAAATGGTTACTATGGAGCTAGAACGAATAAAAGTTTGTGAGTTTTAGGATCAGAATGTAAAAGAAGAGTATATAGAGCAATTGAAAGATAGTTTGGGTGAAATCAAATAATGTGAATGTTCTGAACATGACGAATTATGGAAGGTGACTAAATCTGTATTAGTAGATGAATAAAAATGATATGTGGAGTGAATTAGAGAAAAAAATTTTGTAAGAAAAATAACGAATGGTGGAATTTCGAAGTGAACAAAGAAGTCAGTAAAAAGAGGAAAGCATGCAAAGTACAACCACAGAGTTTAAATAAAGGACTTTTGAAAGATAAGCTAAAAGATGCTGAAAGTCCGTATAAAGAAGGAAAAATGAGATCTAAATAATATGTGGAAAAAGAAAGAATGAAATAAAAGAACGCTATGATAGGAGATTCTCGGATAATTTTTGGGCAAACCAAAAACTTCTTTTGCGTGCGGTGAAAAAGATCCAGAATAATTTCTGGATTCTAATCACATGTAGACATCATGTATACATGTGATTAGAAACAACGATGGATATTTACAGGGAGAGGAAAATTATGTAAAAGGAGCGCTTGAAGAATTACTTCGAAAGTGTTTTTGCAGGTAAGAATACAGTTGCAGATGACAATACTATTGCAATTGAGTATATGAATGATAATGGAAATGAAAGTGAAATTACGATGGATGAAATTATAAAAGTACTAAAACGTATCTAATTTGGAAAACTATGATAGAGATTCGTCAAAGATGCAGAGAAGCGGTGGGACTATAGTGGCAAAACCTGCTGGACCGGCTCAAGTGGGATTACCAGTACAAGTGGGATTTCGAAAAAGGATGGGGTGTACGAACCAAGCTTTTTCTCTCCAAAACATTACAGAAAAGATTTTGGCCAGTGGCCAAAAGGTATCTGTATTTTCGTAGATCTGTAAAAAGCTTATGACAGAGTGAAAATAAATGGTCTGTGGAGAACCCTATTCATTCATGATGTGAGTAGCGAATTAATACAGGCACTGCCATTCCTATAAAGAAGTTCCAGTGCTTGCTTTAAAATAAATGGGACATACATTGACTGGTTTGACATCCGCAGGGGTGTCACACAGGGATGTGAAGCGTCACCGTGGCTATTCAACTTATTCATAGATAGCTGTCTGTATGATTTGAAAGACTATGAGTATGAACTAAGGATGAATGAGCTGACTGTCAAATGCCTTCTGTACCCATACGACCAAGTAATCCTTACGCCGTCGATGTGCGGCTGCAGGACAGGGTAAATAAAATTAATGATTCTCTTAAGTAAAGAGCGATGAAAGTAAATGTCGGTAATACTAAGATGATGGTGTTTGAAAGAGCCGAAAGCATGACTCAGTGCGAGTCGTGCTTTCTTTCAGACTTCTTTATTCAGCCGAGCTTCACAATGTGACGGTTGGCTAGCAACTGTGTCGGATGCACCACTCCCACTGCATTTTATAGGTGGTGCATCCGTTGCACATGTGAGTTGCATACATTTTAATTGGGGAGGCGTGGCCATGCACTTCATTTGCATATGCATTGGCGTTCGTTCGTGGGTCTTCCTCACCCTTTTTTTATTCATGGGTGTGGGTACGGGACGGAGGAATTATATTATCCCTCATGCCCGGGCGTCTTCTCGTAGGGGACACGACCGCGACGGCTCAAGTGGCATTGGTCCATATCTGATGGATCCATTGGTTGGCATCGTGCCGGAGCCCAGTCGCCGACCCACTCGCGGGCGCGCGCGGTCATCGCGCATGCGCAGCCGGCAGGTGGAGGGGCATCCGGCTTGAATTGTTGGTGCTCGACGAGGGGGGGGAGGGAGGCACAGCTCAAGCCGCACACGCAGCCAACCGCTGGTGGTCGGACGCTGGTGGACGCCGACCGGATCAAGGCGGCACGCATCGGTGACCCGCGTAGGCGTAGATCTAACCGAGCGCGCCCGCCGACCGCTGATCAGGCTATCCACGTATCGGACGGCAGCAGCCACGGCAGTACGTGTCAGCGAGCCATGTCCTTCAACCTCCTCGTTCTGTCTCATCCTGGGTCGCGATGTCAATCCGGTGCCTACGCCGGACCACCCGCGAGCGCGCGTCACCGCGCATGCGCTCAGCGTCGGGTGGGGGGGGCACCGGGTTGTGAAGCGGGGTTGACGAGAGCGGGGGGCACTACTCGATCGACGGACGCAGACGACCGCCGCCCGCCGGAAGCCGATAAACGCCGATCACGTCGAGGCAGCACCCACCGCGACTCAGCAGCACCCGAAGCAGCACGCGTCAGTGAGCAGCTATCCTCTTCTTCTTCTCGTCAGGGTGGTCTCTCCGATCGGCGAGAGGCCCCCAGAAGCATCGGTTCACAATTATAGTAATTGTTCCCACGATGTCCGGGGAGGCACCCCGCCGTCTGCAGCATGGTAGGCGCGCAGCGCGTCGGACACTTCAGCGTCCGGTAAGCGCTGAGGGCGGCCGTACCAGCGCGCTCTGCACGTCCGGGATGGCCGCGGTGCCGAGCCGCCTGCATTTTAATAAATTAAAATGCGGCGACGTCAGCTTGGTGCAGTGGTGTAAATCCTGGATCTCAATTGAGGGTAGTCACAAAATAGCAGGCCCGTCCGGGGCGCGGCGCGTAGCACGGCGCACGGCGCGCGTGTTCGGCAGCACACACGCACGCAGGACGGCCTGCGTTGGTTCCCGTGGGCGTCGGGCGCGACCTCGACGGCATAGTTGCCAGAGGTTTATCGCACTCGCGGGAGATGTGGTAGTCGTGGTGAGTTGGCGTCCGATCCCGCTGCGCCACGCCGAGGCGTGCGCTGCGGGCCGCTGCCGGGAGTCAACTCTGCATTGGCGCCACTAGCGCCCGAGACACCGATTAGTGGCCGTACCGTAATGAAGGCCGCTTTTTAAGGCCTATCATTGGTCCTCCCCACCAAAGCACGATTTCGTATGCAACTCACACGCACATTACATTTAAAATGTTTTATTTATCAAATACAAAATTCTAAAAAGCAAACAACAAACAAATATTTCTCCTTAAAACTAGTCCCTACCCGGGTAATAAAAAACTATACAAAAAAACTCTTTAATAAAACACACACAAAATAAATATTAATTACAAATAATCCTTTATCAAGTCCGTATAAGACACAATACAATCTTTGAATTTACGTTAGTTGCGCGGCTGTCCGTAACACATACGGAGACGCGCCAACTGTCAATTCCATACAAATCGCTATCTTTAGTAAGCTATCCGCAGTCCCAACGGTAGATCGCAACTTAGGACAGGATTGCCTATCAACGATGGACTTACTGGGACAGAAATATTACAGATAGATAGCTTTTTCTATCTCTAGTATGGCAAAACCAGAGATAGATTGAATATTGGGAACGGCCGTTATTAAAATTGGTTATGTTTAAGTTTTCTTTTGTTGTAATTACAAAGCATATTCAGTATTAATATATACACTTTTTAATATTAATGAATATAGAACTTCTATATATAATGATATATAAATACATATAAAGTAAGTTTTCTGAGACTTCAAAATGTTATATTAATTTTCAACCTTACTGAATTCGAAAATGGAAGGAAATTTGGAAGTCTACATATTTTTTAATTAAATAATTTGAAGTTATAAATGCTTTTATTACGTCTAATCTGAGAAAATTTGCTTAGTCTCTTGAAAATAGCTATTTTAATGCAGTTAAAAAGGTTGTAATTTAGTTTTTTGTCATAAAAAAGATAACAAAATATTTACTACCAGTACAGAAATCTCTCAAAGATTAAAGAACATTAATTAGTTTAACAAATATGTATATAAAACGATTGAAACACGTTTGATGCGCCCAAATTTTGTAAACGTTTTTCTAAACGAACTTTAAAAATAATATCTTCACCTTTTTAAATAAGGTAAAAATAAAGGTGTCCATTGCAAGATGATATCGGACACTCAGCTCGCAAAGGATCTATTTTGTTGCATTGAAATTCAATCGAGACGTGAAAACCGCATGTTTAAGTCTCTCAAACGGCGGGCCGCGTTGATGCTCCTAAAAGCTCGCCGAGTCGATCGCGCCGCCGCGCGAGCCCGACTGCAAATACAAATAATTAAATACACATTGTACCAATTAAACGATTACCTAACGATGACCTTCGGCGCTTCTACGAGAGATTAATTATTTCTATTGTGCCACATAATCCGATAACATGTGCTGTCCGTCAGAGCGCGCTCGCGGCCGCGCGCGGCTTAACGCCGGCCGCGGCCGATGATCGATTCGGAAGCGAAACTCGCAGGAAACTATATTTATTTAAGTTATCACTTGTTATCACATTCGTTGTACATATTTTCATTCACATATGAATTTTAAAATCATAGTAACTAGTTTAACTAATATTGTTACTGTTTGTGGAAGCGTTGTTATTTTCATGTTCATGGGAGAAAATTGTAATTAGTCCCGAAAACAAATTGAACCTATGAAACTTATTCGTGTAAACAGCCCTAGGAGTGTTTACGTGAATTTAAGTTTGACATATTCACGGGTGTGTGTATTTTTGTTTATATGTGTTTTGTGTATGTATATTTAAAATCAAACTAATCTCATTCGCTCCATTAGCGATTGCTGTCGAAAACTTCCACATCGCACATCGTAAGCCTCACGACGTTATGGTTTATAAAGAGCACTCGAAAAAGCATTAGTGGTTCTCTTCGGAGGGCGCGTGGGCGAAGCCTTCAACTGAAATAATTACTTTCCTGCTCGACTAACACAAAAGACTTTAACGTCAAGTCTGAGCCTGCTTGGGTGTCATTGTGTCATGTTTGTTCTGCTCGTTGCTTTGTGTTGATTGTAATTTTTATTAATCTATTTGTAGATCAATAATATCGATATTCAAAACATGCTGAAATTAACGCTTTTACGAAATTACTTCTAACTCAATGAAAAATGTATAACTGCTTAATAAACCACTTTCAATTAATTTATCAATAGCGAAACACGAGTACTAACTCTATTATTTTTGTATTACGACATTCTCAAGGCGCGTTGCGGGTAATATATTAGCCCTTGTCTTAACACTGGCGCAAAGGCACAAGCTAAGTTTGCACACCTTTTAAGATTCTATTAAACCTCGGCGGTAGGCGGTTTGCGCCACCGATATTGTGCTATCATGATATTTTCTTTTATCGTAGTTTTTAGATATTGGCTTTCCATAAGCTGTTTTTGAAAGAAAGAAAGAAAAACGTATATTAATTGCTTACAGACAAAGTACAAATATATAAAACACCTTTTAAAAAAAATTTTAAAAACACGCTTTCAAAAAAACCAGTAAAAACTGCAGACTAAAAAGTAAGAAAATAAAAAATTTTTTAATAATTTTTTGACACCCTCCAAATGAATCCAAAATTGTTAAGACTAAAAAGAAAGCGTGGGGCCCTCATCATACTTCTTAATTCATACTGTCGTAACATCTTTAATTTGTTAAATTATAATTTATTTTATTAATTATAATTTATTATATTAAGTCTACTGAAGTCTACGTATTTGAACTTTTATTCGCTATACACCTTACTCGAACTAGTTATGGATGGTTAACAACGTATATATTATTTTATTAAAAGTTTGTGTCCTCTGTTATCTTTACTAGTTGTTTTAGTTTTTGAAAGAAAATTACATACTTTTTAGTATTTATACTTAGAAATATTTCATTTGAAAATTCGGTGACCAAATTTTAATCTTTCTATTTCATTTTGATATATTAATGTATATTGAAATAATTGCATGACTTGCGCTTACATGAGCCAATTGCAGATGATACATTATAACGATTCGTGATGTAACTTGCATGAGTAACAAAGATTTTTGTGCTACTTTGCGTATTAAAGTCGGTTTTGTTAATATTTTCTCTCAGCCTACATCACTTATTTTTTGTCATCACAAGTTATTAGAATCAACTACTTTAGAAATACTTGAAAGATATGGTTGAAGTATGATGAGGGCCCCACGCTTTCTTTTAGTCTTAACAATTTTGGATTCATTTTGAGGGTGTCAAAAATTATTAAAAATTTTTATTTTCTTACTTTTAGTCTGCAGTTTTACTGGTTTTTGAAAGTGTTTTAAAATTTTTTAAAAGGTGTTTTATTTTCCTACTTTTAGTCTTGACTGTAAAAAAATGTGATGTAGAGCAACCACCTGTCTAATTAATAGAGTAAAAGTTGATTAGTTACACTTCTATTGAAGCAATTAAAATTCATTGACTTACTTATCTTGTGTATTATTAACCTGGTGTATACCCCAATTTCCACGTATGGAATCGACTTTTCGCATCTACATAGGATACTTTTTACCGCTGTAAAATACCTCTCCCACGGGAAAACCTGGTAACAACAGCTAACCCATATCATGGGGGTGCATTTGAAATAGCCAATCCGCCATCTTGGATGTCCGCCGTTTTGGATTTAAGTCACGTGACTAACTTGTTCGTTTTCCTGACATCAACCCTTTATTTGATACCCATATCATGGGGTGCATTTCAAATAGCCAATCCTCCATCTTGGATGTCCACCATGTTGGATTTGAGTCACGAGACTATTTTTTCGTGTTACTGACAGAAAACCCTTTCATTTGATATCCATATCGTGGGGGTGGATTTCAAACAGCCTGTCCGCCATCTTGGGGAGGCCGCCATATTGGATTTGTAATGACGTTTCTTAGCTAGTCGTGTATTGTCACCGGAACCAAGCTTGTATGCAAAGTTTCATTTAATTCGGATAAGAGGAAGTGCTCGAAAAATTGAAAAGAAAATTCCACCCAGATTTACAAACAAGTCAACTCTATAGAAAGCGTGTAAAAATATTAGATAGCGTTAAATTTAATATTAATATTTTTAATATAAGAGAATATCGAAGAGAGAATGTCTTCTTAACAAATAAAATTCCATTGCCTCAGTTTTTGTAACGGGTTGACAAAACCCACAGCATCGGTTTTCTGTCAGTACCAACATCCACGCAGGAGCTTTTTCCTTTCGACTGAAATGCTTACGGGGCTCAAGACCTCTACACGAGCTTAGCGCCGGTCGAGGCCTGCTGCGCCGGCATTCCCGACGCGTCCACAATGTTCAGGCACAACGGGTAACGTGCTCTGCAAAGTGTTGAGCGAATCGTTTGATTAGAAATAAGTCAAAAATTCATTGTTTAATTCGTCTATGATAAGCATTCGATGACGCGGTACTTTTTGGCTCGAAGACAGCCCTCGCGCCGGACCGTCGCGGCCGGCGCTCTAAAACAAATGTTATTTTTCTTGCAATTCAGGATTTAAATGAAAAAGTGACTTAATTATTTTATACTGCTAAATTATAATTTTGCTAATAAACAGATCGAATATAATAGACCCGCTGGTTTTGCAAAAATCTTTACATAGTTCAGAAGAGATTTTATTAACATAAAAGTCTAAGTATACCAATCACTGAAATATATATTATTGTTTGTAATTATTGTAAATTTACGCCTGTTTCCCAGAAAGGCATGCAGAAAGCAAACATTTTAAAATGCTACGATCTCTGCACATTTCTCTCGCTTCACTGACATCCATCAATCGTTTCATGCAAACTCGTCGATTTGACCGCTTAAAATTTGGCCTTTCTTCGATATCTAACCGATTTGGTTTGCATGAGATTTTCCAAGAGTTCATTGTATACTTATTCTTTTCCTATAATTCACTGTGTAGATTTACGTTGTAAGTCTATACTCATCTGTCATCTCACGTAGCCAATCGTCGTAATATACCTGATTATTTCTGCCGTTGAATTCCGTTATCGTTCAGCTCACCAAAAAAATATCGTCCCCATCTTAATGACTGGAATTCTGCTATTATATGCTTCATGCACAATTTTCTGATAAGTATAATAAAAATTTGAAATAATTTACCATTCAAAACATTAGTAATCAACTACGACAAGGGGACTTTAAAAAATAGTAGTTGCTTCCTAAGAAACCAGTAATGCATTTGAGACTCACTAGGAATTATAGGTGTCCGTGGGTGGCGGTGACCATATACTGTCTGGTAGCCCGCCTGCTCATTTTCCTTTAAAAAAAACTATAAAACGAGATAAAGCAATTTTTTCATAAACAGTCTTTCAAGTGAGGAAGGATTTAAAAAGAAAATCATAAGATGCACGTTTTTGTTGTAGAACATTTAATATTCAATGGGAAGCTAGTCACAGAATTAGTCAAACATATTCGGTTTATGCTACAGACCTAACATATTGAGTCTTCGTAATAGAGTTTGATGCTCTAGACTATATATGTGATTTTCACAAGAAACAGTGAAAAAATTCTCTGATACAGTTTCTACATCAAAAACTTATTATTGATACAAATTTGTTACAAGTTAATTTTGTTTATTTAATTATTAAGTATATGTGAGCACACTTGTATAAACAATAATATTTGCTGAATATATATGAATTTTGTAGCAATAATATGTACGAAATATTTATTAATGAATAGTTTGTGTGCCACATCTGCAACCGGTTTGTGAAGCGCTGCTGATTTTTGGCCTGACCTGAATTTTTTATTTTTTATACTTTTACTTTTTTTATCCCAGGCAAAAAATTAAAATTTCGATTTCGCGGAAAATGTTTAAACTTCTCACGCTTTTGGTCTTGACCTCGCTCCATTTACAGTTTTTCTTTTCTTTCTCGTTCTTACTTAAGCACTTGTTCTTTCGATTCATTTACGATCATTACTTTTCTTACTTTCAATCTCGTCGACTTTCAATCGACCCCAGATTAGACCAGAGGGATTTCTCTAACTTCCATTTTGTACTCCGTTAGATATTAAATAATTTTCTTTAAATAAATCCCTTTGAAACTTAATAATAATTCAACAGTATGTTTGTAATTATCAACTGAAATTCTTAGTATCTCGCTTTTAACTAGTAAGTTTTCCCACGTTAAGGAATCTCGTGAAACCCACTACAGTAGCGGCCGCCGCGCGCCAGTCTGCCAATTAGCGCATAATCCCATATTCACCAAAGCGACGGGTACGGCTTAATTAACAATTGCTTTTAATAAATTAATTGTATCTTTTCTTGCTCTGACAACTTCATATGTGCATGTGGTATAAGATTTTTTAATTTGATTTTATTTGGCTTTATGTACTCCATGTGCTTGTCGTTCTCCTTGATCTCTCCTAAAAGAGGAGAAAAGTGTCACAGGGTACAAATTCGTGTATATTACTTCTAGTTGAACCTTCTGCATACCCTCTTGAGGCATGCAACATATTTACCATATTTTCATTGTGTCAAAAAAGGGTTGGCTCGTATTCTAATTTGAGAACAGATTAACAATAAATAATACTTTCAAACAAATTTAAAACTTCGCTTTTCTTTCTTGGTAATTGGTCAAATTAAAACAAAAGAAGATATTTGTATTCAGTAAGTTCTGTGCTGTTTGTAACTGTGATGATTGACACGCCTTTGCATAAACAACTGTCTATAACGGCCTAGGGTTTTGTTCTTTGGAATACTATAGTTATGAGATTTATAAAAAAATGCACGTACACAAATGCACGTTTTACAATACGAGCATGATTATATGTGACATTCAAGTTGCACGTCACTAAATGCAATATTACCACTTCGAAATCAAGAAACATTGCCGAATTCTGTTTAGAGATGGATCACGTCAAAGTCGCGTCACGATAAACGATAATTCGTCATTTGATGGAGAATGGATTTCCATGATTTAACTGCTAGGCGAAAATGCTTACAACAATAACTAAAAAACATTAATATGGTTAGATTATTCGTTGTCCATTTTTTTGTAATGCATTTAGGGTAAAATTTTCGTATGCCCACAGTTCGTAGTGGAAACTTAAAAAGTTCAATTTTGTTTCAAAACGGAAAAGAGATTCTCCTATCTCCTAAGAGAGTCCACTCGTGCCATGGCGCAGGAGATCAGCAACTGGAGGAAATAAAGGAGGACCCGACGTGAAGATGGCGGCGTTCTGTCGCCGTACGCCGTTACCGCTCCGGGTGCTCTCACTGCAGAGGACTGAAGGAGGAGCCGACGTGAAGATGGCGGCGTTCTGTCGCCGTACGCCGTTACCGCTCCGGGTGCTCTCACTGCAGAGGACGTGGAAGAAGAGCCGAGATGAAGATGGTGGCGTTCTGTCGCCGTACACCGTTACCGCTCCGGGTGCTCTCACTGCAGAGGACGTGAAGGAGGAGCCGACGTGAAGATGGCGGCGTTCTGTCGCCGTACACCGTTACCGCTCCGGGTGCTCTCACTGCAGAGGACTGAAGGAGGAGCCGACGTGAAGATGGCGGCGTTCTGTCGCCGTACGCCGTTACCGCTCCGGGTGCTCACTGCAGAGGACGTGGAAGAAGAGCCGAGATGAAGATGGTGGCGTTCTGTCGCCGTACACCGTTACCGCTCCGGGTGCTCTCACTGCAGAGGACGTGAAGGAGGAGCCGACGTGAAGATGGCGACGTTCTGTCGCCGTACACCGTTACCGCTCCGGGTGCTCTCACTGCAGAGGACGTGAAGGAGGAGCCGACGTTAAGATGGCGGCGTTCTGTCGCCGTACACCGTTACCGCTCCGGGTGCTCTCACTGCAGAGGACGTGAAGGAGGAGCCGACGTGAAGATGGCAGCGTTCTGTCGCCGTACACCGTTACCGCTCCGGGTGCTCTCACTGCAGAGGACGTGAAGGAGGAGCCGACGTGAAGATCGCGGCGTTCTGTCGCCGTATGCCGTTACCGCTCCGGGTGCTCTCGCTGCAGAGGACGTGAAGGAGGAGCCGACGTGAAGATGGCGGCGTTCTGTCGCCGTACGCCGTTACCGCTCCGGGTGCTCTCACTGCAGAGGACATGGAGGAGGAGCCGACGTGAAGATGGCGGCGTTCTGTCGCCATACGCCGTTACCGCTCCGGGTGCTTTCACTGCAGAGGATTGAAGGAGGAACCGACATGAAGATGGCGGCGTTCTGTCGCCGTACGCCGTTACCGCTCCGGGTGCTCTCGCTGCAGAGGACGTGAAGGAGGAGCCGACGTGAAGATGACGGCGTTCTGTCGCCGTACGCCGTTACCGCTCCGGGTGCTCTCACTGCAGAGGACATGGAGGAGGAGCCGACGTGAAGATGGCGGCGTTCTGTCGCCGTACGCCGTTACCGCTCCGGGTGCTCTCACTGCAGAGGACATGGAGGAGGAGCCGACGTGAAGATGGCGGCGTTCTGTTGCCATACGCCGTTACCGCTCCGGGTGCTTTCAATGCAGAGGACTGAAGGAGGAACCGACATGAAGATGGCGGCGTTCTGTCGCCGTACGCCGTTACCGCTCCGGGTGCTTTCACTGCAGAGGACGTGAAGGAGGAGCCGACCAACGAGTACCCTATAACCAAGTGCGATGCTTTTCCTCACGACTCTAAGAAGTAACTTGTCGCTGTCAACAGCGCATGGATGTTGTAAGAAACGGAAACCGGCTATTCTTTTAGATTTAGGGCCGTGCATTGTTACGCTCAGGCGGACGCACGAAACGGAGCAAACTTGGCGGGCTAATCACCCTCCTACAAACTCGCAGTGGCCCGGCGCGTGCTCTCATATTACTTCTGCGGTCGACAGCAAGGTCCTTGATCGAGAGCGAGCACTTCTCTGTCGAGTGGATCATCGCTGTTACGTTAGGTTAGGTTATGTTTGGCAAGGGAATAATACGAAAGGGTATACATGACCCCAACCATAAACCATATAATTTATTTATGTATTAATATTAAGACTAAATAAATTAACTGAGGGTGATTCTAATGCCAAAAAAAAATTTTAAGGCGTGTATATAAACTTATTTTCAGATACAAACTTTGATATCGTTAAGAAATAACATTTGAAATTTAACGCGTTCTGTACAGAATTTTAAAATGCACATTAATTTTAGTGTAATACATGAATAACTAACAGACTTTTCATTGTAATGCGTATGTGTTATTAATAATATGTCTACTGCAATTTTAGTATTTGGATATTCAAACAATTTGTTTGAATGTCCAAATATTACTCAATTTAATTTTGCTGATCGTTCCATGCTAATTATATTTACGTACAACTTGAACTGGAATTACAAAACTTCAAAAGAAATAACTTTTTCACTTCAACTGTTTTGGAATTTCTTATGTTACGTATCGCCCTATTTCCGGAAAATCATCAAGTTTATTAACTTGTACTTAGCTTACAAACGTGAGTCAAAAAACTATTTAAGTCATAGCTGAAAATTCACTCAAATATATAGGTGTTATCGAGTGCCCGGAGTGTCGACATGGAAGTCAGTTAAAGCAATTTATGTGTCTTTCTTTAATTAGCAGAGATGAAAATAAAAGCATAATTAATTGTGCTCTCACCGACGTATACCTCCCTTAGTGACAGACTGGAAGGCTCTACCGTTTAGCGCATGCGCGAAATATTATTTATCTTTCTATACTACATATATAAATAGGAGTCGTATTGATAGCTACTGTTATTTACGTTTTTTTGTCATTAAAACACATGATCTTTGCTTTTGACAAAATAAAATTAATTTTTATGACGATACTAGAAGATTTCATGATAACTTATATGTTTGCACGTTCTGCATGGAGATAAGAAGTCTTTATTAAAAAAAATCTCCTAAATAACTATCTAAAACTTATCCTATAATAAATCAAAGTGCAATAGTGGTTGTTCGCGCGATAGGGCGGAAGTAGATCGACTAATTTAAGGAAAGGGAGACGACGAACCCTCAAGAATATTAAAAAATATATATATTTTGAAATAAAATAAACAATTAAAATGAAAAAATAGTTTTTCGTTTCCACTGTCAATGATTTAGGTTATGTAGATTTTAATGTTAAGACTTGCAAATACTGACTGGTAAATTGAAGTATACAATTTTTGCTCAATTTCATGAAACTAAAGCTCGAGTTCGATACGAGTTATCACGATCTCCAAACATTTTTTCACTGAGGGTCAATGTAATTATTATCTAGTTAATTGCTTACACTTGACTTTTAGGTCAGTGGCCGTGGGTAGAGCAGGCATCAAAATCCTTAGACCGAAATCGATGCGCGCGCGCACCGCACCGTGGACAATCGCGCCAGGAAAACCGCTCGCGGAGGAGCACATGACCTGTGACCCGGCACGATCCGTATCTGCGGAGCGGCCGCGGCCGACGCCGTATAATATAATACGACCCGTTTTATTACTTCTATTGAGGGACAAGGCTTAAGGCGCGGTTTTTATGTTGCGGCTAAAGTTAGAGATTGTTTAGTACATATATTAAAAAAAAATCATAACTGAATTGATATTTGCAATTTATATATATATATTTTATTAAAATCATATAATAATTTGATATTTTTGATTGATCATGTAATATAAATAAGTTTTCCTTTCTCCGTTTTCAATGCGGCGCCAATGCGATGTAATTGTGTAAGTTCCGATATATAGCTTTAGTAAAGTTTTATTCATACGTCAAAATCAGTATTATAAATGTTTGCTTTTTTTCGTTACCTGCACTAGTGACGGTTCAGCGGTTGGTGCCTCGGAGACCACGCTACGCCGTCGGGCAGGACGTGGCCGTCACGTCGTCGACGCCGGTGGTCGGCGGTCACCGGCCCGAAGCGGGCGCGGGGGGCCGAGCCTCTCAACCTGAAGCAAAAACATTGAAGGAGGATAGGGGGAGAGGGGTGATTAATTTTTTTTTTTGAGAAATTCTGCGTATTAAAGATAACAAAGAAGTTAAAATGATTGTAGTCGGTGTTGACAGACTGGCCAGTTTGTCGAGTTTTCTTCGCGATACGGAAACAGTTATTACTTTAATATGTCAATTATGGCTTCTGCCATTACATAGTTTCAAACATATGAAATAAATAATATTTTATAAAAAAAATAATATTAAAAAACAGATGTAAAATCAGTTTCTTAAAATTATCTAATAAACTATATGTTTTGTTTGATAATAATCATAACAGGAGTAAGACAATGTTCATTTTAACGAGGTGGATGATTGATTTTCTTCTTACGAAAGATGACTAATTTTCAGTACTAGACCTTCAAATTTATTACCAAAAAAAAATAATTTACTGCTGACAGTGTAAAATTTACAGTTTAATCATTAACCCATGCCTTCAATAATTATGATTTTCTGACTTAAGTTTCTAACTTATTTATTAGGTTATCTTTTCATTATTTGTGCAAAGAGACATATCAAAGAAACATTTATACACACTACTTTTTTCTTTTTTCTTTCAACGTTCATGTCCAATTTAGTAATGAATTTAAAGAAAATTATCCATTTAAAATGATTAATTATCCATAACAATTATACTTCATGGCGTTTTGGTAGGTACTACACTTAAACGGCTAAACCATGGAGACGGATTACCGACCCTCTTAGTCGCCAATCCAAGCTTTTTGCTCGTCACTTTCCTTGTTGTATTTTAGAAACAGTGTTAAGGGAAAGATCTTGTTTTAACCGTTAATGAGAGTGTGTCCTGCACCTTGCGTTGTACAAAAATTAGTTCTTTTTTCTGTCAAAGTCAAGTTGCTGCTATTGACCGTATGAATATTTGCGAGATTTAATTTTAGGATTACTGTTTTACTATCGATGGGTAGCGACAAGCGTGTGATAGTCGACTTCCTGACAACTCGTTAAGTTGGCTGTCTGTTTATCTGGCCTCGAATGCTTTAAATAATAACTTGTTTCTTTGTGCAAGAATTACATTAAATCGCTAATTTGAGTTTAAATCGAAATATATGATATTAGAATTACGAGACAAGTAAAGTTGGAAAGATTCATTTTTTTTCTCATCAGCAAACTCAGACGACATTAACACGAACGGTAGTGGAAAAGTTGTAATATCCAGCTTTGTAAAGTCGACGCCGAGTACACACGGTAGCTAATAAATCGCTACAAGAAAGACTCACCCTTTAGAAGCAAATACATACTAGCAAATACATTCATGTTACAAAAGTACTGCAGCCCGCGCTCGACGCGACTCACTTTTGCAATAGCACGAGAGCGCGTGCGCGATAACACACATTTCAATACCTACGTGTGTCCTAAGTTACGCGTAAACAAAGTTGCGAGTTGTGCAAACGCACCTCGAAGTGTGTTGTGATTCTAGCTGACATTTTGACGCTCGATACCGGCTTGAAGAAATGTTTGCATAGCGAATCCGACGTTAATAATCAAGCAAAGGCAATCATAGCATAACGTTACAAGTTATGTCGTTTATTGGTATAAAATGTAATTATCAGATCTGTAATCAATTAGTTGAACTTTTGGTGTTAAAAGCATAATCCAAAAAAAGCTTTTTTTAAATATTTATAATTAAAAATGACAGGAAGAAAATTAACAATTGCTACTTCTTGTACACAACCATAGCAAAAGATATGTGGTTTTTAAAAGTTGTATAATACGTTTGAACGCCAAAAAAATATAGGAAGGGGTTTATTGACCAAATCTTCAAGTAGTTTCCACAGTAATTTCCCCATTCCATCTTCCTACGTGTCTTAAAGTAACATTCAGGAGTTTATGTGACCATCGATGTACAACGGAATGACCATCACATATTGAATATACGGCTATAATAACAGCTTGCATGAGTATTGTCAGAAATAACTGTCAGTCTTCAACTCAATGGATTATGAGAACTCATCCGTTTAATGGACAGAGTCATAAAACTATGCCTTTCAATACAGGCCTCTGTCGAGCCCTAAACAGCTGTAAGGTGTTGTTAACCGACTACGGCGAAGCGAAAAGAAGGATTACGATTTCAGCTCATATGTATGTGGTTCTGTATTTTCATCTATTCTTTCATAACTTCTAAATTACTTATAATAATTTTACTAATGAGGTAGATTTATAAGCGTCTTTATCGTCCGCTGATTCAAGTTATGTGACATCACACTAAGTTCAATATGGACGCTCTCTAGGGGACATGTAGTCATGAACAATAAAAAAAAATTAAAGGTGCCGTGTTGGGTCTCAAATGAAAGGACTTAATTAGTATATTTAAATTTTAAAATATGCATATAATATTTACTGTTGCTAGCCGCTATACTTGCATTCGCTCAACGATTACGTATAATAATACGATTACCACAAACGCTTAAATTAAACAAGTAGTAAAGTGGCCCTGCACACCCTTTCTTAGAAAATAAAACGCAAAAATTATTCAATTAAAAAAACCGGCCTAGCACATGTCGGCCACGCGCAATATGAAGTTCAGTGGTTATTCCTCACAATAAGTAGGCTTTTATTGTTTGACACTGTGAACCTATTAATTGAGTTGTCGATTTAACGGCTAATAACGTCTAAAAACGGACCCATTTAGGATGGGTGTTAAAGATAGATAATATATTTTTACATTTACATAATTGTACCTGTTTCATAAACACATGTTTACAACCTGTTTTACAAAACCAACAACGTGATCTAATGATTAGAGGCAACAAAAGACATACTGTTTTCAAACGTTATTCAAAAAAGTCCAGTCCCTTATATTTTATACAAAGTTTATATTATGTGTATCTCATAACTATTAAGTCACTTGGCTATGATGAAAATGAATTAAGACACTTACTAAATTACGGTGACGGTAGTCTATTTGAAAATGTGTAAATACGATGTGAAAAAGTGCAGCATCTAAAGAACTTATATTCAAGGAATTAACGTCCTTCTGTTGAGAAGAGCAGTTTGACGGCAATAACTTGAAAACGATATATCTGATCATATTCAAAATAATTTTAGTTTAAAGTAACCATTAAGCAATACCTTTGTAATCTTTAAATATTTTGTGGATATATGACGTGGAGATAAGGGAAGGGTGACCCAATTTGTAGTATTTTTGGAGCTGTTATTTCCGAAAATATTCACTTAACCAAAAATAAAAATGCTAAGATACATTTAAGTGTTTTTAAAAAAACTGTCGAAAAAATAGCACGCGTTGATGTTTACTGAAAAAAAATTTTATTCAGCTTAAGTTACATGTACAGAATGCCCGCCAACCCCTTTGAAAATAATTAATTTTGTTATTAACTTGCCGCTAAAAAAATTGAAAATTTTCTAAAATTTTCGGGAAGTTATTGGTTTCACCCCATTTTGCAAAAATCGAATTCTCATCAGATCTCGACGTTCTGAGGGTCTAAGAAGCTTCCCTGATCATCCCTGAGATGATGTCCGTATGTCTGTGTGGATATGTGTGTGTGTGTGTATGTGTGGATATATGCAAACCTCTTATAACTTTTAAACGGCTGGACTGAATCGAGCTTACTAAATGGCGTTCTAAAGAGTTTCACCAAACTTAGATTTCTTGAAAGTTTGGGTCGATTTGGACCGGTAGATTTTGAGAAATTTTTAAAAAACTAAGAAAAAAATTTTTTAAAAGTGTTTTTTTCAAATAACTTTAAAAAGGCTTGACAGATCAATTTCACAATATAATCAGTTCTTAACCTATTAAAAAGACGTCGATTGCCGTAAACCGGGTCAAAATCGGTTGATTCGTTTGTGAGAAATCGTTGTCGAAAGAAATCGAAAAAAACAGTTTTTTTGGAATAACTACGACACAGCTTGACCGATCGATTTCAAATTTTAACCAGCTCTTGACACTGTAAAAACACGTCAACTGCCGCAAACCCGGTCAAAATCACTTGATTCGTTTACGAGAAATCGTTGTCGAAAGAAATCGAAACAAACCGTTTTTTTACTCAAAAACCGCGTCAAATCCCGTACATTTTCGAGTGTTTTGAACTCGAAAATAGCGGGAAGTTTCAGGGTTGGCCTACAGGGTTAACCTATTTTTTAATTATTACAGTTAGCAGCGGCTTATAAAAGACAACTATATTCCAAAATATTTCATTTACATATATCTTGTGGTTTTTGAATAAAATATCTGTAACGTACAGACGGATGGACAGATACGACGAAATTACAAGAGTTCTTTTTTCCCATTTTGGCTATACAACCCTAAAAAATAAATCCAAAGACTAAAATTCGACCACTTAAAAATCACACTCTAAACTTTTATATTCATTTTAAAATTAAAAAAATAAAAATTTCACTACTTTACTCTAAAAATCATAAGTCAAACTCAGTTACTGCTATGTTATTTTATTGTACTACTATAGAATGTAACGTAATCTTTAGGATACTGTGGCACACGACCACGGTTGTCCTCTGCACATCGCTGTCTATGCACAAAAATGGATATGCAAGTTGTCTGCTTATTACATTATAAATATTGAATAGTTTGTAGGTGAGAATGTCAGACAAGAATATTTTCTTATTTCACATTTTAGGGCACTATTATTTAGTGGTCGGGTTTTAGTATGTGGACTTATTTTTGTTTAGTATATAAAAATATCACTTATATACAAATACACATCTAACAGATGTAATTTGTTACATCTGTCAAATACCTTGTTACTAATACATACTAATTGTAAAGATTTTATTTTTTAATTGTGTACTATTTTATTTCATAATATGAATAAAAAAAAATCAAGGCGATTCGTTTAATTTTGTCTCGCAATGAAAGTGTTTCTCGTACTGAATAGGAAAAAATAACCTTAAAAGGACTATGCGTAAGCCCGCGGAGGCTGCGTCGCGGCCCCGCGCAAGCGCATCCCTACGGCCCTAACTCCTGGAGACGTGACTTTCAAATTTGTTCTATGTAAATTAGCGATTTGTACTCAACTACCTTACCGGCCCGTCTCACAGACTCCCACGTGGTTACTTTTTAAATACACCTCATGAAATATATAGAGCTGCAAGCGAAGTGTGACGTGCAAGATGTCGTGATTTTTTTACGTGTCTACCTACTGTAACGAATAAGACATTTGTTTAATTATGGTTATGGCACTTATATCTTTCTTTTATTTATTTTTATGGTATTTTTAAAACAGCTTGGACAATATATATTTAAAAATTATTAAATGACAATCTCTATATCGATTCAATTTTTGCACTTTTCGGCAGTCTAAATTCATTACTCTGAAAACGTAGTATGGAATAGTTTTTGCCTACGTCACTTTTCGAAAATGTCTAAAAGCAACGAATTCTACGAATTAGAATAAAGTCGGCAAATGAAATCGAACGATAGCCGGAGGAGACGAAGATGATACGCCGTATAACTACCATATTTGTATGACGTGACTAGCGTTTGCACCCGCACGAATAAATAATTCGTATATAGCGATGTGTTCAAATTGTGAACCTACTTGAGTGTAGATCCAGGATTTGAAATAACTGTTATTGTAATAGGAAAGTATCGGTAAAGCTCTAGTTCTTTTAAAATATCCCGTTTTAGTAAGAGCGTTTGACTGAAACCACGGAAGCGTTTTTAAGTTATGGCGAAACGAATAAGTAAACGAACTGGCCGACACACCATATAACCATGTTTTTTTCTTACAAGTAGGCCTTTTGACAAATAAAATATTAATTATTTACATTATTTACATTATTTCCATAAAATAAATTGGGTTAAATATATACGATGGTACAAGCATGTATCGTTAAGCTTTTCACCTCAAGAGTCAAATACCATTATACGTAATAGCATAATCGAAATGCATAGCTCTATACAGATGCAAAGCCACGTAAAGAACCGGTACGCAGGAGTAGACAATACGGACAAGTGGGCCCGCGGGCGCGCGCCTCCCGCACGCCAAAATATTTTTATTTTCTCCAAAACAAACCGATTTTACTTTGGAATTCAGTCAAGTGCGAAATAATGACTATATTTGTGTTACAGATTAATTATTTTTGTCTAAAA